>JAOYRS010000035.1:0-600000 GCA_032432895.1 Dryadula phaetusa
GGCAAATTTATATGCCACAAATTAACTTGAAAACTCATCAGACATGGAAGATGTTGAGGTAATATATTTATTTTAAGCCTTAATTAATAATATTATGAATCCAATCTTAAGATGTAAAAAATAATTAAATATGAAACATATATTCAATCAAAACTTTAATTACAAATATATAAAAATATTCACAATAAAATGGAGGTATATTAAAATAATCGATAGTTACTAATGTATGTGTAGCGAACTATATGCTCCCAGATGATATTGTTTTTTTTTACCTTCACGCTTTAGTCCCGCATAGCAGGATAGACAGAAAGTACCTAGTGTCAAGACACTCCGCACTTCACTTTCCGCCGAATTCGAGACATAACGTGTGAGTGGTGGTACTCAACACTTGCAGTTTGTCTTTACCTTTACTTTGTCTTTGAAGAGGAAGTAAAAATAATTTACATATAATCATCCCTCCATTTCTCGAGTGGGAATCGAACTCATTACAGATCACGTTTACAGTCAGACGGTATCCCACTACGTCACGACCGGCCTCAATTGAAGATAAATTATTCTGATGTATAGTTTATGACACTGTAAAGTTTCATTGAAACCTTTTCAGTAGTTTTATCGTAAAAGAGTAACAAAAACACACACATTCTCGCAAACTTTCGCATTCATAATGTTAACAAGATGTCACTGTCACCGGACAAAGTCGCAGGCAAAGCTTGTAATAATGAAAAAAATGTATATATTGTAGAGTTCACCACTCTTTTATCTTTGTATTTTGTATCTAGGGACATACCAAGATTATTTTATACTATATACATGTTAAATTGTACAATCAAAATAGTTAATCAAATGTTCCTTTTGTGTAACTGCTTTGAAATTAATACAAGATGATATCGCTTTAACGCTTTGGGAACGTGTCTAGTCTAACGAAGAGATTCCTTAGCAGCTCTACATTTGGTTTATTCAATTTAACCTATCTATATGGACTATTTGATATTAATTTAGAACAAAAAAAGAAGAACTTTGAATTAAACAAGAAATAACTAATATTGTTTTCAATTTGCCATCTCTGGTATTTATTTTAAAATTCTAAAATAAAATAGCTGTAATTTATTTTTATTAAAACAGCTATCTACCAATGAGTCCTGATAAATCGGTTCAGCCGTTTCAGAGATTGGCTGGAACACATATCGTGCGGACATACATATGCATTTACTGAGAAGCGGTTATTTTAATATTATAAACTACCAATCCAACTTTGTTTATTCCAGTAAATTCAAGTCTGATTTCTGCGAACTTAATTTAATTTAATTCAGATATTACAATCCATATATTTAATTAGACATTACAATAATAATATTTATTTACTTTGCTTTCACCTTGCTTGAGGTGCACATTGTTCTAATACCTCCAGAGAGGGCTGTCCATTTTACAAGCCAATGTAATGAGGAGAGTGTTAGAACTATTTATTAATTTTTCCGCTATAGATGCGACACGCTTGCGCATGATTGCATAAAAATCATGTATACCTATCTGCAACATCAGGTTTTCCTAGCCAAAGAATCTTAAGCCCACTGACCGAAGGACAGAACCATGTCATCCACATAGCTTAGATTATTTATAAAGATTCCATCAACTGAGCACCCTACTCGTAACTATCAATGAAGTCCCCCCCCCCTTAACTACATTAGTTTGGTTTTATACTAGTATAATATTTAAATAACTCAATTAGTCTATAGTTTAAACAGAGTTTGATTCAAGCTTTTTCCATAAAATTTCATATGCGTTTCATATATGTTGAACCCAAAAACAGCATACACCGGTGTTTTTCTGTCGCGTCTATAGTAGATAGTTTAGGTTTAAAACCAAATTGCGCCTCATGCAATTTATTGATTTATTCAAATGAATGCCAGGCAGACCATCCAGCACTTCCGCAATGATTGTAGCTAAACACATCGGTCTATAATTTGTCTGTCTGCTGCATCACCCATCTTATTTTTTATAATGGGTACTATTACAGCTGTTAACATAATACGGTTAATGTTATCATGAATTCCATTAGATAAATATGTGTACTATAAAGATTATAAAACAAACTAAGGACACATGGAAGGTATACACCAGCATACCACAGATGTTCGATACTTAAGCCATCTAACCGGGCGAATTTCCGCGCTTCATACCCTATATCGTTCAAGATCATCACTGTCTTCCAAATTACACAATACATTATTTGGATTTACTATAATAGCTATATTGACTGCCACTAATACCTCCTACTTCAGCGGATCAGCTCGGCCGTGTATTCAATCGGTTAGTGTTTTGCCAAAATTTCCTAAAATCTTAGACTCGCATGAAGTTGTCAATATATCTAAGTTAATTAAATTCTCAATCCTTATATATGTGGACCGAGTATGACATATGATTCATAAATAATTAATAATATTGAGATCATTATGGCAAAGTGTGATAGTGTTTGCCTATAAATATTATTGGTTGTGGGTTTGATTCCCATTTATGAGAATGATTTTTTAAAACTGTTTTAAGTCATTAATCCAGATAAATAGTAGCGTTGAATATATCACTTGACGCGCACGCAATATTTTAATCCGGAGGAAAGGGTGGAATGGAGTGGCCTTGATAGTACTTTACAGCTCACTTTGTTTTCTAAAAAATAACATTTATAGAAATATGCATTATATTTCTATAAATGTTATTGTTAATAAAACAAAGTGTTTTCTATTGTGTTAACAAGATAAAACGCGGCGTTGAGTTCGTCGATCCACAATATATCTCGATTTTGGGTGAAAAGCAGTAACTTGAGTATCTTAACAATAGTTGGTCTCCGAAAACCTTTTTATTTGGCATAAAGTATTGAACAACACTGTACTGTGCTCCTGCTTCCTCCTTTTGAAGTCTCAACTAAAATATAATAAAAAACCTATATATTTTTTATTTACTAACGATCGAAGCGCCATAAATAGAGGCCAAGCTGAAGATAAGTTTTGAAAGGGAGTAAACGGACGACATCTTAGTTGGTACACAATTTTAATTTAAGATTTTGCATAAACGAAAATACGTCTTCTTCATTAAATCACAATTGATTGTCAGAATTTTAATTTTATCACTAAAGGCATTAATAAGTTAACAAATAAAAAAAATTTAAATCCTCCATTTGTTTTCAGTAATTTATATATTCAATGATACTGGCGCCATTAAGACAGATTAAACGACGTATTATTTGCCAAAATCGGTTCACGGGGTTAGCTTGTACTACAAAGAATAAACAAACGGACATGCACACCTACATAGGTAAAAACGTAAACCTTCATTTGGCAGTCGGGCAAGAAGCGCACACATTATGTAGGTCACCATAAAATAATTAATAAAGTAAATAATTTCGACATTTACTAATTAATATAGCATTATAACTTTAATTATTTCATTACTATATTAAGTTCAATATGAAATTTGTTATCATTGACATGGCCAATGCACATGATTATGATCTGGCCAACGGATGACTGGACATTTAATCAAAACCATTTTAAATCACGTTATTTGTATATTGAAATAGAACTCTCAACTTATTCTTTATGCATTACATTTATCTTTTTAATATTAACATAAATCGTTGAATATAACGCAGTATGGATGACACTAATCCTAGGCATTGGCGTGGCATTTGTTAAGTCTAGCGTGCCATGGCTTTCCTTTTTAACTTACGTGCTATTTTAAAAATAAAAAAATATACGATAATCGCTTTTTACTGTACTATAGTACATGAAAAGCTTTTCTTTAAACAGTAAGATAAAAGTATGTGTTTGGTTTTGTTCGAAAAAAAACTCAGTAAGCTGAGGAATTAATTAAGATGACGATTTAAGAAAGATAAATTTAGGGAAAAGTTTTCATATCTTTATTTGGTATGCATTATTTTAACACATATTTATTTAAGGTAGTTAGAGACAATCTAATATAAAGACACTCCGTTAACTGTTTCCTTATATGTACCTAGTTAAACGTATGCACAATACATTCATAATAAAAGTGACACATACTTGGCATATATTTTCAAGTGCTATTTGAGGCGCGAATAATTAAATATGTCTCAATTAGTTAATTGAAGAGAGATTGTCGTAAAAGGTCTCTTATGTAACTAATATTGTGATATTATGTTTTAATATAAAATGATCGTTAAAATTTATTTAAAACTGTATTGTTATATATTTATGTCGAATTGCCATCATTTTTGAAATTATTGGACCTTTCTATAATCGATGTTTTAAATAACTATTAGTTTGAGTGATTAAGTACAAAATGTATTGGACAACTCTAAACTAATAAGATAAGTTAAACTTTCTTATAATCACAAATTCCATTGATAGCAAAACAATCTCTGTGGAATATTCTGCGCTTGATATAGCGATCAATTTTATTATCATATATATCTATATATCTATATATATATAATATATATATATAATATATATATATATATATACTATATATATATATAATCTGAACTTACATTTAATTTAATTTATTTATTTTACTATGCGGAATAAAAGCGTGAAGTTAAAAAGTCTTGTCGTAGGACAAAATATGGCATTACATTATCTCTCTCAAGTCTCTGACACCTATTGTCTCGAATCGGCGGCGGAAAGCGGAGCAAGGAGTGTCTTTGAGTGACTAGATTTTCTAGTCTACTCTGTCCTACGGTGATAAAAGCGTGAAGCTACAAAACAATTATACAAGATCTATCAGCTTACTCGTTAACGTAACCTGTCGAAACCACGTCTGGTTTAATTAATAATTACTCACAATTGTAATGAATTCAGTTATTATACTATAAATTTTTAAAAGTTCAGAAATATTTCAAGCAATATTTATTTTAAAACTATTTTCTAATCATTCGAGATTAAATTGTGATAAACTTCCATAAGCACCTAATAACATCAACTAATTATTATATATATATTTATATATATTGTGACTTTTCATTCGCCACTTTGATAACCCAAAAGATGGCGTTATGTTCCTTAGCTTAGCAATGTCTGAAATTCGAACAGAAAGCGGTGAACGGAGTTTGCCCTAGGTTTACTCCGATGTACATTGCACTATTAAACAGAACATATATACTTTTATTTCCATCTGAACTTACACTTAATTTAATTTATTTGAAAACCAAAATTACGTTACTCAAGTTTCGTTCTTTATTCATAAATACTTAGAGATATATAATTTCAATCTTACTAATGCCAAAATATCTTCGTAATAATAGATGATATCTAAAATAATAAATGCAAGCGAGCGTAGTTTTGAGATGCTATTGCAAATTGCAGTCTGCTAATCGCAACTTATTGTATTGATTATTGTTCTAATTGAGTTACATTCGCTACTAATACAATATTTTTTTTCTCTCTAATTACGTGTGTAATATTCAAAAGTCTAAAACTATAGAAAATCTTAAAAAAAATCAAAAAAAATCTCAGAAAAAATATTCAATTGCTAAAGTCTTTTACTGTGAGATCATACTTTCAGTGGAAAATCTTTATATAATTCTCAAAGGCTGTGGTGAAGAGCAACTTGTAGATTATCTGGGCACGTGATTGTGTCTGAGTATATACTTACTTTTAAAGTTGAGAACAATTCAGGTTAATATGTTTGAGATTCGTTATTTGAAAGTCTCTATTCTTGGAAAATATGTAATTTCTTTTTATGCCTTGTACCTCCTTTCCGGGCGCGAGCGTGCGTTCCTACTTAATATGTAAGTATCTATGCACGCATAAACCACACATTAACTTTTACACAAAAAGTACACTCGCGTAACATACGTTATGCTCATAAATACAGTCTGATCGTAACACGTATAATATCTAATTTTTTATGTATATATAATTATTATTAATAAAAATGTAGATAATACATTAAATTATTTGTGTTGAGTTACTTAGGAATATAATGAAAACCGGAAGAGCTTTTTATATATGTATAGTATATATGGGGATTCCCAATAAGAACAATATGTTTTGAAATTAAAATAAAACATGTAATATATATTTAAATTTCGTGCTCATAGCATTATTTGATAGGAAAACTTTATGCTATTTATGATTCAAATAAAATATCGTTCAAATGACCGCCACGACTTTTTTGCACTGGTGAATACAATCGGTCCAATTTTCGATGACTCGGTGTACATTTAGGCTGGTATGGCCACTATAGTCGCTCGAATGTTGCGTTCAAGGTCTTGAATCGTATCTGGTTTATTGGCATATATTTGAGATTTAATATACCCCCACAAAAATAGTCCAAGGGTGTTAAATCGCGTGATCTTGGTGGCCAATTGTGAGGACCGTTGCGAGAAATAACCGACTGACCAAACTTATCACGCAATAAATCCATTGTGAGTTCGCAGTGTGGCATGTTGCACCATGATTCCACCGTACTATAATCCTCACCAAACAGTCAATTTTTTCAGGATGTAATGGTGTTTCATGAACCACTTTTGGATTTGACTCACTCCAGTAACGACAATTCTGTTTGTTCACATAACCATTGAGCCAAAAGTGAGCCTCATCTGAAAAGATGATTTTCCTATGAAATTCGGTGTCCGTTCCATCATTTCAAGCGCCCAATCAGCAAATTCATGACGTAATCGATGGTCTGCTGGCTTGAGTTCTTGTGCCAACACAATCTTGTATGGATGTAGGCCAAGATTCATACGTAAATTCGCCAGGTTGTCATTCTGGATAAGCCCATTCTTGTGCACGTCGTGGAACGGGAACATTTTGATTTTCTTCGACACTGGCTGAAACGGCAGCAATATTTTCTTCACGACCATGACGACCATATTTAGCACGCAATGCTCTTTGAGTAGAGACAATACTTCTCGAATTTTAATAGAAAATTTGGACAATTTCCAAACGTTGAGGTAACGTGAACTTCTTTATGATTAAATAGCAAACATTACTGAACACAAAACACAACACAAATGTCAAATGTCAAACAACCAAAATGGTGGCTGTGAGCTATCAACATCCTAGCCTTATTGGGAAACACTGTACATGAAATGTAACAAATGGATAGTAAGACCATAATAATACCCTCCACTGAAATAATCTCGAATCTTTCTAAGCTGACCGTAGCCGAGATATACATATAACAAGAGCAGGTATTTTCAAAACCTTCCATTTATTGAACATTTCTTATTCTTTTCTAACCTACGAAGCGTTTTAAGATCTAAGATTTTCGCAATTTTATGCGCGTATATTTTAGTATTTGAAAATACATTTTATAAAAGCAATCGTTTTGAATACTTTACAGTAGTCCGTACTCACAGTCTTATCTGTGTAATCCTTAAAATACGTGTTATCCTTATAATTGATTATATTTAAAATTATTTTTACATCTTAGCTTTGGTAAGACAAAGTGCCGGATTGAGATCCACGCAGTGTCTCGAATTTGGTGGAAAGTGAAAGTACGGAGTGTCTTGATACTAGGTTCTTTCTGTCTATCCTGATATTCAGAAAAAAAGCGGTGAAACTAAAAATGAACAGTATTACTTTAATACAACCCGTTGCCTTAGCAATATGTAAGTCACTTTACATAAACGTGTATGTCAACACCTTTAATAGTGTTTGTTACATTTTTTTTTGCATCATATTTAAAAAATGTAATTATTTCTTCTCTATATAAAAATAACTGTTTCAATTTTTATACTCCTCTGTTTTCTGCTCTCTCTTATGAAATTTTCGTAAAAAGGGATACAAAGATTTGGTTTACTGATTAATGTATAGATAGAAGATAGATTATAATAGATATTCCCGCTTCCTTATTTATATTTATTACAACTTTATTCTCCTATACAAAGCGCGAAGTTACAAGGTAAACAGAAATTCGAGCTGATTCAGATATTCGCAAACAGGATACGATATTGAATCCACAATGTTTGCTTGCTCTATCATATCACACGATCTCTTCCCTTAATTTAACAAGCCTTAATTTATCATTCTGTATGTAGTATAGAACGTTAGGAGTATAATTAGAGCTTAGAGTCAGCACTTTAACATATTAATTAGAATCCGTGCGCAACTACGCACCCATATGTCTATCCTATCACGTGAATTTGTACTAACCCGACGGGGTTAATGTAATTTTCCTACCTTACGGTTTGAATGTGAAGTAGTTTAGTTTTGGCTATTGTATGTGTTTATTATCTTAAAAATAATAGTAAGTCAAAGTAATAACTAGTATACAAACATGTCTTTTTATTCTTGTGTCATTTATGATAGAGCCTTTAGGCTAGCTATACTTATGTACAGTGTACATTTATGTGTATGCAAAGGGTGAGTTATAAGTATGCAAGAAATTACACGAAAGTCGGTGACGTATTAATGACAGATATTATAAAAAATCAAAAACACGACACAATTCTTCGTGCGAACATTATTATGTTTCGAATAGATAGTTATTTTGACATTATTTGCCTGCCTACAAAGAGTGATACATGGACTCTACAAATTTATATTATAGCAGCTTTGCTCCTCGCAATTCACCATCTTTAGACCTTTATTTTATAAAGTAAAAATAGCACCTAAATGACACCAGCCACAGCAACATCACCTATCTACCAACGAAAGTCCTGTCATAGTCGGTACAGCTGTTCCAGAGATTAGCACACATTAGTGACTAGTGAATATAATTTTTATTTTAGTATATACACTTTAATTTCACTTATTTATATATATAGTATAATTTTTCATTCGAGTTTAATTTTAATAATATGATAAATGCCGTATAAGGGTCTGAAATAAAATTATCTTAAATATAAATAACTCAAAGTCTTTGAACCTCAAAGTTTATTAACTTCTCATATAAACATTTTACTTCTCATATAACCATTTACTGTGTTATAATATTACGCACGAACAAACTTTTCTACATTTTTTTTGTATAATTAATACAATTATATAAGTCTTCTGCATTAGGAGACAGGTCGTGGTAAAGTGGGACAGCGTGTGAGGAACGATTATAATTAAAATATTTTCATTTTCTCATTGTGGTAAGCTTTGTCTTACCGGCGCCGCGGCGTTGAATTCCACTACTCAACATGCAATGTCTAGAATTCAGCGGAATCGAAGTGCAAAGTGTCTTGACGCTAGGTACTTTATGTCTACCGTGCTACGCGGGATAAGAATTTAAAGCTAAAAAAAAAACAAAAAATATGTTGCACTTATTTAGGCTTTATTAATAGACATTGACTAAGAGCATACTGATTACAAAAATTGTATGTAACAGGACTTGAGTGTGTTTTCTTTAAGTTCGAAGTTTTATCAAATAAATTTCAAGCACATATAAATGTATAATACTTATTTGTTTAAATTAAATGATTAAATTAGTAAGAAAACTTTAAAGGTTAAATTGTATTAAAATTGCCAATAATTTAAGGTTATAAATAAATATTGTTTAAATGAAACTTATTTTTATTATAATATTATATCCAATCAAAAAAATCGTATAAATTTTATATTTATGCAACACTATAAAAATAAATATAAAAACAGGTATACAGAAGTATATACCCACGTAAAACGCTCCAGTAACTTTTTCATCTTAAGTTTGAAGACCTGTAACGCTAACCCTTCGTGCGTATACAGGGTATTTAAAAGAACAGTCGAAATTTCAAATGGTTGTTTTTTTGTCAGGATAGTGGCCACCTTTTCTAGGCCTGTAAAAATTTTAATAGTAGTATAGAGCGAAGATATAAGCGAATCCCCAGGTCCGGCTATTTCTCTCTTCAGTAGATAGTGAAAGTGTACGTACTGTACCTAAAAGCGTCAGTATTTAGTGTTGACACGATGTTAGTATTTTCCAATATAAGTAAACCAGATTTTTTTCTTGGCAGCTTTTTGTAATTAAATTAAATAGTTCTCAAGCTTTTTATTCTTTATGATTTTATAAGTAACAGCTTTAAACTTTTGACCTTAAAATTAAATAAAGCTAAAACTAAACACTTCAAGGTGTAACGTATTTTTTTGAAAATATAAAAACCCTTAAAAATAACTGTTCCCTTAAAGACCCAGTGTACACATGGAGTCCCAAATAATTCTCAGTCCCAATATCTATAAGGAAAACATTTTTAGAATTTCAAAGCAGTGGGACTCGAACCCGCGTTCGAAACACTTGCGTGAAAAACACTTTATAAATTTTAAAATGTATATGTGTGTATTGTGTGTATTAGTTGTGTACTAATATATTCGTTACATATGTTAATATATTCGTATAATATGCTTTTCACTTATTTGTAAGACGTATAGCTATATCGTAGTTCGTAGAAGATTAAACACGGGTTATCGCTTTTATATTTAAGGAAATTCTTAAAATATTCCACTATCCAATATTAGAGAGAACATTATAAAGCTAAAATAAAAATAAACATACTCAGTCGGTATACACATATGAGTTTACATTATACCGATTTTGTTAAGTCTTCAAGAGTCAATGAAATCGGTATAATGTAAAACAACCGACGTTACGGCAGTTCAAATTTGGTGTTCAATAAAGAAATTATCTCTTAAATACACTGAATTTATTGTAATATAAGTATTATTTGTATTGCAGACAAGTGAAATTTAATTTTATCTTATCATATTATTACAATAATAATTGAGTTTCTTTTCCACGAATATACATAACACTTAAAATGTATTTTATCTTAACTATACACTGCTTATATATAATATATATATATATATATATATATATTATATATATATATATATATATATATTATATATATTATATATTAATATATATATATATATGTTATGACTACCGTGTCATTGTTAGAGGTTTAAATTATTTTATATTGATTTAGATAAATTATGTTAATATTATATCTTCATAATTGAATAACATTGATTTGTTATATTCCATTTTCTATTATTTTTGTAGTGGCATTCTATTCAAAGTCAAAGTTTAACATAACGTGTTAAATGGTGGAACTTACTACCACCGCTTTGTCTTACCAAAGCTAACAAGCAAAAATATGAGCTCAAAACGTATTATTATTATTAATAGTTTATTGTACATAAACAAAATACGATACATAAATATTTTTTTTAATTATATATATCTATATATATATATATATATATATATATATATATATATATATATATATATATACATACATATACATACATACACACACATACGTACATAAGCATCATACTATATTTATATATAACTAACTATTGCATTAATTATTAAAAATAACTAATTTAACCATCATCTATGTACAAAAGGAGTAAGATTGGAAGACACCATTTATTCTACTTATTTCTGTGTGTGTTTTTTTCCCAACCACGTGACTAAGGTACTCAGCACATATACGTTACAACACCTTCCCCTATTAACAGTCCCCTCGCGGCCGATACACATTGATAATTCACTCGGCAAATCCTTAGCGCGTTCTAACTGATATTTTAACACAAAGCTTATATCTCACTAACAGTTAAAGTAAACCGTCCTGTTAAATGATAAGGTTTAAATTTAACTTGACTTTTAAGTGGATAATTAAATGATGACGGCAGGGCACGCGAGAAAAATTAATATATATTTACTTTGTATTCTGTATAGAACGCCTTATGTAAGAATATGTAGTTTATTAGGTCAATGTACTTACTGTTCGGTTTAATAGATCGATTGTAATATATTTTTGTATTTGGTTCACGATTTTAATGCACCTTGCTTTACAACATTTTTGTCTATGCATTTCCATAGGAATTGTTTTTGAGCATGTTTTATTGCTTAGTGTTAAAAAAAACAACTCTATCCCGCATCGCAGAGTATTCAAAGATAACCTGGTGTCAGACCCTCTAAAAACCACTTTAGCCCTGAAATGGAAACGTTGTGTGCTATATGGCGGAGCTCCGCGCCGCGCTTTGGCCTCATGTTACTGTGTTTAAGTTGAATATTATAAATTTAAAAAAAGTTATATTTTTTTTCGCTTCAGTCTTTTATCCCACATAGCAGGATAGACAAAAAATACCTAGTGTCAAATATCGTACTTTGTTTTCCGCCAAATTCAAGACGTTGCGAATTGAGTGGTCACACTTTCTCTTACCAGAGCAAGGAAGACATAATAATATAAATATAATCACTACCCTGGGAGGGAATTGAACCCACAACCGATCATGTTTACAATCAGATAATTTAAATTATAATATATTCCTTTATTATCTGTTGATTTAATCAAATATAGTTAAGAAAAAATTTATCTAATTTGGTATCCCAGAATAAAAGATTAAGTTGATATCACTTTAAAAATTAAAAAAAAAAATTAGGTTAGTCGCCTAAACCTTTCTATAACATACGTTACGATACGCCATAAGCGTCTTCTTAGAAACCCAAGAATTATAAACTAATTACGACACAACTAATTAAAAATCAACCGACTTTCTCCAAACTAAAGTTTAAACAAGTAAATCGATATGACTAACAAATGGTTAAAGCAAGCGATGAGCTTACGAAATCATTTGCCTCGAATCAAAGGTGTTCTATGTACGTACAGAAAGTAGCATTTACAATAACATTAAATAATTTTATTTAAATTTTATTCTTGAATTGATGAATGCTCGTTTTCAAATTATTCCAGTCTGGAAAGATAAAGCGCGGCGTTGGGTTCCGCTACTTAACTGACTCAATTGTTGTGTCTCTAGGATAAGTGGAAAGGGTAAACGACACGCTTTGTCCCACATAGCAGGATAGTCAGAGACGAACTAGTGTCAAGACACTCCGTTGTGTTCTTTCCACTAGATATCAAACACCGCGCTTTGTCTTACTAGAACAGAGAAATAAATAGGTCCCAATAATTAGATTCTAAGAGGAACGTTCTTTCAGGTAATGCAGGTAAAGTAGAGATACCACAAGAAACCAATACATGGTGGTCAGTTGAATAAATGTCCTATCAATAAATCCAATAAAAAATATATATTCAATCCCCATTCGAAAATACCGACCGGATAAAAACATATCGAATCATATTTATTCGACGTAATAAACAGATAATGCTCTATAAAAGTGCGTATAAATATGTTAAAGGTAACACTTTGGATATAAAAAAAATTCAACTATGAGTAAACGATTGAAATGAATTAGGGTTGTCTCACACTTATTATAGGTTTGAATACAATAAAAAATTGTAATAAAGAGCCAAAACCCTCATAAAGCAAGCTAAAAAATATTTTCCGTTTTATAATTGAAAATGTGACAACCCTATATAAGATATTAATATTCATTTATCAAACAAGGTTACCCTTTATTTATATAAACATTTGATTTTGGATTTTTCAAGAGAGTCGGAGAGTTTTGACACTGGGTTCTTCTTTCCAATTTAGCCTTACGGAATAAAGCGTGAAGTTCATTTTATATACTTTTTTATGAAAGCCTCGCGGCGCAGTGACACAGCGTCCAACGGTAAATACAATTGGTTGGGGGTTCGATTCCTACTCAGAGGAATGATTATATTAAAATTTCTATGTCTCCTCTCTGGTAAGACAAAACGCGGCGTTAAGTTTCTTACTCAACGAGTAATGTCACCATTTTGGGCGGAAAGCAATCAACGGAGTGTCTTGACACTAAGGGTGTCTCTAACTACTCTACTATACGAGATAGAGTGTAAAGCTATTTTTTATATAATCAGTGTACACTCCGCCTTCGGTCAAGACGTCCAGCGGTGAATCGATATCACAACCCATCAGTGTCGCAGTACCAAGTGATTGTTGTAATGACAATTTATGTAATATATGTAAACGAGAGCGATAACTGAGCACTGTCTAATAGGACCACCCATATGAGAGGTAACCGATTTTATATTAATGTATTTTTTGGTACAAAAGCTTATATGCTAGACGTTTTTTTTTTTATATTTAAAGGATATTTTATTCTTGTGTTTGGAAAGTATTTAGTGACCGAATTCTCCTTTCTCTTTACCTAATTGTATATAGTCATTACACACTTAGAATTAGACAACATTTTTGAAAAAACGAATAAATTTTGAACGCAACGGGATTCAAACCCGCGCTTCTTGGAAAACGTCCAAACGCTTAAACCATGAAATATTTATACATTTTTACAAAAATCTTTTATATATTAAGTGTGGAATAACATTTTAAAAATAGTAAAATATTATAATAAATGGTATTTTCTCTTGCCCAACTAATATTTCTTAGAAATAATCTTTGTGTAGCAGAAATTAGAAAAAATCTCTCTACAGAGATGCTAACAACATAAATAAGTTGTGCCAAACATATAACATTGTCGACGCAGCTGGATGTAAAACGCATGGCTTAGCGATAAAACCGATTGGATGGTTTCCAAGAGGTGCGGGTTTGAATCCAGTTACAATCAATTTTTTATGCGTTATTTTTTTTTCAAAAATTATGCGTCCCGCTCCTGTAAGACGAGGTTTGATGTTGAGTTGCGCACTTAACACGCTATATCTCTAACTTAGCGGAGGATGGAGTATCATGACTATAGATTTTTTCTAACTTCTATAAGGAACAAAGGTTGATACTGTTAAATAATCCTCAGCCAATAGAAATCGAAAGTTAATTAATACAAAATGATGCTTTAGAATAAGATTTATACACAGTATTAGTCACAATCGAGTGGTTATTTTTTGTTATGTAATACAATTTGTTACTTCAAAAAGCTAATTGAGCAAGAAATATGGGAATGCACTAATGATACAGTTCGTTTAAACTAGTTATATATCGTTACGTTGTGTGAAATAATTGATGATGGTAAATAGAGAGTAGTGTTTATCCGTTCATGCTTTTCTTTGCAATTTCCACATATTATGAGTAAGTGCGGCGTTAAGTTCCGCAACTTATCATGAAATATTTGGGATTTAGGTGGAAAGCGAAGTACGGATTATTGTGACACAAAGTTTACTCTGACTACCCTGCTTATAGAATAAAGTCAGTTGAAACGTATTCTAAAAGTTATTAGTTAGATACTTAAAAATAGTATTGAAGCTTCGTCATGTTAGATGAATATAACTAAAATTTTGATTCATTAAAAAAACTATTTTAAACGGATTAATAGCGTATATTTTGGTATTCGAAAATACATTTCTGGACACTTAACGTTTCGAACACTTTACAGTCGTCTGTGGTCACAGGTTGAGACTACCTGTGGCCACGGACTATTGTAAGTGTTCGAACCTCAGGTTTTCGAAAATGTATTTTCGAATACCAAAACATACTCGAATAATACATTTAAATAGTTTCATTTAAAAATGTGTAAAAATCGAGAAAATCAAAGCTCTTAAAAAATATTATATTACATTTATATGTTATTTAAACATTTCTATTACTTTTTTAGCTTCACGCTTTTACTCCCGCATAGCAGGGTAGACAGAAAGTACTTAGTGGTCAAGACACTCCATACTTCGATTTCCACCGAAGTCGAGACATGCGTGTTGAGTGGTGGAACTATTACTTATATATTCTAAGTGAAGTTACATATAAATATTTATTCAAAGTGACTCTAATACGCTCACGCGTACGTTCCCGCTTCGTCGCATTTCGTAGTGTTCATAGAACACGACTTAAACAAGTGTTTATGTCGGATCGTTATATGCTTTTATCTATTTATTAATATTGAAGCAAAAACTTTGTACCCTCTGAGGAAGTGGTAAGGCTGGAGTAGAATATGGCCAATTTATAGTTAGTTTATTCAGAGAAAATGATTGTTATCTATATGTTTTTAAATATGCATTAAAAGTATATAAATACTAGATATACACGAACGTTCACATAAAGGTGACATTCATAAATTACTTCTCTAGCTTCACGATTTGTCTGCTTAGCAAAGTAAACAGAGAGAACCAGTGTTCAGGCATTCCGTTCTATGCTTACTGCCTTTGAGATATTACGTATTAAGAGGCGAAACTCAACGTCACGCTGTCATGACAAAACGGAAAAGTCATTTCCCAGAGTCAGAATCAAACTGACAACCAAGCACCCTTATTACCCACCAGCGATCAAAAACTAATATACATTAAATTTTATAACTATAGAAGTATATATATCCATACATCCAAACATAAATATTCATGGAATAAATAAACAAAGCAACAGGCTTTTGACATCGCTATATGCGAATAAAGCTGAGAAGTTGGTATATTTGTCAACGTGCCGCGGAACACTTGAATGGCGTTGTTGTAATGTACTTTCAAATTTAGTACCGACTGTGACCGCTCTACGTTGAATATATATTGCACTTCTTAGAAATGTAGAGATGTGTCACTAATTTTTTAATGATTAATATGATTATACCATTTTATATTTATTATTCTCTCCTTTCTTTGATCATGTATCCTATGGATTTAAAGGTATAGATATTTACCTAAACTTACCTGTAAGAAATCATTAATTAAATTAATAGAGTCGCGGTTGCAAGCTTCAGTTATATACATAACTTCCTCTTCCTATTAATACAAAGAATAATATTTATCAACAATATTTTTTTTTGACCATCTGATTGTCCGACAGTAGGTATTCTCTATTTTGTATTTATTGTTAACGATAAAGAATTAATTTAAGTATAATCATTTTTCTATATATTAATTAAGTGAAATTGTTCTAGTAATTCTGGCCTCAGTTACATGCCATGAAAATATAATATTTGAATTGAATTCGGACACATACGCAATTTTTCTACAAATTGAATACTATTGTTAAATAAATTTATAGTTACTAAAGCTAATAAAAATATAAAAACTCATAGTTTTCAAGAAATTTAAGAAGACAGTTTATGGCGCAATAGGCCAGCCAGCATCTGAAACGCGATCGATTGTGAATTCGATTACCATTCAGGGGAATATTTACATTAAAATTATTTCCATTTCCTTGCTCTGGTAAAAAAACCAATTTTTAATTTCATATATTTGCTTGTGTTCTCTGTAAAGTAGAACGTCAGGAACGTAAGGTAGATGCGCACGCGCAGCCACCTGCTGTGTAACTATCGGCATCTCTGATTGTAGACTAACGCATTTTGAATTACAATTTCGTACTATTTATGATGAGCTTCACAATTTACATATTACATGTATAAGCCATTATATTAACTTATATGTTTACTTATAAAAGTGGGTGAAAGTTTGTTTTTTTTTTTTATTTTATTGTTATATTTTTGATATTTATTATAAAATGATTGTATTATTAACAATTACAGATTTTTTTTAATTTATAATATCTAATATCTAAAAAGTAATTATTAAAATATTGGACTTTTACCATCTGCTTCTCTATATTAATTTTAACTCTACCAAATTATTAACTTTCCGTCTCTCTTATTTTCATGTATTTATACGAACATATTTATAATATAAATATTAATATTTTAATAATGACTCCCAAAAAATACTAAAGATACTCGGTCATGTGAAAAATATATGTATTTTTGCAATCAAGAACTGGTTAGAACATATTAAAAGTGGTAGTAATTAGATAAATGAATTATTATAGAACTTGATTAATCAATATAATCCTTCGTTGAATTCGGCTTAAGATCTTGACTGAGACGATTTTGGAAACTGAATTATAATGATTAAAGTAAATTAGTAATGTATGATTTTTCACGCTAAAAATATTAAAAAATCTTAAAAATAATATTATTAAATTTAAGAATAAATCCAAATAAGTATAATATATTTATTTTGGATTCATTTTTTTCTTTAATAAATGAGCGTAGAGTTGTGTTCCGCCATTCAATATGAAACAACATTTCTGTGAATTTAATAAGACAAAGCGAGGCGTTGAGTTCGCCACTCAACACATATGTTTGATTATAGGCGAAAAGCAACGGAAGCAATCAATACAAACTGTATTTGACACTAGGGTGTCTCTGGATACCCTACTACATGGGATACAGAGAAAAGTAAGGGAATCATAATATAATATAATATATTGTTAGGCCTAGATCGTTAGAAATCCTAAAAGACAAAATTTCAACCAAAATCCAACTGAATAGCCATAATATTAGCAACTCTAAAAAGCTGGTAACCCAACACAGCCTTATAAGGTTTCTTAATTATTCCACCTACATCAAAAAATTCCATACATAACGAGAAACGCTACCGATTAAGAAACTAAATTTCTACGCCTATACCGATTAGAGACGGCTCTGAATTTTTATATCACAATTCATATTTCTACTGGCATTTTTTTATTTGATTACTATAATAAATGCGATTACCGAGGTAATCATTGAAACCAGACGAATTGATTTTGGCGAAGTAATTACTGAGTAATCAGTTGTTTTATAGATTAATTGGCTACTGGTTGATTTGTTTGTAGCCCGCGGTAGTATTTTCAATTATTTTACAACTTTTTTTAACGAGAATATAATTTTGCGTTATGTAGTTATTGTAAAAGAATAATAGTTATTAGTTTTTTTTATTTAAATTCCTTACTTTGGTGAGACAAAGTGCGGCGTTGAGTTCCACAACTCTATACACAATGTCCTGAATTCGGTCTACCCTGCTATGCGGGTTAAAAGCGTGAAGCCTTAAAAAAATAATGCGCCACATACTAGGTCTGTACCTTTTTTTCTTATTGTTATTTATTTTTCATTTACATATAATTATATTTTAATCAGCTACTTAGAAATAAAGATCTATAATTAATTTTAAGAGATTTTTGTACAAAATTAAATTATCTTAATTCTACAAGGGTTTTCTATTATTTTTTTTTAATTAATTAGTTTTTAGTGTAGTAACTTAGGGCTTAGACATTTTGTTCTTCGCGTGGGTCATTATGTATTGAATGGCGGAGGTAAACGTCGAACTTTTTTTACCAGAACGGAGACAGTGTGTACGTGTGTAAAAATTTATCAAATAAATCGATATATTATTAATATAATTTTTGCCAATACTACATCAACTGAGAAATATGAAATTCAACGCAGAGATAGTTTATATAAAAAACGAGTGCTTATTTTTTTTTAAATAATGCGTAAATAAAAAGTTATTTCGCTCAATAATTATAACACACACTCACTATATAAAACGCCATAAACGTTGCCTATGGCAACATGCTGTTGACGCATCAAGAACTCTATTAATACATGCAAAAACAACATTTTTTATATAATATTTCTCTGTTTGTTTGTTCTAGCTAATATATAAAACGCCTGGACTATTTTGACAGAAATTTTATAAGCATATAGCTGATTTAATAGGAAGTAACTTATGCTTTTATTATAATTATAAAATAAAAATCCTGAGACATCGAATTTCACGCGAACATATATGTAAAATTTCATTAAAAAAAACAAGTAACAACGGAAATTGAGTTCCACCACTCAACGCTCAATTGAATTCGGTGGAAATCGAAGTACGGTAGTGTCCTGACACTGGGTACTTTTCGTCTAAGCTGCTATACGGAATAAGAAGCGTGAAACTAAAAAAAAACTTCTAATGACTTCTTTTATATAATATCGGTTAACTTTTAACCGAGCTTATCTAAAATTTAATTTCCTCATGTAAGCTTTAAAATCGCATACGAATTATCTCATCCATTCGTATTAGGCGATTAACTTGTAAAAATCCTTCGATATGTTGTTTTTAGTTTTCAAATGTCAGTTTTTAAGTAGGAATTCTCGATCGTATTACAAAATAGGTCTAATGGAGTGTTAGTAATAAATATATGTATGTATGTACATATATAAACCTATGTAAAAAAGGGCAACGTCTGACTGAATCCTGAGAATATAAAACACAGCGTTGAGTTACCTTAATAATTTTAATAAAGTATACAAGGATAAAACATAATAATAATTAAATAAAGAAAAGCATTTTGTCATTCCACAGTACCTACCGCCTTGCAGAGAGGAATTTGAAGGAGTGCCAGGGGCTTTCAACCTAGTATAAGATTTTGCCTCTCCTCTTGATAATAAACTATGAGAATGATGAGAAAAGAGAAATAGAAAAAAAGAATCTGTATCACCAAAAATGTTATTTTTATAAACCCTACAAATATGACGTATGAAAACTAAAAAACCCTTTTTTATCTTTACTCTATATCCCTCATAACAAAGTAGTCCGTTCTCTGATCTATGTCGTAAATTAACGCCGTGGTTTATCATACCAGTGCGAAGAAATGACAATAATTTAATTTAAATATTATCATATACATAAATTAGAATCGAACTCACAACCAATCGTGTAAACAGTCAGATTCTGTTACACTGGGCCGTAATGGCGTATATTGCAGGTTAATTTTGACGAAATTGAGTGCCAACTCCTGATCAAGTCGCAGGCCACAGCGGTAGGTCGTTATGATTGTATACAATTTGTTACAATTACCGCTACTGTATGTATCATTATTGTTTTCTGAGAAAAGCTTTGTAAGATAACTCGGACAAGTTGTTTGTATTTTTATGTATGAAAGATTTTTGATTTCGTAATAAATAAACGATTATATATATATTTTTTAAATTAGTGAGAGCCCTTATGGTGCAGTGGGATGGCGTTTGACTGTGAACGCGATTGGTTGTGGGTTCGATTCTCAATTTAAGTAATTATTATATTTAGAATTTATTTCCATTTCTGCTCTGGTAAAGCAAAACGCGGCATTGAGCTCGCCACTCGACACTGGTAATCAAAATTTCAAGCGGAAAGCAGTAAACGGAGTGTCTTGAAAGCGATCGATTGTGGGTTCGATCCCCACTCGGGGGAGTGATTATGTTTAAATTATTTCACTTTCTTGCCCTGGTAAGACAAAGTGCTGCGTTGAGTTCCACCACTCAATACGCAATGCCTCAAATTCGGTGGAAAGCGAAGTACGGAATGTCTTGACACTATGTACTTTCTGTCTACCCTGTTATAAAAAGTAAGAGTTCAATTTTTTTTAACTATACTTCATACTACCGTTGCTAAGGCACGCGTTACTTACGCGTTATTTAATTCATATAAATTCCATCCCACACATTCCTTGGCACCAGTACGGTGTTAAAATATTCTTAGTAAATATTTAATTATGCAATATTGATAAGTCATCGCTTTAACTCATAGGTTTATAAGGAAAAAATGGTCGAACGTTTCAAAGAAACCACTAAAGTAGATCACATATATATTAAAGTTAGAGGATGTTAAAAATGATATCACTGTAAGTCTAAAATGAATCATAATTCTGATTTTTGTATCCATTTTTACTAAAATCACGCGAACAGTTGAGTATGAAATTAAGTACATTTATATTTTATATAGAGAAGGAATGCTTACTTAAAAAGAACATTAATTAATGAAAGGAGAGGCGGGTCGTGGCGCAGAGGGACAGCGTCTTACTCTAAACGCGTTGTAGGTTCGAACCCCATTCGGGGGAGTGATTATAATTAAATTATTTCTCGAAATCGGTGGAAAGCGAAGTACGGAGTGTCTTGACACTAGGTACTTGCTATCTATCCTGCTGTGCGGGAAACAGCGTGAAACTAAAAAAAATATATAACTTTAATACACACTTCAATGTGTTTGTACACGTACACGATTATGCAAAGTGACACACACGTTGCTAAGTAACGCGTAACGGGGACACTAATATAAATGCATAAGGAAAACGTTAACTCTTTCATAGAAGCTATGTATATACATTTTATATGACAGTTATGTATGTAGTTATGATTTAAGTAACATATTGTGAGAAATTTAAATATATTTGTATAATCCTAATCCCATGTTAGTATTATTATTTACTATGTTATTTTAAAATTTGCATTTGAAGCCGGTGGGTTGTGGGTTCGATTCCCGCTCGGGGCAAATTATATTCAAATAATCTACATTCCCTTGCTCTGGTAAGACAAAACAAAGATTTGAATTAAGTATCTCAACACGCAATATCGCCAATTCAGCGGAAAGCAAAGTACTGAGTGTCTTGACACTAGATACTTTCTGAAAAAAAAATACCATACCTTTATTTAATATATTTATAGATATTATTATATCACTAACTTTTTAGTACTTTAAATATAATATAAATATAATAATTTCTCTGAGCGGGTCATGACTCACGACCGGCCTCATGGTATTGTCTACAACTAAGCTTTCTCAATATCTCTTCAGTGAGAGATTTCAATCAAAATATGATATTATTTTGAATATGCGTCTGGATACACGATATTCTATATCTAACCTTCTAAACATTCATGTATTATTTCAAATTTCATATATAGTGGAAAACGGAGTGTTTAGACACTAGGTATCCTACTGCACTGGTTTACGAGTACATGAAGTAATAAACATCCCTTTATAAAATTTCACGTGGAAATAACGTTTTGCCCACAAAATCGACCTTTGGCTCCAACCACAAAAAAAATAAGCAACAATAAACAAACACATTAGAAGAAAAAAAAATATTATCAAATGTCAAAGTCAAAGTCAAATAATTTTATTCTAAATCAGAAATTTTTTGCTTCATTTTTTGAACGTGAAATATTTTACAAACAGTTCAGTAAAGTTGCCTCAGACCTGAGAAGAACCGGCGCAAGAAACTCAGCGGGAATTCATCTATTTTTTTAATGCCAATTATTACAAATTAATTAAAAAATAATTTATACTAACGACGTTGTTCCAACGTTTGTTATCATACGTCAAAACATAAATATTGTAATAACCTTTAAAACACAAACATCTTTTGAAAACTATTTTAAATATTATATAGATTAAACTTCACACTTTTTATGATTCATAGCAGCATAGACAGTACGTACCTAGTGTTAAGACACTCCGTACTTCGTTTTTACCTAATTCAAGACATTACGTGTTGAGTGGTGGAACTCAACGCCGCACTTTATCTTACCAGAGTGTAAGTAAACATCATTTTAAATATAATCACTCCCCCCAAATTGAGATCGAACCCACAATCGATCGTGTTTAAAATCAGACGCTGTACCATTGCGTAACGACCGGAATCAACATATATAACAATCTCGAACACATATAATATGTAAATATAGAAAGTATACAGTATCAAATAGCAAGTAAAAAGTCGCTTACGGCAACTTTCGTTCCTTTTGTAAAATGACAGGGCGTCACAATGTCGATCAGTCTCACTATGAATCAAACGGTACTTATGTGCAATACAAATTATAATGCCGCTAACGGTAGTGATTTTATATTTTTCTATAACTGATTAAGCCCATTGTTAGGTGAATGGTGTGCTTATTAAATTTTTGGAGACCAGCGTGGTAGTGGGTTAGTGTGGTGGGATGGCTGTTAACGCGATTGGTTGTGGGTTCTCATTTGCGGGGATGATTGTGTTGATTTTTTTTTATTTTAGTCTGGTTAGACCAAATTCCGCGTTGAATTCCGCTACTTAAAGTTTGTTAGAAAACATTTTTGAAAAAACGTATAAAAATTTTTGAACGCAGTGGGATTCGAACCCACGCCTCTTCGATACCGTTCAAGCACTCTCACCGCTAAGCCATGCGTCCTATTACCAGCTGCATCGAAATTCTTATACGTTTATTACAACTTATTTATGTTGTTAGCATCTCTGTAGATATATTTTTTTAAATTTCTCCTACTTAAAGATTATTAAGAAATTGCTATTTCATTTTAATATTTACAATCTTTATAGTGTTATCCCACACTTAGGATTAGAAAACATTTTTGAAAAAACTTAAAAAATCTTTTTTGAACGCAGCGGGATTCGAACCCGCGAGCGCATGGACGATATCTAAGGTATATAAGTATGGATGGGTAATCAGAGACAACGTACTTTAAAGACAACCCGTTGAATGAATTCCTCCTGAATTGGACACATTGCGTGTTAGGTTGCAACAGTCAACGCCGCACTTTGTCAAACAAGAGAGTTTTGTCAGGAGAAATGAGAACAAAACTTAAATATATTCTTTCCCCCGAGTGGGAATCGAATTCACAATCATATTAACAGTTATAATTATGATTATTACTTAATCTAATCTAAAGAGTCTATTCTAGTTTATAAAAGTATTTCACATATTTTTTTCACACCTCTGATTATAAATAAATTGAAAATTTAATTTAAAATTTATAAATACAAAATTCCAACCCACGCTAACTAATTCGTTAACTTTCATATTTCTTTAATGAAGTATTAAGTTAAATTAGTATTTGATGTAGACCACAACTATATATATATATATATATATATATATATATATATATATATATATATATATATATATATATATATATATGAGAACAGAGAAGGCGAAGAGAGCTGTCAACATCATAAACATTTCTTCGATTGGAAATCGAACTTAGAACAGCCGTGTTTAGAGTAATCTACTGTCGCACTGAACTCTGATTGCCTCAACTAAGAAATCATTTAAGAACTTTGCAATTTCGAACTCAAAACACATAAAACCTGGTAATATGCTATCATATAATGACATGCATTATGGTTGCACGCCATGAATAATTCAAATTGTAAATGAGCCCGAATTCCTTCATAGTAGTGTAAGTAATTTGATACTTAGTACTTATATCGCTTTGATCTTCATAATAAAATATACGTTTAAACAGTCATGTTCGTGACGTTAGTTTTTTGAGAAACTACCCACTTAAAATCGGTAGTTAAATTATTAGATTAATTAAGTAAAGGAATTGCTTTTAAATCATAGCCATATTCAATTTTCTCCAGTATCACATATATATTATATAGTGTGATAGGTGGCGGAACTCAACGCCGCGCTTTGTGTTTCCAGGACGGGAAAATGGCAATATGAATAAAACATTCATGATCATTCCCCCGAACAGGAATCAAACCCACAATTGCGTTTACAGTCAGATGATACACACACTATCTCATAAAGACAGACTAAGACTAAATTAAAAAAAAAATCACCCACATTCGCTTTATTTATTTTCTATTTTATTCATATTAGATATTAGCGTCATAATTTAGATCTTATCGATACCTTTTAACGTTAATCGATTTTGTTTTATAATATGACCTTATGTTAAAGATAATATCGATATTTGTGATGCTTATCTATTTACAAAAAAGTATTCATATTTTAAATAGTTACAAGTTGGTTGTTTTTATATATTTTTTAAATAAACAGAATAAACAGCTGTCAAATAGGAAGAAAATAGAGAGTATATATATATATATATATATATATATATATATATATATATATATATATACATATATATATATTATTTTTAATAATTCATTAAAATTTAAATTAAGACATTTATATGTGTCATAAAAAATATGATACCCTTATTAATTTTCTGAAGATCTTATCTATATAGTCAAGCTGAGTTATTTTGTTTAAAACAACACGTTCGATTCCCACTCGGGGGAATGATTATATTTAAATTATTTGCATTTTCTCGCTTCGATAAAACGAAGCAAGTGAAGTACGGAGTGTATTAAAGAGTGAAGTCAGAATAACATTTAACACAATAAATATATGACTGGTATAAAATTATCCGATACGAATGTGAACCCACACCTGCCATTGCCAATCAAGTATATACACATAACGGCAGGATGTCACCAATATATTAACATAAACACGCAATAATTGCTCGAATTCTCGTAGAAACGCTTATAAAACGCACACAAATTTATAAAAATTTCTGCGAAACTCTAAACTAGATCATATAAATAATTCATTTATTAATTAGAATCGAAAACGCGATTCGGACAACTCGGGAGGTCTCTTAAACAAAATCGTAAAGAACTTAACACACCCACAATGAATAATTAAGTGAGCGTTTCGTAAACTAACGTTTCAAACATTTCTAAAATTGATTTAGTTGTCAGTTAAATATTAACGATTAGGTTATAGTTTTTTGTGGTGACTTCCAATACTCAATACGTAATGTCTATTAGGCGGCGTTAAGTTCCGTCAAAGTACGCAATTTTACGGATTTCAACAGAAAATGGATAACGGAATCTTTGATATTAGCTTTTTCCTAACTACCTTGCTAAGCTAAAAATCTCTTCTTTATTATTTTATTTATATAAATATGTATTTTTATTTATTTATATAAACATGTATTTTTATTAGACAAAGCGCAGCGTTGATTTCACCACTTATCAAGCAATATCTCAATTTCAGGCGGAAAGAAGTCAACAGAGTGTCTTGACATTAGATTGTCTCCAATTACCCTGCTATGCGGGATAAAGCGTGAAACTGTTTCTAAAAAATTGATAATGCGAGGTACTAATACCCTACTCATGTATGCGCAATAAGGCTATTAATTTATTAAGTTTAAAATGTATTTGAAAATACATTTAACTAACCACGTAATAGGGATGTGAAATTAAAGCAAATTCAGTGGAATATTTAATATATTATGTTATACTGATTTATATATTTCATATGCAGATGAGATTTTATAGTTTCAAAACGGTGAAAAGAAAATGAACTTAATTACATTATGATAGAACCTATTTTAGTGTGAAGTTTTCATCAAATATTCATCGTTATCTTTTTTTTAATATCAGTAATTAGGCAGAGGTTTTAACGCAAACCACGTTTAAAATTTACATGTACATGAGTAGGGTTACCTCGTATTATCACTTTTTTGGTATCGGTTTCACGCTTTATCCCGCATAGCAGGGCAGTAAGAGACAACCTAGTGTCAAGACGGAGTGTCTTGACACTAGGTTGGACTGCTTTCCGCCCGAAATTGATATATCGCGCATTGAGGAGGATAACCATTAGTACAATTATTCCACAAACAATGCCAGGTCACCCACTAGATATATATATATATATATATATATATATATATATATATATATATATATATATATATATATATATATATATTTAAATTAACGAAAGAAATTAACATGTATGTCATTTTTCTTTATATATTCTAAATTCCGTATAAAAAATTAGACGTAACAAGATTTTAAGATCTATATCGGAATTCTTACTCATTGTAAAATCATTTGTATTTCTTATGAAGCAGTACCCAACGCCGAATTTTGGCGAATTGAGGCTGTATTTGATAGTAAACGCAATTGTATGTTGGTCCTGTTACCATTTTTCATTTCTCTGTACAGTTCTTTATCACAAAGAACGGCGTTGACTTATGCCACTCAACTGCATGACAAGAAGGTTTGACACTCCTTGCTCCGATACGTAAGAAAAATCTTGAAGCCAAGAACTATTTTATACAGACAGACACTGTGCTACTACATCAAGATCGATGTTATTATATACATTTTATATATTATAGATTAATCAATGCTCCTAGCAATGAATTACTGTACTACAAGCAAAACACAGGAGGCGGTACTCCGGTACACTTAACACAAAATTAATTCGAACGACATTACGCCGGCAAAAACCGAGCAAATTGATTCACAGTAGTAAATTACGAACGCCGCGCCTTGTAACGCGATTTATGTGGCTAGATTACTTGCGGTGGGTTTGCTCGTTTTTTTTTATCCATTTATTACATATAACAAAAAATATTGTATGTATATATATATATTTTTGTATCAAATCTGACGATGTATTTTTTTCTTATCTTTAAACTGACTTTTCTATTAATTGCAAATAAACAGTCTTCGTTCTTAAATAAAATAATTAAATAAAAAAATTAAATTATTAATATTGAAATGGCTAAGTATATATTGAACAATTAAAATATTCAATAATTGTCCTATATAGGCAAAACAGGGCGTTTTGTACCGCCATTCAAAGCGCGATTAAATTAAATTAAATTAATTAAATTATCCAATATAGGCAGTGTTTTCTATTTAATACAAGCATCTTTACATTAAAAAGTGTTAAATTAAAATATTTTCAATTCGCAATTCTGTTTATCTTCACTTTTGAGAGAAACTACGAGGTAAGCGGCGGAAGTCAACGCCGCATTATGTCAGTACAGATTACTATGTATTAGCGTGTGTATTAAGATAAAATCTGAGCGGGAATCGAACCCATAACCATTATCCCAAGAACATTTCCTCACAGATTTTTATATACGTAATAAATATAATACCAAAAGTTGCAATAATGACACGTAATAAGTAACGTCATTAATCATAGAACATTAGTGTGACAAATAATAAAATTGATAATAAATTTATAGTTCTTAGGCATGATTTTCTTGTTTACATCTGTTTTTTTTTGCTTCATACCCTTATCCCGCATAACTGGGTACAAAAAGTACTCAGTGTCAAGACACTCGGTACTCTGCTTCCTACGAGATATTGCGTGCTAATTGGTGGAACTCAATCGCTTTGTCTTACTAGAGCGAGGGAAATGAAAATATTATAAATATAATCAATCCAGTGGGAATCGAACCCACAACCGATCACACTGCGCCACGATCGGCTTCTTATTTTGTTTGTTTATAATTAGTTTATATACGGCTTAAATATTTTAATTCAAAAATTTATTATATGAAATATGTATGAAAAAATATACTTATAAATTTGAATATATTTTTTTTAATTTTTAGATTAGGTATTATAATTTCCTAGGCATTTTTTAACATCTTTTCTATAATTAAGCAAGTCTTTCTCTATATTAATCGTTTTGAAATAATACTACACAAGTCAGTTTTCGTATTCTTTTTCATGATAACGTCATTAAAAAATCGATCGTTTGTTTATTTACAAGGTGTATATTTTTAAAATAAATACCTTGCATCCTTCACAGGTAAAAGCGCCGAAGTGAAATCCAGCAGCAGGCTCCCCGCACACTTTGCATTGTTGATTCATCTGAAACCAAAATTATATATAACATAAAATATTAATATATATTTTAAACTAACTAAATATATTTAAAAGATTTTTTTTGAGTTTTTTTTGTTTTATACTTTTAACTCACACAGCAGGGTAAACAGAAAGTACCTAGTGTCAAAACACTCCGTACTTCGCTTTCCACCGAATTCGAGACATTGTTTGTTGAGTGGTGGAACTCAACGCCTTATTTTCTTACCAGAGGAGAGGAAATGAAAATAATTTAAATATAATCACTCCCCTGCAAGGGAATCGAGCCCATAACTGATCGTGTTTACAGTCAGATGCCGTCCCACTGCGCCACGACCAGCCTTTATATCGGCTTTTTAGTTTTTATTTATGATATTATTTGCATTACTTTTAAAAA
The DNA here is from genome assembly GCA_032432895.1 of Dryadula phaetusa. Classification (NCBI taxonomy): domain Eukaryota; kingdom Metazoa; phylum Arthropoda; class Insecta; order Lepidoptera; family Nymphalidae; genus Dryadula; species Dryadula phaetusa. The sequence continues at coordinate 29,140 of JAOYRS010000035.1, forward strand.
ATCAAGTTATATTTTTATAAATTTCAGAAAAAAATTCTGTTTTATATAATTGACGCTACTCTCCCACGTAGGAGGGTAGTTAAAAAGAAGCTAGTATAAAGATAATATGAATAAAATAAAAAAAAATACATGTAGATTGGCGGAACTCAACGCCGCGCTTTGACTCTTCTATCTTTATTGTGATATCTTTAAAATCTACTGGAAAAAGATAACCATAGATTATATTACTTATATACTGCATACATCGCAATATATTTAGCCCATATTGCATTAAAAAAATATTTAGAATATAAAAAAACCCAACACTTGTAACGACCTCAACTCGATGATACTACTAAAGTACTTCAGAAATTCGACATCAATATCGTTCAAAGTTAACAATGTTCTTATATATATATCTAAGGTAACTTAAATTATAAGTAGATCAAGTATGGAGTAAGCAAAATATTTTTTATATTATAAGTATTTATTAAAGTATATTTAGTTCTTAGCTACAGTGGAAATGACAACTGATTGTAAACGCGGTTGTGGGATCGATTCCCACTCGAGGCATTGTACTTAAATTATTTTCACTTACTCGCTCCGGTGAGATAAAGTGCGGTGTTGAGTTCCGCCGTTCAAAGCGAAAGCAAAGTAAAAGTGTCCTGATACTAGATACTTTCTATCAACCCTGCCATGCGGTATTAAAGAATGAAGCTAAAAAGTAAATTAATTTCTTAAAATAAAAAAATATATACAATAAAACTATATACGTGATTCACTTAAAAAAGCTTCGAAGAATTTTTTTACAATGAGCTCATTTGTTATACAAATATCGTAATAATACTTTGAATAATATACGATTTCAATTTTTACATCCAAGCCATAAAACATCTTATAAAATTATGAACACTTGGTGATGAGTAAAGTGTTGATACACGCTCAAAACGCGTGTCAACATCGAGTTCAAAGTATGTCATATCTCAATTAACGTTTTAGTTGTGTTTTTTTTACGCTTTACGCGTTTATCGTACATAGCAGGTTAGACAGAAAGTGGCTAGTATCAAGACACTCCGCAATTCTAGACATTGCGTGTTGAGTGGCGGAATTCAACGCTGCACTTTGTCTTACCAGAGCGAGGAAGTGAAAACAATTGGGGAACCGAACTCACAACCAATCGCGTTTACAGTCAGACCCTGTCACACTGCGCCACGACCGGCGCTATTTATTGGATTTATTTTTCTGTGTTTTCCTTATACACTACTTGAACAGTTTACTTTCGTATAAAAATTAATACCATTTTTGTATAGTTATGTACGTATTTGATGGTACAATATAGTTGTGAATTCAAATCCTGTTTGGGGAATATAATAATTTTGTATTTTCATATGGGCTGTATCTAGTTAAAACTAATATCGTGTTAGCTTATGTAATTCAACAAATATTATCTATGTACTGGAGTAAAAGGGAGGGAATGAAATAATTTTATTTATATCCATAAAAATAGGATTAATGCATAATATATTTTAATATTAGCCCTTTTATGATTACATTATGTTATATTATGTTAGGATAAAAATAATAGATTAATCATTTGTTTTATATGTTATATTTTATAAACATAAAAAATAGAGGTCAGTTGTGGCGCAGTGGCGCATCGTATAACATGTTCTGTCGTGGGTTCGATTCCCACTATGGAAATAATTAAATTTAAATTGCTCTCATTTCTTCGCTCTGGTAAGACAAAGTGCAACGTTGAATTCTGCCATTCAACACGCAACGTTCCAAATTCGCTGTAAGTAAAAAACATTCCCGTCTTGACACTATGTACTTCCTGTCTAAAATCTTGTGCTTGTTAAAGTCTTGTGCCATTCGCTCCAAACACAAAGCAGGTAGATTAGACTAGATTTGCGAAATCAATTCTCGCTTAGTGCTTTTTTCTATACGTTTCAAATATATATTTTACAATACAAGATTGACACTATAATGTTACTTGTATCTATTAGAAGTAATATAATTAAATGTAACATACATACAAATGTAAATCAAATGTAATGACTTTGCAAATAATCGGAGGGATATCTGACACAGTGGTGCATTGGAACAGTCTTTAATGTAAACGCGATTGGTTGTAGATGCGATTCTATAGATGGATTGGATGGAATATATTTAAATTATTTTTATTTTTTTCACTGGTCACATAGTCAGTCATCAGCGTTAAGTTCCGCCACTTCCAGCTGAGATCTTTCTAAGCACTCTGCTATGGGAGAGATTTATTTTTACGGAATTCGAATATTTTTTTGGATGTTTTTTTATAAATTTTCTGAAGTACCAGTTTACTTCTTAAAAAGGCATTTTATTAAGCATTTACACTGCATTAAAATTAAATCATATTATATATATGCATTCTGGTCGTCTTAATATAATAAACTACTCGAGCCAAATTCTACAAATATTCTTGTATTGAAAATCCATTCATCATATTCCGCTGTAATTCGTAACCTTGCGTGTTAAGTGGCGGAACCCAACGCCGCATTCAATCTTTGCAAATATATTACGATACTATATGAATAATCTATACTAATATTTGAAAGCAGATAATTATTTGTATGTTTAAATGCGCTTAACTTTGAAATTAATGGAAGGATTTGAAAAATTCTTTCTGTTTATGATAGGTAAGTTAATGAAGAAATAAATAGCAGAAAATCACACTACCGTTTATACCCATAAAAGGAGATCGAACCCGGTACCTTCGCGTTTACAATAAAATTCATTTATATCAAAATGATATAACGAAACAAGTTCTCATATAAATATGTATATATGTATTTATAATAATTCACCAAAAATTAAGTAAATGATCGATAATAATACGTTGCATTGGGATTTAAATGAGTGCGTGACTTTGCACGGTTAGCGGACTTCTAATTGACGACGTGTCGTTTTGTATTGCGGTGATTTTTTAAGTGTTAATTTATGGTTTTTTTTTTAGCTTCAAGCCTTTATCCTGCAGGGTAGACAGAAACTACCTAGTGCCAAGACACTCCGTACTTCGCTTTCCACCGAATTCGAGACATTGCGTGTTGAGTGGTGGAACTAAACGCCGCTCTTTGTCTTTACCAGAGTGAGGAAGTGGAAATAATTTAAATATAATTACTCCCCCGAGTGGGGATCGAACTCACAACCGATCGCCTTCACAGTCAGACGATGTCACACTGCGCCAATACCGGTCAAATAGACTTATGTTGAAGTTAACGAGGTCACTGTGGCTCAGTGAAACATGGTTTGACTGTAACGCGCCTAGTCGTTGGTTCGACTCCTGTTCGGGGATAATTGTTACATTTCAATATTTTCCCTGTTCTATTAAGATTTATCTTATTTTTTAAGTGTGTTGGTGTGGCGTTGAGTTAGGCAGTAAGCGAAGAACTGACTCCCTTTATACTAAGTTCTCTTGTTCTCTCTGGTTATTTTACTTGGAAAAATCAATTTGAATAATGGAGGAAGTTTATAGATTAAATAACATATAGCCAAAAATATGTATTATATTATATAGTTAATATGTTTATTTTTTTATTCGTATTTCACTTTCCCCCGGATTCGAGACATTGACTATTGAGTGGTAAAGCTCAACGCCGCACTTTGTCTTACCAGAGCGAGGAAGTGAAAATAATTTAATTATAATCACTCCCCCGAGTGGGAATTGAACTCACAACCGATTGCGCTTACAGTCAGACGCTGTCCCATTACACCAAATTCGATATCAAATATGTATATGAATTGATGCCATAATAGCGCAGTGGGACATCTAATGACTTGTAAATACGATAGTTGAGAGTTCGATGTTCCATTGATATATTTAATAAATATATTTAATTATTAAAGCTCTCTTTTTCTTGGTGACAAAATAAGTGTCTTGACACTAAGTTTTCTCTGATCCTAATGTGCCCTAGTGTAAAGCCGCTTGTAATTATAAGGTAAAGCTGCTAGATAACTATATGGACGGGTAAAGGATCAATTATTTATGGCACAGTGGAACGTTTGAGTATAAACGCAGTTAATTGTTGTTTCTATTTGTACTCCGCAAAATGACTCATTTCTCTGCTGTGGTAACACAATGCACGGCGTTTAGTTTCGCTACTGCGTTTATACTCAAACGTTCCACTGCGCCACAAAGATATTAAAAAAAACCTTAATATTATAATTATTCCTATACCAAATATACTAAATCCGGCTTAAAATGTTATTATAACTAAAGAAAATGATCGAGAATTATTTATTTTAGTTCATTAAGAAAGATAAAAATCTCAAACTTCGAATAATATCGATTTATTACTAATTTTAGTAAACATGTTCATTGACCTTTCGGATTTGTATCGTACATATGTAAAATTTGTCACTTTTTGTATGGAAAATAATGTTTTCATGCCATTTTTTTTGCATTTTGCCAATTATCCTCTTCTTGTTAATATTAATCTTGGTGATTCAATGGGAGTTTTTGTTGGGAAGATGCGAGTTCGACGTTTTTATCGGTTTGAGGATTTTTTTACCGTCGTCCAAATCTTAAATTAGAACAATTAAGTAAAACTAGATTAGATATTTTTGGTTTCAGACTAGATTTTAATACATTTAATGATGGGCCAAATGCAGTTTAAAGTTTCAAAAGTTCAAAGTTCAAAGTGTATAAAGTAAAAGAATGCAAATTGTAAAAAATAATTTATAATAAAAAAAATTGAAAAGACCATCACTATTAAGCTTCAAAGTGACGTTTTTTTTATATAACCTAGCCCATACTACCTATATAGTGTCTTAAAACTCCATTCTCCGCTTACCCTTGAATTCTGTATATAACATCTAAAATCGAGGAACACAATCGCGTTTATCAGAGTGGTGGAATAAAAAAATAAATATAAACATTATAGAAAATAAGTTGACAATAAAAAATTGTTACAAATTTACCATTTAGTATCTGTTTCAATATAAAAAAACACACACACATAAAATACAAAACTTTTTTTTAAAAAAACGCCTTTTTTACACAAAAAAAAGATACATATTTCATCCGAAAATCTGATATTTGGCCAAAAACACCGTCCATCCTTATACATTATTGAGGTGCGTTTAATTCCGAAGGGTCATTTAGCTGTCAAGGGATCATATAAATTGTTCCAATATAATCTCCCGATCGCGAGTCGCATGATGTATCAAAGTCCGAAATTTGGGTTGGATTTTTACATTTTATCAGATTATCTTTAGTAGAGTTAATTAAGTAATTTCGTTATTGACAATCGGCGGTCATCCTTTTTGGTATATATACAAATAAGCCAAGATTTATCATGTTAATCTTAATACTTTACTGAGATGATGGTAGCGCAGCTTTACTTGTGAGAATATATATATATATATATATATATATATATATATATATATATATATATATATATATATATATATATATATATATATATATATAAATTTTGACTATTTTTAAAGTGTTCCATTCGAAGGCGCGGGTTCGATTCCCGCTGCGTTCAATTTTTTATACGTTTTTTCAATAATGATATATATATATATATATATATATATATATATATATATGCAATAAAATATATCATAATTAAAAATATATTAATATGATAAGTTTTTTTTTAATTCATATATTTTTTAGTGTCAAAACACTCCATTGACTTACTTACTTTTGGGTAGTCACCAAAAGTAAAATACTGTGTAAATAATGTATAATAATATATTTTATAAGAAGCCCACCTCTTTTTACTTACTTATAAATAAATAAATAAGACCAATGACAGATCTTAACATCGCATTTTATCTTATGAAAAAACAACAAAAATAATTTAACTTTCCTTTCTTCAGCGTATCTGCTAAACAAGCAATTACGTACAGACAAACAAAAAAAAAATATCTATGTATATATATCTATGTATATATATTATATTTCAAAATACATACACTTAAAAACAGGTAGCATTTGTGACTCAATGCAATAAATAATAAAATTGAGCCAATGATAAGTATATCAACCATTAATTTCATTATTAAAATGGTGCCTTTTTGACATGTCAAAATAAAAGCAAAAAAAGCTATATAAAGCTTGAGAGCAAGCTTTAAGCTCTGACGATATCATGCGAGATAAATTATGCATATATTTTATACGTATTGTAAAGATCTACACGTAGTTATATTTTTTTTTGTGTATTTTCACTGTACTTTGCCAATGTACAGTTTTGCTGGAGATATTTAGTGTCAAATCACTCTTTTTTTTGTTTACCTCAAATTCATACATTTAGGTTATCTTTGTGTTCATATATGTAGCAAACACTTAGTACCCCTTTCGACAAGAAGTAGAAATTGTACTTATTAATAAGTCATTAGACAAATATTGAATTAAAAAAGAAAATTATTACACACTTATTACGTGTTTGATATACACTTGTGTGTGTTTTGTATATATACACGTTGCTATAGCAACCTGTGTTTTACTCACTAATGGATCTAGTAGATAGGTGAAATAGATAGTATTAAAGAATTTAGCCGAGTGTGTTTCTGCTAAGTGAATTTCCTACTTCTTATACCTTCTGTTTAAACTTATTTATGTCGTTAGCATCTCTGTATAGAGATTTTTACAAATTTCTTCTAGCCAAAGAATGCTACTTATTTTATAATTTTTAAAGTATTATTCCACACTTACGATTATAAAACATTTTCTAACACCAAGTGTGGAATAACACTTGAAATAAAAATAGAAAAAAATATTTTCCACTGCTATTTACTCTAGGCTTACATACAATTATTTGAATCACATATAAATCTCACAACACCGATTGACGAGTGTGAATACGAATCTAGAAAGCTTAAACGCTTTAAAAGGTGTTGCTACTAAACTAGGTGGTCGTGCCCCACTTTGCATGCCATAGGATTCATCCAAACCATGGAAATTGTCTCACGTATTGACACTGACATCTGATTGAGAATCACCTTTTATGGTGTTTTGATGGACAAAGAGGACCAGTTTGTCCTTTATATGTGGTTTTCAATACATTTGGCTTGTTTAAATGTAGAGGCGTATAACAGAGGTAAATGATTATAATAGTATATTTTTTTATTTTATATGTGTGTAAACGCGATCGGTTGTGGGTTCGATTTTCACTCGGGGGAGTGTTGATTTTAAATATAATTTTACTTTTTCGCTCTGGTAAGACAAAATGCGGCGTTGAGTTCCACCACTCAACACGCAATGTCTTGAATTCGAAGGAAAACGCAGAGGAGTGTGCTTTGACACTAGATACTTTCTGTCTATCTGCTATACGCTATACATAAGACATAGGCTTTAAGTTTGCCACTCTACGCAGAATGTCTCGATTTCAGGCCGAAAGCAGTCACCGAAGTGTCTTGACACTGCGGAAATGAAAACCTCACTTAATATCTAGTTAATATCGTTATTTTTAAAAGTAAATCCATACATATTCCTTAAATTACACTGTATAGTGTATTTAAACAGTCAATGTAAAGACATACAGTTGCGTACTAGTGCTATGTGAACAATATTTGCTTAGCTAAGTGCGTCTCAATTATCGTTGGAGTCGCAAGCATAGGGCCGTTGGGTTGGATGTTGATTTTGTAACTATGTAATTCGTTTGTGAACTTTCGTTTTTTTATACCGTATGGTTGTGTGGTATGACGGTAGTAGGGAGTTCAAATGTATTATAATTTCATATATTTTTTTAATAACACTATAGAGCTTTTCTTTCAGAATAATAAAAGGTACATTAGAATCATTAAAGGAAATTTCTTTATAAATGTGATAGGTTATTATTAATTATTTGAGTTATTATTTCAATTGTAAGTTAGGTAAGAGGCCAGTCGTGGCGTCGATAGCGTCTGACTGTAAACACGATCGGTTGTGGGTTCGATCCCCACTCGGGATTATATTTAAATTATTTTCACTTTCTCGCTCTGATAAAGATAAAGTGCGGCGTTGAGTTCCACCACTCAATACGCAGTGTCCCAAATTCGGTGGGAAACGAAGTACGGAGTGTCTTGACACTAGGTACTTCCTATCTACCACGCTATTCAGGATAAAAGCGTGAAGCTTAAAAAAATAGTAAGGTAAAACGCTGCGCTGAGCTCCGCTTTAAGAGTCAATATTATGATTTTAGGCGTGTAACGAAGAAGAGAGTATACTAAAAAAAAAAGTTACATCAGACCTAAATCAAAAAACCCTTGCGCTTAAACAAAAAAAAAGCGGAAAATTTAAACACAAATTAAGGTAAAAAAAAATGTATACAATAATTTAAATTTCACAAGCCAAAAAAGTATTAACATTCCAAACAACATTTACGGGCGTATAAAAATTACAGCATTTGTGCCTCACCTGTTAAAATTCAACCTAATTTCGGTATACTTGATTAAGACTATAAATCTTTTGAAGGCGTGTCGCGATGCTACCAAGAAGTATGAAATATTTTAGGTCATACACAATCATTAAAAGGATAATGGCGATATACGATAGCCGTATATGCTTAATCGTAATATAACAGCGATTTATACACAATACTGGTACAGTGGTATAGTATCAGATTACACGGAGCGGCATATGTAACCTAATTTCCGTTCAAAGTATAGATACCGGTGTAACTGAACGCCGCGCGCTATGTAGAAATATAAATCAATTAATTTATTATTAGAATCCAGTGTTGGATTCGTGTACGCTGCTGACTATTAACTTGGTTCTTTCAATTTTGAGATTTCTTTTGTTTTTTTTTAGCTTCACGCTTTTATCCCGAATAGCAGGATAGATAGAAAGTACCTAGTAATCAAGACACTCCGTATTTAACTTTCCACCGAAGTTGAGATATTGCGTGTTGAGTGGTGGAACTTAACGCCGCGCTTTGCCTTTGCCAGAGCGAGAAAGTGAAAATAGTTTAAATAGAATCACTCCCCCGAGTGGGGATCGAAATCACAACCGATGGCGTTTACAGTCAGACGCTGTCACACTGCGTCACGATCTACCTTTGGTTTAAATATGAAAAAGTATATATTACTATATTTCATACATAAAATAATATCTATTTTATATATAGATTATAGTACAGACACTGTCACGCAGTTGGGCAGCATCTGACTGTAAGTCCATTTGGTAATGACTTCAATTCTCTATCAAGGAAACGAATATCTTTAAAATTATTTTGATTTATCCGCTCTAGCAAGACATACCGCGGCGTTAAGCTCTGCCAACAAACACGAAATACTACTTTGTTTTGTTATATGCATTTCTCTATTTAACTAACATTTTTATCTCAAGGTATTACCAAATTATAACCAACCTATTGGACTTAGGAAAGCAATAAATAACCAGATCAACGGTATCACAAACGTTTACACATGACTTATTGTGGGACGGACCAACACATAAATATGATAAAATTAATACAATATACAAATTTCTCGGCCACGGTTTAAAAGGTCATGGGAAAGTACTTTAAGTGACAAATTATATAGATTTTTGTTTTGTAACTCCAGTTAGTATGTAAGATGCTCTTATTGCGTAGTATAATAAACCTGTCTTTGCGACGGTTGTAGGTTTGAAGCATACTGGAGGGAATCATTTGTTATGTTTTTTTGTGGCTTTCTTATTTATAAGATATTAAATATCTTTGAAAGTAGAAAATGAGGTGACACGCGGCGTTGAGTTACGCCACTACAACGTAATATCTTGAAATCCGGCGGCATGTGGAGAGTAAAATTATTTATATGAGAGTGATATAAGGAAATAAATACAGAAGCAGTTTTACGCACGTCATGATACTGTGTGTGCCCAAAAATGAGACATTGTCCGTTGAAGGGCAAACTCAGTTATACCTCAGGAGAGGGTTCTTTGTCCCTGTGAAAAAAACAAGCACTACGTAGCTGCTTTAAGGGGTATCAACGGTCCCTGAGGTGTGGTATGGTGAAACCGCTATGGGATTCGAACCTCGATTTACGACCGACGTTCGGACAATTCATACCAATCATTTAATAGTTACGGAAAAGTTTTATACTCACACATATATACAATATATACAAGTACATTGAAAAATTTTTATGTAACCGTTTTTAATTGACACAACGTCTAACAATATATATAGAACATCCTTGAACTAATGGTTGATAGATTGATCAATCATTTGTTAAAATAATTTTAAAATGTGATCTAAAACTTATTACGCGTAAAACCCATGAAGATCAAGTTAATTTCAATCAATCAATCTCGTGTCAAAGTGGCAAATGTCATGATATTAGATAATCTACTTAAAAAATATTCTTTAATAACTAGATATAATATATTATATAACTTGAGGCAGGTCGTGGCCCAGTGTGACAGCGCCTGGCTGTAAAACGCGATCGGTTGTGGGTTCTATCTCCACTCGGGGGAGTGATTATATTTAAAATTATTGTCACTTCCTCGCTCTGGTAAGACAAAATGCGGCGTTGAGTTTCACCACTCAACCCGTAATGTTTCGAATTCATTGAAAAGCAAAGTAAGGAGTGTCTTGACACTAGGTGTTTTTTAACTACCCTGCTATGCGGGATGGAAAGCATGAAGCTAAAAAAAATAATTTAGCATTAAAAGCAGGATAGCGTCTGACTATAAATACGATTTTTTATGAGTTCAATGCTAACTTGAGGCAATTTTATATTTAAAACTATTTTTATTATCTGCTTTAGTAAAACAGAGCGTGACGTCAAGTTCGCCGATCAGCGCGTAATGTCTCGATTCTAAGCGGAAATTGAACACTGTCTTGACATTAAGTTCTGTCTGGCTACCCTGCTATACGGGATAAAGCGTGGAGCTGTATTTTTAATAAGCCCAAATTAATATAACCAGGTGATAAATAAGGTCATACATTTCCCAACGCACAAAAAAGCAAACCTTAACATATCTTTCGAAAATATTTTCCATAAAATTATTCGAATAACTTATTTTTCGTCTACAACCGCGAAGTGACGACTTCAATCAAAAAAATAGGCGGCCACTTATACCAATTTAATCGTTGTTAAAATTCTTATGAGAATTTCGTATTTTTAATAAAGAAATTTAAAATGTTTCCAGAAAACATGAAGAATATGGCCTTTTGAAAAAAATTAACTTAAATTAACGATCGCTATCTGTAATTGAGTTGTGAATAAAGACATCATTGTGGCTTAAAGCTGTATACGATTTTTGTTATTGATATATTAAAATTTGGACCCCAAATGATAACACCGTTATAGTACAGTGCAAATACTTAAGCGTTTAGACCATAGTGAGTTCTATTTACTTTCAAAATCCATATTACTTACCTGCTTAAAATAATAATAAATTAAAAAAATGATAATAATTTAGGCCGGTCGTGGTCGTGGATAGTCTGATGTCTGACTATAAACGCGATCGGTTGTGGGTTCAATTCCCACTTGGGGGATTGATTATATTTTAATTATTTTCATTTCCTCGCTCTGGTAACACAAAGCGTGGCGTTGAGTTCCACCACTCAACGTTTCGGACTAAACGGAGTACGAAGTGTCTTGACGCTAAGTACTTTATATCTACCATGTTATGTGGGATAATAGCGTGAAACTAAAACATATATATTTGTATATAATTTCTTCTATCTAAATTACATTCATAGTTTGCTAGATGGGTATTGGTAACGAGAAACGCATATTTTGAACAAATCATTTGAAAAAGGAGTCAATTGGAATTAGACTGAGGCTATGAAAAATTGTGCTATTGTCATTTCCGGACACGTGTTCAAATTTTCAAAAAAATTAATCAACCAACATGAAAGTTAGTTGTACAGCGTTGAAAGTCTTACCTAGATTGATCAATAGTTAGATAAAAGTGACGCTAATAAAAGCTTACCTAGTGTCAAGACACTCCGTACTTAGCTTTCCAACAAATTTGAGACATTGCGTGTTGATTGGCGGAACTCACTTTGTCTGTACCAGAGCGAAGAAGTGAAAATCATTTATTTTTAATCACTCCCCCAAGTAGGGATCGAACCCACAACCGATCGTGTTTACAGGCAGACACTGTCACACTACACCACGACCGACCAACCATGTATTTATTCAATGCTTAAGATCGATCGATAATATCTTGGACAGTTATCTTCACTATAATTTTTTTTTAATTCCAAATAACAATTTAACAATTATTTTAATATTAAAATCTTAAGTAATTTTGTAAGTTAAAATTCTAAGCTCTTATTAGACTATCAAATAGATGACGTTGACTGATACACGCATGCGCGTATAAAAACGGCAAGTGTATTGCGTATGACGACACGTTTGAATTATTCATCGTACATGATATTATATTGGTAAATGTATTATAACTTGGTAATTGTTAAAGTTTTTGTATAGCATCAATTACATTACTATGGCTAACTGGTGGTAATTTAAAATGACATTTTACTTTAGGTACAATAATCGTGTACGAAATTATAGAAACGCCCACGTACAAGGATAATTTTAGACCTAACTGGCTTAGTGGTGAGGTTCTTCAATGATTTTGGATTCGATTTTTATTGAATACGAAAATTACACTAAAAATGTGTGAAGTTAAAAATAATAATTATACTAAATAAATAAATTTTAGTTCAAAAAATAGAAATGGTAATAATAATTTATAAGCCAAAAGAAACGATAAAAGACTAACAAAACAAAATACCAACCGATTTCATATACTTTGCTGAAACTTTCCATCGCACTCAAACTTAGCTTAAATTAATAAAATAATATATTCTTAGTACAAATACTTTTCTTTTAATTGAATGGAATCCCATGACGTTCTAAAGACGGATTTCTGACGTGCTTACTTAAGGGGCCCTTAGTGACCTATAGACTCATATCCGTAGTGTATGTCGAAGAAGCCCCTGAAAATCCCACCATATACGCTCACCTCTCATATCCCAATGAAAGCACAAAAGTTTTAACCCAAAAAGCGTCGAAGTTACTTTAAAAGTCAATTTTAAACATATATTTGATTTAACTTGCGTTCAAACTGACAAGTAGCAGTAAGAAAGTGCTGACAGCCCGACGTCTTCACGAAACGTATCTTGTATGTAATTATATATATTATACGATTTTAAAAGAAATTCAATTACACGTGTAGCGAGATTAAAATTCGTTTGGTTGTTTTTTTTCTGCATACTAATAAGATGTTTTAAACGATTTTTAGTATCAAAATATTTGTGATATGGCACAGTGGGGGTTGTAGCGTTCTTTATTTGGGTAGCTGGTTCAAATGTGTATTTTTTATTTACATTTTTTGAAACGGATATATATTATTTTGCGGAACTTAATGCCACGGTACGTCTGAGATCTCATAACAATTTTTTGTATTTAATTGATAATTTCTCCACACATTGATAAATAAATTAGTAATTATACGCTTGGAATTATTTACGGGTTAACCCTAACCAGACCGGACACGTGCGTGCATCTTATGACCTACATCTGACCTGGAGCTGACCTAGATAGACGACAAGCACCGCAAGCTTTTATTATATTGATCAATACACATATAAGCAGATGTATCACATGTCTGTAAATCGAAAAATTAATAACAAAAATGTGTGTAGGAAAGGTTTTAACATTATTTCGGATTTGAACATATTTATGTAGAGTTCCTAGGCCTTCATTTGACGACTGACCTTAGCACAGTGAGACTCACCTCACGGTTAACTTTAACTTGAAAATTTAACCTTCTAATCCCAAAGATTTTTTATTCCTTTATACTGCCAATACTTTATAAATTAACTCATAAATATTCAAATATTTGATTGATTGGTTTTCTTTTGTTATTCTTCTAAAGTGCTCCAACTTGGATTTAATTTCGTACTCTACATGACGTATATTAAGTTTTAAATAACATTATAATGTTTTAACCTTCCAGGTAATAGGCTTATATCTGTCTAATCAGCAGTACGTAAGCAATATAAGCATTAAAATAAAATGTATTGTTTAATTTATTTATTATTAATTAATTTATGATAAATCCTGTTTAGTATTTATACTCAAAATATATATTTTTGTTGTGATTTTGAAAAATGTAGAAAATTGTAACATTAAAAAAATACCAATTCGAATTGTAATATTTCTTAGCTTCATACATTGTCACACGTATCTGAAAATGATTTTTTTAACGGAATTAATCGCCGCGGTTACATACATCTTATAATACCAGGGATATATCAAAAAATAAAAGTATATTTAAAAAATATTCAGCCGAATGAGAATCATCGTCGTCGTGGCGCAGTGTGACAGTGTCTGACTGTGAATGCGATCGGTTATAGGTTCGATTCCCACTCGGGGGATTATATTTAAATTATTTTCACTTCCTAGCTCTGGTAAGATATAGTGCGGTGTTGAGTTCCTACACTCAATACAGAATTTCTTGTATTCGGTAGAGAGTGAAGTAGGGATTGTCTTGACACCAGGTACTTTCTGCCTATCCTGCTACGCGGGATAAGAGCATGAAGCAAAAAAAATTAACTAGAAACTCCCATTTTTCACAGTTTTACACTGTTTACTCAGCCGTTGTAGAGGCATGTACTAATGTATCTCTAATACTTTATTATCCAATATTAATTCATCTTGATACAGGGCGGATACATAACGTAGCGACTCGAACATTAATAGTAAGGTGTACAATAAATATATGAATTGCAAACACCCTATATTCATTAGTTTAAATGAATTTTCTTAATGAAGAAACAGAGTTAAGACACTAATAAACAAATATGTAATAGTAAATAATTATAGTTTTTATTATTGTATTTTAAATTAAAGCCCTCATGGTGCAGTGGGACACCTTTAACTGTAAACCATGAAAGGTTGTGAGTTTGATGTCTGCTCAGGATTTTTAGGACGTTTTCATATCTCTGTTATAGACGATAATGCACGGCGTTGAGTTCTGTCATTTTATATGCAATAATTATGATCTTCTTGATTAAGCACCAAGAGTCCCTAATTCCTCATTTTCATACTATTCTAATAGTATACAGATGAGTAGAGATTACCTAGGTGTTAAGTAGCGGAACACAACGCCACAAGCAACTTGTCTTAATAACATTGAGTTTTAAGTAAAATTAAAATATATGTTATAAAATATAAACATACCGTTATCTCGACAGTAACAAATGCTACACATTTTACAGTCACGTAAGAAAATTTTTCCGCTTCTCGCTCCAAATGCTTTTGTCTTTTGAAATATTAACTAAAACTATTATTGCTTCAGTCAAAATAGATACAAATAGACCGTTAAAATCCCTAACAATGGTGTATGGAAAATTTATTAAGTTATAATGAAATAACTGTACGTTTGTATATTTATGTTTTTTTTGGAAGAATCAGAAAAAAAACACATTTGCGTTTTTATCATACATTGAGCGGGAATGTAATATCAAGTCACTATGTTCTCCGCTTTCTATCCAAATTCGAGATATTATTAGTTGATATTTTTTTCTTTCAATTAATAAAGAGAATAGACTGATAAGAGTCTACGTACAATATTAGATCATGGAAATGACAGTAATTTTAATTGTAACTCTATAATCTGCCATTTCACTGCACAAAAGTGGTTTCAACGTAAGGAAAAGCATAAAAATAATAAGGTCATTTTAAATGCAACTATTTTATACTTGTTAATCGCATAGATTTAGATATTCGCAAATATATTTTTGAAAGTACGTCGTTTCTAACAATTTACAAAAAATAGATAGACTCTTCAATGCAACTTAAAATTAAAAAAAAAATTAAATTAAAAGATCTATTTATGAACATTTTAATTTAATTTAATTTAATTGTATTGTAGGGTTATAAAATAAATTATAATAAATATTTCTTTAATCATTCCCTTCATACTTTCTATTTCAATATTTTGCGTATTGTGAAGCTTAACGCCGCACATTTACGTCCGAAATTGAGTTACATATTTAAAATAAAAAAGGATTTTTTATTAAAATTTGAAGCTGTCTCTACATTTTACATTTTTTTCCATTTCCATCTCTCTTACAAGTGGCTCTACATTTTAAAGGTCATTGTACCATCTTAAACACATTATATGCACCAGTTTGACGAAAATTTGCAATTCTCACGCAATTTTCAACTTTATCTTAATGAAATACGACTCAATTTGACATTTTGAATCGCTTCGACGATAATGTAAATAGAAAATTTTAAAGAATTTTGCCTTCATAAATTTTGGATTCAATATTTGACGTATGTAGGTGTATTCCGTTCGCAAACAAGTGTATGCGAAATGCATATTAATTTGTAGTTTCTGTTGTTTCTATAGTGTGGGTGGTCGCACTTGTGTCATAGACATTTGGATAATTGATTATTTTAAGTCTCTTATAAGACAAAGTGCGGCGTTGAGTTCCGCTGTTAAATGCCGGAAATATTGAATTCAAGCGGAAAGCGACATATATATATATATATATATATATATATATATATATATATATATATATATATATATATATATATATATATATATATATATAAAACATAATTTCGCTAGCAAACTAGACAGAGTAAAGTTAATGATACGTTAATTACTTAAACTTTCAATTCGTGGTTTGAATACCAAATGTGGCTTTTATTAAAATTTTCAAGTTGGCTAAGCGCAAATAAGGTATATATATATACGTGACGCTCAGTAATACGCTTATATCATGACATGTATCGCATAAATTAAATTTATTATCTATGTTTTTTTTTATTTGCTACAAAAAAGATATAATTATTACAAAAGTAATATGAAATATTTATTTTTCCCTGACTGCCACAAGAAAAGTTATGTTTTTACCTCGTATGTAAGTATGTATGTATGTCCGGTTCTTTGTTCTGTTGTAACTACTGAACCAGTGAACAGTTTATGACAAATAATACGTCGTTACATTCGTCTTATGGGCGCAAGTGTTACTATATAAAATTAATGAATAAAAAATGGCGAATTTTAAAAAGTTTTCTTGTGTTCATTTTTTTTTTAATTATTTACTTGTCAATAAATTTTCTCAGCTACATGCTCTTTCTCACCTAACAGAGTAACCAGAAAAAAATAGTGTCAAATCACTCAATTACGCGCTTTCCGTTTGAATTTGAGACGTTATGTATCAATGTTGTCATTTGCCAGAGCGGGGTATAAGATTTTATTTAAATTTAACATAATAATAATAATATCTTTGATATTCGCTATTGTAAAATAAAATAATTTTAAATTGAAAAATTAGTGTTGTATATTTTGTTTTTTTTTCATAGTTAATCCATCCCTCGAATGAGTATCGAACCCACAAACACCATATTTACAATTATAAAATATCTCACTGGGCTACGCTAGCGTTAGAAATAATTGTTACTAAACAACATATTATTATTGGATAAATATTTTTATAACGTATAAATATAGTTAAGCTGGTTAAGTGGCCCAGTAGGTCTACATCTGACTGTAAACACGATTAGGGTCGATTTGAACACGAGGGAATGATTGTTGTTGTTTTTTTTATTTCTCCGCTCTGTGAAGACGAATTGAAGCATTGGGTTCGCCATTCACCACGCAGTGTCTCGATTTCCGGCGGACAACAGCCAACAAAATGTTTTGACATTTGGTTGTCTCTGACAGATGCTACATGGAGTACGAGTAAACCGTGAAGCCGCTTTATAAAGTAATTAAAAGGAGAATCCGATCTAAATGCGCAAAGAACATTATAACAAAAGAAATATAATAACTAAAAACGTTATTATAAATGCCAAGCGACTTTTACTTATTAATTTTGAAGCGATTTTTTATTAAGCCCGCGCTTTTGATTAATGATTGCTCTGGAGTCTGGACGCGCGCACTCATACGTGTTTTTACACCAGTATCCTTGAGGGCAATAATTAGTTGAAATTGAATATTTTGAGCTACTTTTGTATATGTTATACGGTTTTTGTGTTGTACGTACAGAATTAGAGGTCGGTTGGGGCTCAGTGTGATATATATCGACTGAATGTAAACGCGATCGGTTTTGGGTTCGATTTCTACGAGGGAATGATTATATTTAAATTATTTTCATATCTTTGCTCTGGTATGACAAAATGAGTACGGAGTATCTTGACACTAAGTACTTCCTGTCTACTTTGCTATGCGGGATAAAAGTATGAAGCTAAAAAAATATACGGAATCTAGAAGAATGATGGAGAAATGAAAATAAATTTTAAACGTAATGACCCGAATCATCGAACTAATAACCAATCCAATACAATCGAAAGCTGTCCCACTGTGCCACGATGGCTTAGTAGCTTAATGTAACATATTTAATTGATTTTCATTTAATAGAAGACCTAACACAAAAATAAATCAACCATACACAAAGCTCAGTAAAAGCTTGGAATTTATGAGATTATACAATATTATCATAAATGAAATAGCTGATTCATACACCAATTATAATTAATTATTGGAGCTGTCAATTAGTGTTTGAATCATACCGATTCATTGATTCTAATTTTAGCCTTAGGAGTTCTGATTATATATAATTTTCATATAAATATATGATTTCCTCACTATAGCATATGCTTATTTAGTAATGTCAAACTAAATTATACTGGTAGCTGTTGACGCGTAAACAATGCGTTGTCATAGAAACGAATATGTCAGTTGAGAACGTGTGTGTGTGTAATAATTATTCTATTAATTATGTATATATTTTTAATGTGTTATTATAAAAAATATCATCGTCTTGGTCGCGGCGTAGTGGGACAGCGTTTGATTGTAAACGCGATCGGTTGAGGGTTCGTTCCCCACTCGAGGGAGTGAATATATTTAATTTATTTTCACTTCCTCGCTCTGGTAAAAGACAAAATGCGGCGTCCAGTTCCAACACTTAACACGCAATGTCTCGAATTCAGTGGAAAGTGAAGTACGGTGGAAAGTGAAGTGAAGTATCTTTATACTAGGTACTTCCTGTTTACTATGCGGGATAAAAGCGTGAAGCTAAAAAAATAAAAAATATATACAGTTTTTCTTCAAATAAACTCTAGAGTTTAACACGCAAAGTCTGAAAAACAGTATCTTGACACTATTTATCTTAAAATAAATATGATGCTAACACATACTGGCTCTACAATTTTAATATATGAATTAAATTTACGTGAACCACTACTTTATTTATAAAATCTCATCTTTTTGAGCAGAAAGTGATTAGGCAGAGTTTCTAGGCGCCAAATTCTCTGAATTTATTTTGAGCAGAATATTAAATACTTAATTTTGTACTATGAATTATTGCTAAAAGATTTACCCTTTATTTACAATGTCAAAATAATCCAAGTTAACACCAATTAACGCATGACTTGTGCTTTCCATAATCATTGATATCTGATGGCTCGATGTTTATTTAACATTTTATAAATTAAATAGTCTATAAAAATAAAAAAAATATTGGATTACCTGTTTGTAATATTTAAAGATCCAATTTTTACTAAAGTATTAATTATTTATGAGTACGCTACATAAACCAAAATAACATTTTCAACAATTTTTGTCTGTCTGTCTGTTTGTGTATTCCGGCTAATCTCGAAAAGGTTAGCTGATGTAGTATACAGTAACTTATACTACTTCTAGCCACATCTATTAAATATCTCATGAATGAAATCGCGGGTACTATAATGTAAACCGCTTATATAGATAGCTTAATATCTCTATATTTTTCCTAAGAGAGTCCAGTTCAAATAATTAAAATTACTTTCTCTCATACTAAAACTTAAAGTTACAATTTAAAACTAACCTCCCTTCAAAACCAGTTCCATTTCAATTTTGTATTATAAAAAAAACCAGTTAGACTAAAATTAAATTATATCATGCCAAAAAGAAAAGAAAAATTAGGCCGCAATCCGCAAAATAACTTACACGTTACTCAATGTATTCAATATAAATCATCGATTCATCGTATCATATAAAAAAATCGATTTGACCACCAACATTTTGCAAGTAACGGACCGATATATCTTATTACATCGACACCTTTGTGCGAATAAAAAAAAAAAAAACAATTACCCGAGAAATCGATTCGGGAAACAGGTAAATTATGTCAGGTTCATTGACACCGGTGACCTTTACTTAATATCACTTATATGTAATCATTAATAACATATATAAGGTAGTTTCAGTATTAAAACAATGATTTTTTATAAATAAATGGTTAATCAGAGAGAACATCAAGTGGCATTATGTCTGAGTGGCGTAACTCAGCGCCGCTCTTTGTATCATCAAAGGGGTGAAAATAATTTAAATAGTTATGATTATGCAATGCGTTTATGGTCTGATGTTATTTTGTAGAGGGCATGTGTCATGTGCTCTATATTTTATATAAATTATTTGTAAATTATTTTTTTATAAATATATATTTTTTCAATAAATATTTAAAATATATAATAAGGAACACGCAAAAATTTGAAAATTACATATTTTATTCTGGGAATTTGTATTTGAAAATAATAATTAAAAAAAAATCCTTATTAAAACATATTTATGTTAAATATAAGTAATGCTTGTGAGAAATTGAACCTACTATTACACGAAATATTAGTGTATACTGTCGTTCTGTATTATGAAAATCAATCAATATATATAGTCAGCAATTTACATTTATTTATTTTACGAACTTCAAATAATACGTATTTTAAAAAATGTTAAAAAATAAAAAAAACTGTTTTTAAATGACATTTTTAATCTTTTTTATACAAAAAAAAACTAAACAACTAAATTATAACTGCATATAATATTAATTACACTTTCTTAGGGAATACACAAAGACAGAACTTTTTATAAGTCTAACAAGAGTAGCACTAAACAATGAAGATATAATAAATTAAAAATTGTAGGAAATAAAATAATTAAATTCTTTGATTTTATCTAATTTTTTTAATATATCAAATTAAACTATTTTAAACGGATTAATCTCATACATTTTGGTATTCAAAAATACATTTTTGAAAATACAATATACATACATATATTTAAGCGTGAAGCAAAATCTTGTTACGCATTTAAAAAAAATTGTGGTTACGCTTGGACGTTTCCAAGAGGTGCGGGTTCTAATCCCGCTGCATTTTCAAATTTTTATACGTTTTTTAAAGATATTTTCTAATCCTAAGTGTGAAAAAACACTTAAAAATAGTAAAATATCTTTATATCCATTTTCACGAAAATAACGCGAACAGCAAAGTATGAAATTTAGCACATGTATAGTTCATATAGAGAAAGTGTGTAAAATAATATTATTCTTTAAAGATAACGTAAAGTGTGTTCAACATACACGTTTATATAAAGTGACATACACGTTGCTAAGGCAACGCGTTGTTAACACGTCAATTGGACATCTAGAATAGGTAAATATACAGCTTAAATGTATCCATTTTAAATGAATTATTTAGAATTATAATTCATAGAACAATATAAGTTATATAAAGGTGGAATTATTATTTCCTATAAGAATTTAGCCTCAAGTTATGATAACAAGATATTTAATATACGCCGTGGAACGATTAGAAATATTCTTGTGAAAATAATTACAAACCTCTCAATCGTATAGTTTTACGATATAACAGTTATAGTCCTGATACTGTATTAGTGTGGAATGAACCTTATTTCTATAGGAGGTTTGTTCAATTATATTTTTTTATTATTTATAAATTAATATCAAATTAGGCCCGTCGTGGCGCAGTGGGACAGCGTCTGACTGTAAACCCGATCGGTTGTAGGTTCGATCCAAACTTGGGAGAGTGATTATATTTAATTATTTTCACTTCCTCGCCCTGTTAAAAGACAAAGTATGGCGTTGAGTTCCACCACTCAACACGCTATGTCTCAAATTCGGTGGAAAGCGAAGTACGGAGTGTCTTGACACTGGGTACTTTCTGTCTACCCTGGTATGCGGGATAAATGCGTGAAGCAAAAAAAAATCAAATTATTATATAAGTCGAAATATTATAATAATATAAATGAGGTCGTCGTGACCTAGTGGGTCAGTGTGTGATATTTAATGTGATAGGTTTCTTTTTATACCTTTTTGGTTTTCACGCTTTGGAAAGACTAAGTACGGTTAAGTTCGCTGTCTTGCGTGTCTCAGCACTAAGTTCTGTCTGTAGTCTGCGAAACAGATTATTGAGTGTAAATATATAGATTAAATTAGAAAAATTGAACAAAGACACAGTTTTACGCTTGGATCATACATAGTAAAGTAGTTTAAGAGAACTTAGTGACATAACACTCAAGACACTCCGTTCACCGTTTTAGGTGGAGTTCACACTTTGTCTTCATTTTTTTAAAATCATTCTTCTAAGTCGAAATTATATTTAGGGCCAATAGCGTTTACCATTTAGTCGCTAGACCAATGGACCCCGATGAAAAATTGAAAAAAAAAAAGTTTGTAAGTTACAAATTTCACAAATCATGTAAACCAAGCTTTAAATAATATTGAAACGTAGCCCGTAATTGTATCAACGTTGAAATATTAATTATCGAAACGCGAAGTAATCGCGAATCTCTCATTAATGTGGGCGTGACTGACTTACAAACGTACTATTCAAAATTAAAAATGTATTCTTATTAAGTCATACATACATGAACTGTATTATTATTATTATTATATTTTTTAACGCTTTAGGCTTTAGTCGGTAGTCAGAGACAACATAGTGTCAAGACACTCCATTGACTGCCATTGGCCTGAAATGAAGACATTATGAGTTGAGTGGTGAACTCAACGCCACGCTTTGTCTTAAGAAATGATGATTCTCTTTATATATAACTTATACATAAGCTATCGCTCGAGTTAGAACCGAACCCATAATCTTCGTTTTTAGTCACACGCCGACCCACTGCGCCACGCTGGCTGTCAACATATTAGCTTCCCGAGTAAGTATCAACAACGTTAACATTTAACGTCTATTTATTATTATTAACAAGAACAATATATATTTTTTTGATATTCTTTTATAATTGATGGAAACTTATTGTAAGTTGCCTTCCCTATAATATTAATATATATATATATATATATATATATATATATATATATATATATATATATATATATATATATATATATATATATATAAAATCAATATCTATATAGATCTAGACTAAATAGGGTTCATAAAAATGTAATATAGTAGTACAGTAGCCTCCTTATAAACTTGTAAGAATAGTAATTGACTTAAACAATCTTACTCATGGCCTCTTTTAAAGGTTAGAACCATAATAATAAAAATAATTTAAAATTACACATAGAAAAATACACATTTGTCCTTTTAACTTAAAAGGATAAAAACACATTATAATAACTTTGTATTTCTTATTAGAAAAACTATTAATTTCAATATTCTTCTATGAACAGCTTTGTATCAAGACGGGTCGTAATAATCATAGGAATTTAAAGCTAAGCTACAGTAAATAACGAGGTTATTTTTTTGTCTCAAATGATAGTCTATTGTCTCATATAATATGGTCATACTTTATCCTGCAAAGCAGGTTAGTCAGAGATAACCTAGTGTCAAGACACTCCGTTGACTGCTCTCCGTCCAAATTCGAGACATGTGTGTTGCGTGTTAAGTGGCAAAGTCAACGTCACTTTTCACCATATCAGAACGAAAGAGAAACGAAAATAAATTTTAATTATAATCATTTTTTTGAGTCAAAATTGAACCCACGATCAATCGTATTTACAGTCAGACACTGTCCCTCTGCACGACCATTCTCAGCGTCATGCTAAAGGGGCAAATTGAAACTAATAGCAATACAATAATTCTCACGAGTAGTCGTTGAACCCACAACCGTTTGCGTTTACAGCAAGACCCTGTACCACTGCGCTACGATACCCTTAACTTGTAACGTATAACGAATTATAGGATGGAATTTAGTAAAGAGATAATTTTATTCAGTTGCTCGTTTAGGATTTTTAAATAAATACATAAAACCTGGTAGATTTTTTTTAGCTTCAAGCTTTTATCCCGCATAGCAGGGTAGACAGAAAATATCTAGTGTCAAAACACTCCATACTTTGCTTTCCACCGAATTGGAGACATTGCGTATTGAGTGGTGAAACTCAACACCGCACTTTTTCATGTGATCAATATAATAATAATATTGAATTATTTCTTGTTTTCCATTTCAGTTAAACTATTTATTATACTTACACTTAGCATAAGGAGAAATGCTTAAAGAAATATACTTAATTATAATCATTTCTTTGTATTGACAAGACAAAGCGCGACGTTGAGTTCCGCTCAACACAGAGTATCTCTATTTAAACAAAAATATAGAATAGAGTGTCTTGACACTAGGTTCTCTTTAGCTAAGCGAGGATAAGCTTGAAGCTGTAATATTTAACATAACAAGTATACGGCATTTACACGCGTCGTAACTATAATTCCACTAATTTACGGCCTAGTATATAGGCAATAAGCCAAACGCTTCAACGGTTATCGTGTCTCAATTTCTATGCGAATGGCATGACGATTTTATTCATATGTTCTATAACCACCCACCTTATTGAGTGGCGTAAGTTCGAAATAGTTTTTTTTATATAGGTAGGTTTTTTTCAGCTTCACGCTCTAATTCTACCTGAAAAAGTAATAGAACGTAGCGCTAAACGCAGTAATGCGCTTTTGTATTACAAATAGTTCTTTCCTGCTATTTCGTTGTTTAAGACACTTATCGTTTATTATTTTCACTCACTGGCAACTTACTAAAGCAGCATCAAATTTTTTATGATATAATGGGGTTTTGAGAGAGAGTTAGTATCAATATATTCCGTTCTTAACTTCCCATCTTCTGATGATAGATCTAGATATGGCATTAAGTTCCGTAACTCAACACCCCATTGAGTTATTAGAAAAATTAAATATATATATATATATATATATATATATATATATATATATATATATATATATATATATATATATATATATATAAAAACGCTATTCGCCTATGAATTAAATCTTGTTTTATATAAATAATTCGATGACAAATCCTACTCAAACATAACACTTGCTGTACTCATACTATGAGAAGCGTATCTTTGTTGATCTCAATCGTCAATTTGAACGTTTATTATTATTCTAACTAGAATATGTTTACATTTTAACATGACCTGATATTAAACATACTGGTATGTTGTAGTGTAATATTTATTTTATTTATAATTTAAAGTAGTTTTGTAATAGTTTAACTGTAAATGCAAAGTAAACTTTATATGAATATATGGGAATTTTATATAGTATTTTTTTTGTAAAAAAATCACTAAAAATAGTGATTTATCACTACTTTTTTGAGCTTATAGTGATAAATACGCAATAAGAATATTTCTTGGTGTAAATAACCTAAATACTTACAAGAAGCTTCACGCTTTATCCCGTAACGCAACGGGATAGTCAAAAACAATTCAATGTCAAGACACTTCGTTGTAAGGCGTAAATCTAAGAATTACATATACTAGGCAACAAAAAATTAAACCTTAGAAGACAGAATTAAATCGGTACTTAAAAGCTATTTTTACGCAATTTTTTTTTCTTTTTTAGCTTCACGCTTTTATCCCGCATAAGAGAGTGGACAGAAGGTACCTAGTATTAAGATGCTCCGTACTTTGCTTTCTGAATTTGAGACATTGCTTATCGAGTGGCGGAACTCAACGCTGCACTTTGTTTTACAAGAGCGATGAGGTGAAAAGTATTTAAATATAATCACTCCCCTTTCTGGGAATCTAATCTAAAATCGATCGAATTTACAGTCAGGCGCTGCGCTAGGACCGGCGTTATACCCAGGTTAAAATAACGTAAGCAGGAAAGCGAACCCGTAACCACGTCACGTAAAGTCAGACGTTTCCACTGGTCCACGACGACATCAACACATACAAATATTGTATGTAAATTTTTACGACCAAGCGCTAACATAAGGCTGTTTCGGATATACATTTATTAAATTATAAATGTATCTATACTAAGTGCATATTAGCCTTATTCGAGGTTGAGACTCGCATTGTTCGAATTAGTCTAACGATTTGAATATTTTAAAGTTAACACCTTTATGGTTTTATGATACATTATCTAAGGTTTAAAAGGTTATAGGTTCAATTTACATTTTTTTAATTTTCTAATCTGTCTGCTTGTAACATCAAAACAACCGTTTTTTGCGTATTTATTTATATATACATATATATATATATATATATATATATATATATATATATATATATATATATATATATATATAAATTTTGTCTGTTTGTTCGTTTGCTTGTTCTGGCTAATCTCTGGAACACCTGGACCGATTTTGACAGGCTTAGTATAATTTTAGAATATAGGTAAAGAACCAGAGATGTTAAATTACATAATTCCATGAAACTACAAACACAGCTAAACTATAAATATAATATAATAAATTATCTTTAAATATAGGAAATTATTGTATTATTATAGGTACATCAAATTTTTATACCTTTCTAAATATTTTTTTTTTATTTAATTCAAAAATTAGATATCAAATACACAATCTTAGAGTATAATATTATAATAAATGTAACTTAACAACCTCACTTTATAAAACATATAAATTATAAAACTAATTTTAATTTAATAAAACATACATTACATAACTAGAGGTTACTACCGGTCGTGGCACGGTGGAATAGCGTTTGACTGTAAGCGCGATCGGTTGTGGATTCGATCCCCATTCGGAGTGTGATTATATTTAAATTTTTTTCACTTCCTCACACTGGTAAAAGATAAAGTTCGGCGTTGAGTTCCACCACTCAATGTCTCGAATTCGGTGGAATGCGAAGTACGAAGTGTCTTGACACTAGGTACTTTCTGTCTATCCTGCTATGCGGACTAAAAGCGTGAAGCTAAAAAAATACATATATATATATATATATATATATATATATATATATATATATATATAACGAAATAAAGTGCGGCGTTGAACACCGTCATAATATACGGAAAATGGAGAACATGAGAAAGAGAACAATAACATTTACTAATCTTTCAAGTCACTTATTGTTATGTTTAATAAATATATTTATGAGTTCTATACAATTAAACTAAAGTACAGTAAATTATAAGTTATATCACTATTTTATCGCATAAGCACTAACTGCGCCAAGTCGCATTTAGTTTCCAGGTGGTCTGATGTGTTCTAAATTAGTACTTCTGATAAAATTAATAGAAAACTAAAGTTTAATGATGAAATGTATGAATATAAAATATTTATTAATTTAATATAGTTAGAGGCCGGTCGTGGCGCAGTGGGACAGTGTCTGATTGTAAACGAGATCGGTTGTGGGTTAGATCCGGGGGAGTGATTAAATTTTAAATTGCTTTCACTTCGCAAAGTGCGGCGTTGAGTTCCACCACTCAACAATGTTTCGAATTCGGTGGAAAGCAAAGTACGGAGTGTCTAGACATTAGATACTTTCTATGTACCCTACTATGCGGGCTAATAAGCGTGAATATAAAAAAATAATCATAATATATTCAGGCCATCATAGTGCAGTGGGATAGTGTCTGTCTCTGAGCGCAATTTGTTCTGCTGATTTTTACGCTCTAGAGACACAAAGCGCGGGGTTGAATTCCGCCATTATATATGTAGAGTCTTAAAATTAGGCGTAAAGTGAACAGTGTTTTGATACTATGCTCTTTTTGTTCTTTGAATTAAACAGGAAACGAATTGAAAACATATACACTTATATTAAGTAATTAGTTTATAAAATGCATAATAAGAGTTTTACCTTTTTTAATGGTATTGTAATTAAAACATTACCTCAATTTGGAATTGAACGCACAACTATCGTGTATAAATATATTTCACTTTATACTTATCAAATATATGTTAAAAAAAGGTAAATGCGATCGATTGTGGATTCAATTCCCAGTCGGAGGAATGATTATATTTTAATTATTTTTATTTTATTATCCTCGCTCTGGTTAGACAAAGCGCGGCGTGGAGTTTCGCCAGTCAAAATATAACGACTTGAATTCAGCGAATAGCAGAGTATGGAGTGTCTTGACACTATGTACTTGTCCTGTCTACCCTGCTATTCAGGATAAAAGCTTAAAGCTAAAATAATGGATACTTATAAAATACGTAAATAAAAATATCACTTAATAACTTATATAGAATTATAATAACAAAACTAAATCAAATAATAACATAGTAAACTTTTTTGTCTAAACCGCAATCTAATATCCTAAATATATTAAAATACCGCAAACTTTTCACAAAAAGCTCGTTCCGAATACGTATCGAAGTTCCCAAGCTTTACTGCGTGTATCTAATTGATATCATTTATCAATTCCCGTATATTATTATATTGCTTTATCGAGAGCTTTGAAAGAAGCTCTACATTAAATAGAGGTCGTATTTTAATTTTTTTATTCGATCATTATTTTGCTCGTTACTTCAGTGTTGGCTATTATTAAATTTGATTTAAGCATGTTTTCTACTCATCTTTTCCATCTCTATGTTCGGGCTACAGTAGAGTTCATATTTAGAAGCATTGAGTGCTTACATATATAAGTTAGAAAAGGGGATTGAGTACCATAACCCAGCTCATATTTAAAAGTGACTGAATGAATGTAAGACTTTAGAATGTATGAAATAGGAATGAAGAAAAATAATAATAATTGGGTCTTGAAATAGATAAAAGACAAAAAAATCAATGAACTTAAGGACTTTGATTTTCGCGATTTTTACACATATTAAATGAAACTATTTTAAACGGATTAATAGCATATATTTTGGTATTCGGAAACTTCTAGAAAGTATAATTTGTAAGACGATATCTAAAGTTCGCAGTTTTTCTCTTTAATGTATTTTTATTAATTTTTCAAAGCACTGTAATATCACAAGCACTGCACAATAATATTCGCGTTAATATAAACCTATGTGGTGGCTATTAACGCCTACCTGTAGCAGTGTTATAAGCAATACAGTACTCAAAATATAACAAAAAAAACAATCTTATTGTTTCCTTATATACTAGAGTGAAATTTCATTGACTTTAAAATTTAAATTCATTTATCCCATTTTACTTATCAAAAACATAGAGATTTATCACTTTAAAAACTCTATTAACTCTTCAAGTTGTATAATACAGTAGATATAGAGCTAATGAATATTCAAAACTTTACTATACTGATTAAAGTGAACGCTATTTGATTAACGTTTACGTATGCACGTGTCGAATAGTAAATCACAACCGCTCTCTAAAAACAATTGTAGTCATTAAGCCCACGTGAAAACATAATGGATGTATTAATTAAATTAGGAATATTCATATACTTGCAGTAGTTTCTACTAAGATATGTTTCAGATGTGTGAATTCTACCTAATTCATACCTCTGAGACATATCTCATATCGGTTAAATTGAATTTAAGTTAATACAATGTGACATTATTAGAACTGCATATAAAAAATACGATAACGAGCATAAATTAGTAACTTTTTGAAATTATCATTATAATGTATATATTTGTTATTATTCAATTATTGTATAATCATTATTTGTATAATTTATTAAATTTGTATAATATATATAATAAATCAAATAAGTAAATACTTTTAAAAGTAACTGAACATAAAATCTAAAAATATCAGTATCGTCAGTCCTACGAGATGGTACCATAGGAAAGAAAGACAAACTAGCTTAAAAGAGCCAGGAAGAAATTCACCAATATATTTTTTTAAATATATTTTCAAAATGATTTCATTACGTTATTTAAAAAATAATTAAAACATAACGAACATTTTCTATTAAATCACATTTCCAAAACGTTTGTACACCAATTTTTAACTCTACATGCAACTATTTAACACTGTTCTTTAGAAGTTACCGATCGAACGTGAATATTAATTTAGTGGCATAATAAATGAGCTGCGTAGGCTTCCCTGTGTTTTACTTAATGAATAAATTACCTCTACGTATCGTGATTCAAATCAGTATCAACGTAATCGAAATGATACTCCATAGAAATCGTTTTCCCAAATTTAAAAATAAATAGTATCGATTAATTATAATGTATTTAGTATGTAATGAAAAATAGATACAATATGTTCGTTATGGTAGAGTTAGTTAGTTGTATAAGTATTTTCTCTATTTTTTTGTATCGATTTAATTCAGTATATTTATTGTGTGGGTAAAATTCCCATTAATTATTATCTATCATGGCATATCGGGACAGCATTTTACTCTATGTGTGATCGTTTGTGAATTCGATACCCACTCAGGAAAATGATTGCAATTTTTAAAATTTATTGTATTCAACACACATTGTTCCGATTTCGAGCGAAAAGCAGTCAACGGAGTGTTTTTGCACTTTGAGAGGCTACATCTGCTATATGAGAAAAATCGTAATGCTGCAAATTAGTGATGGGGTATTATAGTTTACTATTTTTAAAGTGTTGTTCCATACTTAGGATTAAAAATGTTTTTGAAAAAACGTTTAAAAATTTCTATGCAGTGGGATTTGAACCCTCGCCTCTTTAATGGTTTCCAAGAAGTTTAGGTAAGTACCATATTATATAGATTCATAGAAGAGATAATTTTATTGTATGTTTATAAAATTCAAAAATATATTTCACTACTTCTTCAACTAAACGTAAACCAAGCATTTTTTAAAATTACCAGCTAATTTTATATAAATCGGTGTACATTTGAACTATTTCCTCTCAATTTACTTTTAATATATCATCGTTACTCGTTAGCTGCGGTTGTAGAATAAAATAACTCAAGTTACAGTAATATACCTCTTAAAGTTAAGATAATAAGGAACCTGACCTTAACCCAGACGAGATGCAGCCTCCGGACCGTGGTAACTGGGACATGGGATTGACCACATTTGCAGTTTACTTGCATATAGATTATAATGATTTAGATGAAATCGAAAATACTCACATCGTTGAAATACTTAAATTATCGCTTCAATATAATGTAGAAAGAGCTTTGGCATTAACGGTTGAAATATTTCTAAAGTATTTAATAGGAGATGGTTAGATTATACATTTCTTGGGTACTGTTTTAAAATGCACGTGCAAAATGAGACTAAAAGAATGATTGGTTTGAAGAAGATTTTAGAATCAGATCTTTAATATTTGCAATTTTACAGTCAAACGCTGTCCCACTGCGCTACGACCGGTTTATAGTTGATCAACTGATAAATTTCTAAAAAGAAATAAAAGAAGATGAACGGAAGCTTTGAAATATATAATTTTGTTCAATGTTTCTAATTTAATAATAAAAGGTAAAAATAAGTTAAAAAAATATTTTTTATCTAAAAATTCACGCCTTTATCTCGTATAGACAAGAAGTACCTAGTGCTAATATATTTAATAGAAAGATTTTTTTTTTAGCTTCACGCTTTTATCCCGCATAGCAGGGTAGGCAGAAAGTACCTAGTGTCAAGACACTCCGTACTTCGCTTTCCACCGAATTCGAGACATTGCTTGTTGAGTGGTGGAACTCAACGCCACATTTTCTTACCAGATCGAGGGAGTGAAAATAATTTAAATATACTCAACTCCCCCGAGTGGGGATCGAACTCACAATCGATCACATTTACAGTCAGACGCTGTCACACTGCGCCACGACCGGCCAGATAGAAGGAGATATTTTAATAAAATATCAACACCAAAGTCAAAATTTCAATTTAGAATAAAATATAACTTATACTATTTATTAAATTAAACGTTATTAGTTATTTTAATGCTTCGTAAGACATTTTAAATATAATCATATTCTTTCAAACTTAAGAACTTATAGCTAGTTAATATACAAGAGGGGAAGCTAGTTACATATTCAACACCATACGACAATCTAAAAAGCCACATTAATTAATTATCCTAGGCGTCACTATAAAGGCGACAGATAAACAAACAAAAACGCACAATAGCAATTCAAAAAGCAAGCCATCATTAAACAGATGCTCAACAAAGCTCAATAGAAATAAAAGTCGCCAAATTTCAAGCAAAAAAAAAACAACCAACCATGAATTTTTGATCCCAAACCAGAGTCGTTAGTCAAGTCAACTTTTTTATTGTCACTGCTCTACATTTCCTACCTTAACGCATTAAAATAAGAATTTTTATACTGTATTGTTATTTGCAAAGTGTTTTTTGTGATATTACAATGGCTGTACTTACTTTGATAGTTCAAGAGCATCATTAATCTTTTCGAACACATGTTGATCCCTTCTTGGATTTGGAATTCAATTATCTAAGAAAATTTGTACGCAATTTTTAACTCTACCTTGAATGGAATAGAGAGCAAAGTGGTACGAATTAAATATGTAGTGATAATATCCCATATTTGCGTTAGGATTTTCACCTTCTTATGTGGGAATCACCAATTTGTTTGTGTCAACTGTTTTTGTGCAATTGACGTGTAAATCCTTGGAGTGACTAATGATTTCTAATGGAAGCTTAAATAGTATATATTCGATTAAAATTATTATTTAACTATACAATAATATTTTTAAAGCGTCTTGGGAAAGTTTTATTTTTATATAATGCGCTATATTTCTAAGTTATGAATTTAATATAAAAAAAAAACACTATTTTAAAATACTAAGATCTCAATTTCGAAATTTAGTATAACATATTGACAGTTGTTAGAATTGGAATATTAATCGTTACTCAATTTTTTTTATTTATTACAATAAATAATATTTTTAACCATAAACAATATATTATTTATAATACATATGTTGTTCTATAGCTCCAGTTACTCCAAAACCCAAATAATGGGTCACTTTAGGCACTAGTAAGGATTCTATGTAGAGTCCGACCAGACAGACATCAATCAGTATCAGTAGTAGAATGAAAATTTATACTTACAATTATTACTTTCTCGAGCTAAATAAGCGGAAACTAAGATATATGTATGTAAGTAATATTCTATGTGTATCATAATTTATGTTGATAGGAAACTGTTACGAATATCTCTCCATATATATTTATGAACTAATTTCTTGTTTAATACGCTACTATAAACAGAGTTGATAGAAATTAGTTTTTGTAATACATAAATGTATATATAAATAGGTGTACTGAGTTATATGCCACTATATTTTGAATTTATGATTGAAATAGAAACTTTTAACACTGCCTTAAAATTTAAGTAACTTTTACATAGAAACATGACAAAAAGCTTATTATATTTCAGAAATATATATATTGTATTATTATTTTTATTTTTTTATTATATTTTTTTCGTATTATATAATAAGATTTATTTTATACAATATGGAAAGAAATAAGAAATAATTATAAATAATATCTATTTATTTTGCATGTATAAAACTAAATATTTTTACAAACCATAAAAAACGCCATATCATAACCTTTGTGTTCTTTAACAAAGAGATGAATATCAAAAGTTACATCAAAATGGGGCAGTTATATAGATACAGTTAAATTATTAATCATGCCATACAAGTTTGTTTGTACACTTCTGTTGTGGCAAACGTTTTGTTACTATTGTCAGGGATTTTTTGGACGATTGCGTTTTTTTTAAGGTACTCGCTTTATATTTTTGGTGAATATATTCACTTCTATGCTATGAATTGACTAGACCTATTATAAGAATAAAATTATAGTATATTTTTTCAGCATAGGCAAGGCATGGCCCAAAAATATCCTTATTAAAAGTCTCAAATAGCGGAACTGCTACGGAACGGAAGATAACGGAACGCCGTCCGTTATCTTAACAAAATGGGAAAATGAAAACAATTAAAAGAGTATTTTCCCCCGAATGGGAATTGAACCTGCAACTCTAGAGTTAGGAGTCCAACTGTCTCAAAATAGAGTACTTTATTTAAATTAGTAACATTTTAGAATGTCTAATAATCTAAAACGTAACATTTATTACTTCACTAATATATCATAATTAGATTACTTATAATTTAACGGAGAAACATCGAACTTCGGTATGTTTCACTTGGCCCTATAAATAATTTGATTTTATTTTAATAATTATAATTGTACGTTGAAATTTTTGTAATAATTTTAAGCCGTGAATTGTGAAATCTAGTTATTTGAGCAACTTTATAATATGTAGATATAAAGATAACAAAATATTCTAAGACAATGTAGTTTTGCAGGAATAACACTTTTATTAGTTTTCCTAAGTTCTCTAGTACTTACTTACTGGAATGTTGATGTGTGTCTAAGTGCTAAAAATCGAGCAGTATGAAAACCTTCACACATAATGTCTCGAATTCAGTGGAAAGCAAAGTACGGAGTGTCTTGACACTAGGTATTTTCTGTTTACCCTGCTATGCGGGATAAAAACGTGAAGTTAAAAAAAATTGCAAGAGTTATTTTGAAACTATAATAATATATTCACAAACTTTTTTAACTGTGAACTACTTATCACATGAATGGTGAATGATAAAGTAGAGAACGGAGGGCCTTGACATTAGTTTCCCTCTCACTACCCTACCAAGTGGGAAACAATGTAAAT
This sequence comes from Dryadula phaetusa, assembly GCA_032432895.1. NCBI lineage: Eukaryota > Metazoa > Arthropoda > Insecta > Lepidoptera > Nymphalidae > Dryadula > Dryadula phaetusa. The sequence continues at coordinate 63,658 of JAOYRS010000035.1, forward strand.
GTTTATATCATTATACATTATTTGCTACAAAATATTATTCTCATAATGACAAAAGTGCAGTAAGGAATATACCTGAAGCACTAATCGGCATCTAAGTACGCTAATATCTAGTAATTTCAATTTTATACGTGGGAAAACGTGGACCAATATCCTCGCTTTCGCTTGAAACGTTTGTACGTGTTATTGAAAAGCGAAATTGTAGCGATGTTACATGTTCTTTATATAGAAAAAATATATTTTATTTTAATATAATTATTCTAATTGATTTGGCTTGTAATTGTGATCTTAGTTAAAATAATATAAATTTATATGGAATTGATTTTGATTTTAAATGTCTTCACAGTCACTGTTGCGCAGTGGAAAGATGTTATGGCAGTAAATGCGAGAGGTAGCATGTTCGATTTCCACTTCACTGAAATTGTGATATCTGTATGAATAAACTTGAACGCAACGAAACGATTCGAACCCCTGCTTCTTGTAAATAGTCAAAGTGCTCTGACCGCTAAGCCATTGCGTTCTGCTACCGGCTTGTTACAACTTATTTACGTTGTTGGCATCTCTGTAGAGATGTTTTTAGAAATTTCTACTACTGATTTTCATTTCTTCGCTCTGTTAAAATAAAATGCTTCCTTGATACCACTCAATACAATATCTCAACTGGGGCCCAAATATGGAGAACATGTCTTGACACTAGAGAAAAAATGCACTCAATTTTTTTACTAGCTCTTTGACACAATATGTTTTAAAGCAACAAAGAAGAATTAAAAACAAAATATGTCAATTCATTCATACCTACAGTTACATGGAACATCAACCAAAGGAAAGCGTACAAATTTGGACAGTGATTGTGTAAAATAGAAAATCAAATGTGACCGAATCATGTCACTTTACATTATATCGTCTATTATAAGTTCCCACAATGTACTAGTGTATTCGGTTTATTTTGATCAGCGTAAGACATCCGTAACGGTGAACATTAACGATTCGTTAAAATAACGCCGTTATTTGTATGTTTTTATTTTTTTTGTACGTATCATACACGTGGCTAAGTGATTTCCATTGTTGAGTATACGATAATATCAAAATATCAAATGCCTGCAGATCAGTGGATATTGTCTTAGACGTGATTAGATCGGGGTTCACAAATCATATAAATTTAAACTTGACGTTATTTTTGTCACCAGAGCGAAGAAAAGAAGATAATTTAAATATAACCATCGAACCCACAATCGTAGATATTTGCAGTTCAACGCTGCCACTGTTTCACGATAGTCTCTATTTATTTTAGAATTCCAAATATTTATAATGTCTAATATAAATATTTCAAAATATTTAAAATTTGTGTTTTTATTCGTAGATAATAGGTCAGTAAGAACGAGAGACCAGTCGTGGCGCAGCAGGGACAACATCTGTCTATAATCGTGATGGGTTGTGGGTTTGATTTCAACTTATTTCAATGATTATCATTTAATCACTCTGATTAAGACAAAGTGGGGCGTTGAAATCCACCACTTAACTCGCAATATTAGCAATTTGGTGCAAAACGGAGCACGAAATACCTTTACACTAGGTACATTCCGTCAACCCTTCTAAGCGGTAAAAAAAAATAAAACAAGGTAAAACAAAGGTAGAAATATATTAAGACAACACTTAACTTAACTTAGTGTTCATTCCTACATTTTTTTTTATTTAGTGATAAAAAAATAATTTAAAACATAACACCACAGTTACTATTTTAGTAGCAATACGTGCACGTCACAACAATTTTAACCGAAACACAAAAATCACAATCATATCATGATCATAATCAACCCCTTAACCCTCCGCTCTCATTTCGGCCGATTAACCCCGGTATTAAAAAAAAGTGAATATAAACCGGAAACCGGTCCAAACAATACAATACAGTCCATTATTTGAATATTACGCCACTTAAACAAACAAAGGATGACATACCAAAAGTCAATTTTATATAGTGCTTCAGTAATAAATATAAAAGTACAATGACGTACGAGGTGATTATAAACTTTTATGGGAACGTTTTTTGGGTCGCCAATTGACATGTTATTTTGGAACTGAGCACGAAATTTATGTATGTACTCCTTTTTAGCGAAACTCGGGCATGAATATTTATATGACGAGGTTTGGAGATGCTCGATGATATTGTTTTTTTTGATGTTAAACATATATATTTAAATATATATTTAACATCCAAATATTTATATAGTTATACCTTCAGTTTTATGATGTAAAACACGGCGTTGAGTTCCGGCCACTCAACACGTAATGTCTCAAATTGAGTGGAAACCAGAGTACGGAGTGTATTGACATAAGGTTCCTGTCTTTGCGCAATAAAAGCTTTGTTCTTTTAGCTTCACGCTTTTATTCCTCATAGCAAAAAGAAACCTTACCTAGTGTCAAGACACTCCGTACTTCGCTTCCCACTAAATTCAAGACATTACGTGTTAGGTGGTGGAACTCAACGCCGCACTTTGTCTTACCAGAGCGAGGAAGTGCAAAAATAATCTAAATATAATCACTTCCCCGATAATCATCTTTTATCATATATGTTAAGCATTTAAATTTAATTTCGCAAATAAAATTGTAAATGGCCACATAATGTCCATTATAACATAAAATACATACTTATTCCTCGCCATAATGAAGTTTTATAGTAATTTAATACGAATCTTATTTTAATATTGCTTTTTATTTAATTAATGAGATTGTATTTTTTTTGTAGCTTCACACTTTTTCTCGCATATCTTGTAGTTAGTGATAACCTAGTGTCATAAGCGACAGTGTCAAAACACTATCATTTATATTAGTAATAATTATGCCGAATCAATACGGAGTTGTATGAAACTCGTAAAGTTAAAATGTATATGGAGAGTGAAAAAAGAAATCCATGGTTTTGTATATAAAGGCTTTTAAAAATCATTATTATTATTAAGGACTGTAAACGCGATCGGTTGCGGATTCGATTCGCATTCGAGGGAATGATTATATTTAAATGAATTTTATTTCTTAGCTCTATTAAGACAAAGCATGGTGTTAAGATCCGCCACTCAACACGCATTGTCTCGAATTCAGTGGAAAGAAGAGTGCGAAGTGTCTTGACACTAGGGTGCTTCCTATCTACCCTGCTAACGTGAAGCTACACTATCATTTCTTACATACATATTTGTATAAAGTTACATACACGTTGGTAATGCAACGTGTATTTTACGTCTCAATAGTACATTCAGAATTATATAGTTAAAGATTTTATAAGCCAATAAAGCGTACAAATCTAGACACACTGTTTCACGGCACAAGATTCTCCGTTCTATACTTCCTATATATTTTACACTCATTGTATATACAATGAAAATAGCAACAAATAGAATTTCACACAAAATCATTTATGTAGTACCTACACAGAAATTTTGTGTGGCGTTGAGTTCCAACACTCAACACACAATCTACGTGTGTCTTGACACTAGGTACTTCCTGTCTATATATTTGAATTCAAATAAAAAAAAACGTAAAAATAATATTACCACACAAATGAAAATAATAAAAATATTTTCCTTATCGAGTTTCTAATAATATGGCGTAATTAAAATTATTATAAACAATAAAAATTGATACAATCGCGAATATTGTATTTATTTCTTTTAAATGACAAATTTATTGTAATAACGCGTATCTTTACATCTAAATATACATTTGGTTGGAAATATAGTTTTTTTTATTATATATATATATATATATATATATGTACTTTGAATTGTAAAAAAATTTATATAGATAGCAAGAAATCTAACAAAATAAATATTTCTAATAAATAATTAGGCTTTAGCAGAATTGTGTAAAAATCTTAAAAAACATATAGCTTTACATTCTTTCTTTATTGATTACTCTTATTTGATTGCATAGACTTAAAACTCTACAAAATCAAATTCATTTAAACATGAATATTTTCCCAAGCGAGACCCAACCCATAACTTTATTTTCTGTTACTACAGTCAGAGACAACCAAGTGTCAAGACACTACGTTAACCACTTTACGTTCTAAATCGATACACTGTGCGTTGAACGGCGAACTCAACACAACCCTTTATCTTACCAGAGCGAAAAAATACAAAGAAATTTAAACATAATCACTCCCCCAAATGGGAATCAAACTCGTAGCCAATAGCGCATCTTTAGAAAACCACTGTACAAATATAGTAAATGTAACAAGCAAACGTTTAGTTTTATAATGATTCACTTTTCAAAATCGAAAACATGAATTTGTATGGCATTAAACGATCATTTGATGGCTCTTTAAAAAATTATATACACGATTTAAAAACATAATTTCGTTACAATATTACAAAATAATGAACCGACTTTAAAGTAACGCTTGTCGATGTGTACCGTCTAATCAAGTTCTACCGACACTTTAGTATGTATGATTTATTATATTTTTTTATATGTATCGAATTGGATAAGGTTCTGTATATATATTTATATATATTTATATATATATTTTTGTATGTATCTATATTATTATATGTATATATATATATATATATATATATATATATATATATATATATATATATATATATATATATATATTTTTTAATATCAAATTATTAATTTTGATATTCGAAAATATATTTGAAAATATAGTCTACTTGTAACCATTGCCTGCTAATTAGTGTTCGAAGTGGTGGCTTTTTAAAAGGTATTTTCAAATATCAACGTGAACGCGATTATTATGGTTAAATATGTAAAAATATATAAATATACAACAGTTAAAGCCGTCGTGGTGTAGTGGGAAAGCGTCTGACAGTAAATGCGATCTGTTGTGAGTTCAATTCCCACTGCAGGGAATGATTATATTGAAATTGCTTTCATTTACTTCCTCTGATAAGAAAAAGCGATGCTTCCCGCAACTTAACACGATGTTTCTCAAAGTGTCTTGAGACTTTATTTGAAAAAAGATATGTTATGAATTTATTTTTCGTTGTTTGTTTAAATAAATATGTGCATGAGACAATGCTAGGTTTTTTTATGCTGTGGTTTACTTACTTTGGGTTACTTTACTACTACTACTTTGGTTTGGTTTGGTTTGGTACTTAATGTGGTTTACGTACTTATATAACGATTATGAAATTAACATAAACATTGTACACAAGGAATCAAGATGAAACTCATATTTAAATGTAAGATATTTATTTATTTATAGAAAAAATAGTTCTTTTTTTTAGTTTCACGCTATTATCCTGCTTAGCATTGAACAGGAAGTACCTCCTTTCAAGATACTTCATACTCAGTTTTCCGCTGAATTGTGAAAGAATGAGACATTGTATTAGTAGTAGTATATTGTTAATTAAAATAACTGTGACTAAAATAAACAATTATTTAATGTATCTTGATCGACCTGATAAGGGTGTCAGGTTGTTGCTAAAAAACATCGTATCACCAGCAAGAAATAGGATCAAAGTTTTTAAAAAACGTGAAAAAATTTGTACGCAGCGGGATTATTTTTAAAAATGTTTTCAATCCTAAGTGTGGAATAACACTTTAAAAATAGTAAATATTAAAATAAAATAGCAATCTCTCTTGTTAAACGATTATTTCTTAATAATCTTTAAGTAGTAGAAATTTGTAAAAATCTCTCTACAGACATGCTAACAACATAAATAAGTTGTAACAAACGTATAAGAATTTCGACGCAGATGGTAGTAGAACGCATGGCTTAGCGGTCAGAGCGCTTGGACGGTATCCAAGAAACGCGGGTTCGAATCCTGCTGTGATCATATTTTTATACGTTTTTTTCAAAAATGTTTTCCAATCCTAAGAATGGAACAACACTTTAAAAATAGTAAATATTAGAATCAAAATTGTATTGCAAGAAAGACTGACTTTGAAATTATCTGCTATATTTATAACAGGAAATTAGTAAATATAAATTATATCACTATCATAAAATGTTAGAACGTCAAGTTCCAGAAAAGTTATGGATTTTAAATCGATATTTTAGTAAAATAATCTCTTTATGAATCAATAATTAGTTTAACTTAACTTTACACTATAGATAATAATCTCGTTATTCCATTTATAAATATTTTATTCGTAAATTACATTAAGGATTTTGTTATCAATTTTTATTACCATTTATATAAATGTATGTACTTTATTATATATACATTTTTTAGAAGTATTGATAATTGCTATTTTTTATAACATTTTAAAATGTTGTTGAAATAACATAACAGTACTGAATGAGTAAATTTTTATATAAATTCTATATAAGTTTATACAAATCAATTTAAGAAGGAAATGTCAATTCTTTTGTTAGCTGTCTTTTTTTAGCTTCACGCTTTTATCCCGCATAGCAGGGTGGACAGAAAGTATCTAGTGTCAAGACATTCTGTACTTCGCTTTCCGCCGAATTGCATCGCGTGTTGAGTGATGGAACTCAAAGTCGCACTTTATCTTACTAGAGCGGGGGAGTGAAAATAATTTAAATATAATCACTCCTCCTAGTGGGATCCGAACTCACAACCGATCGCGTTTACAGTCTCTCTCAATTTTTACAATACAGCTAATATATACGAAAAAAATAGGATTTTAAATGAATTACATATTTTTTAATTATATTTTTTTTAAAAATGTAAAGAAAAAATATTCACTTATTTAATAATAATAGTAAATACAAAGGTTTTTCAATAGTAAAACCACCACATGGATCTCTGAGACTGTGATCACGCGCGCGCCGGGTCGCGGATCGGACGTCACGTATGTCGGGCTCTGATTGTCACTAGTGTTAAGGGGAAGTACTTTTATTTTTGTTATTTCTTTATAGAATTATTTAAAGCATGCTAGTGAAAAGAAACCTAGTGTCAAGACACTCCGTCCGCCACTTTCAAAAATTCCGTGTGAAGTAGCGGAGCTGAACGCCGCGCTTTGTCTTTTATTACGTACATGACTAAATACCAAAAATAACAAAAAAGTTTTTTTATAAATATAAACATAACTTAACAAAAAATAATTATCGTTAAATTATCATATGAATTAGCCTTACTCTATACAATGGTTGATCACTAACCTATACTAATGAGAATATATCTTTATACAGATATATATATATAAATATATATATATATATATATATATATATATATATATATATATATATATATATATATATATATATATATATATATATATAAGTATTAAAAGCGTGTTTATATTAAATTAAATTATTTTAAGTAAGTAATCCCCTTAACAGGTTAGAAAGTGGAGTGACCGAGGCCGGGTGGATCTTCATTAGGGCAGTCGGTATAATTAGCAGCATCTTTACTAAACTTGAGGTCAGGTCTACGGGTTGTACAGTTACTATGAGATCTCATATTTTACATTCTTAACTAATAAAATTACATAACTTAAATACTTGAGCATAAATGCAATATTATATTATGGATTAATTCAAGAAATATTTTGTAAATTATGACCTACGTCTCAAGAATAATCTATATTATTGCAAAGTTTCATCCAAATCTGTTTAGTTGTGTAGACAAACTAGTGTCAAGACACTCCGATGAACGCTTTCCATCTGAAATCGAGGCATTTGTGCATTTGTCTTACCAGTGCGAAGAATGTATGAATGCAGAGCGATGAATGTGTAAAAAAAAATAATATATTCACTTCTCCGAGTGAGCATCGAACCTTCTACCAATCGTATTTACTGTAAGACGCTGTTCCACTGGGCCACGAGGAATATAATACATGTATACATTTACTTTAGAAACATTAAGATCATAAAATTTTGTTACAGGTATATTACAAGCAATTATGTTTTTGATTATTTTGAACAAAATCATTAGTTGCTATGGAAACAAGTATTTTACGTGTTTAGCCACTTGTTCAAAAATCAACGCATAAAGTGAAAAACGTAAAAAAAAATAAATAAAAGCATATAAAAAATAAGAATATAATTAATCCTAGACAGTTACAAGATAAACAACCGCATTCATATAAGCTCGTGTGACAACATTACTTCGCGTATTTTAATACTAGTACTAACCATGCGTTCATTTATCTTATAAAGTAATGAGATCCTTTCTGGTACAGTAGTTATTGTGGGTTGTAGGTTTAATTCCCAGATTTCAGCTGAAGTATAAAATATGAAGATTGGACTTGAATTGGCTATTGCAGATTATTAAAAAATATATTAGAAAACATCTTTGAAAAAACGTATAAAAATTTGAACGCTGCGGGATTCGAACCCGCGCCTCTTGGATACCGGTATCCAAGAGGCGCGGGTTCGAATCCCGCTGCGTTCAAATTTTTATACGTTTTTTCAAAGATGTTTTCTAATCCTAAGTGTGGAATAACACTTTAAAAATAGTAAATATAAAAAATTGAGCCTTGAATTTGCCACTTAATACGCAATGTCTAGATTTCGTAGCAGTCAACGGAGTGTCTTAACACTACATTGTCTACAGTGCTATGTGACAATAAAAAATACTATATAAAATAATAGTTTTTTATAGTTAGAGATTACAAGTCAGTAGGGTAGTGAGATTTAATGATAATAATTAAAGAGATAATAATTTAAGTCTACTTTTAGATAACAAGTTCAAGGTAATGAAAACATTTTCAAGTATGTTTATTTAAATAAAAAAATTATATAAATATACTTGAAAATATATTAAAAATAAATATTATTATTATATTTCCTTAATTTCCAAACTATTTATAATACTATTTTATAGGTATAATTTCCCTTACCTTATAAAAACATAACAAAAATCAATTATTAATTGAACTCACTACTATCGTAAGATTAATTAATTCAGAACAACCACTGAACCATCCTATATACGACTATATATATATGGTCAAATAAACATTTTCGTATGTTCCACATATTCAATAGACCAGATTAAATACAATCCAAGGAGCCCTCTTCAATGACTACGGCATGCCCTTTGAATTCCATATATGGTTACATAGCTATCACATAACTCTTTTGGCCAGCTACAGTAGCTAAAACTAATTAGGAGAGGCCTAATTGTGGTGCACTTATTGTTTCTTAACGTTGAAGAGTTGAGACGAGTGTGGTTTAAGTTATAAGCAGATGTATGTATTAAAAAAATATAGTGTCAAAATTTATAATATTATTTATATATTATTTTTTGCTTTTCTCCCGCTAGCAGGGTAGATAGAAAGAACCTAGTGTCAAGACACTCCGTACTTTGATTGTTATTTCCTATCAGAGCGAAGAAATGAAAATAGTTTAAATACAATAACTCCTCAAACTCAAACCTACAACCGCTCGCGTTTACAGTCAGACATTCTGCTATTGCGCTACAACTGGCTTCTAGTATTATTTAATATATTTATTATTTTAAGTAACTATTATGTCTGCAAATCAAGATCTAAGTCTCATAAAAATAACATATATAGAAATTTAATTCAAAATAAATCTTATATAAGATAAATTATAAATATAGTATGAATTTCTTTACACTTGCACCACACACCCGGCCCATAAGGAACGTGTACGCAATCATCAGGTCGTATAGGTATCCCAAGGCTCTACCAACGATTTAAGTTTATTTAACTTTAATATATCGTAATAAGGTAGTAAGCCAGCTAATTTCCATGGCAACGTGTTTACTTGCTTTCTATAAGGCCATATCGTTTGTATCAACTGTTATGGGATAAGTTATGGATATTGAGTTTTGAATAGTTTTGTATGTGTTAGTTGATTGAGGTTTAGAGGTGGTTTAGGGTTCGATTTTATTGATTGATTTTTTTTTGGGATATTTTATATATATATTTCCATTTCTTTAATATTATTAAGAGTTTTGATTAAAAGTTGAAAAGAATGTTAAATTGTGTTTTTTTTTCAGGAGATATTTAAAAAAGAAAGGAGGAAAATATTTAAAAATACTTTCTAATATAGAATGAAATATTCCGTCAAGGCAATATGGCAGCATCTGACTTTACTTACGATTGTGTTTAATATTCACTTGAGGAACTTATTGTATTAAAATATTAATATTATTAATTTTCCCCTCTGGTCAAGTTAAGTTAGTTTCCGCCACTACCAATTGACAGTCTGAGTGTTTTATCACTGATTTCTCTCAGACTTGCTATATAAAAGTAAAATCAATTTTCTATCTCAAAAACCATTGCCCACAAATTACATACGAGATTCGAACTCGGTACTTACATTACCACTATTTCAACCAGTACCATACTCAAGTAGATTTATTACAAAATTTCAAACAATTCGTATAACACAGCGCGTCATAACCCAGCAATATGTTTAGAAATATTCCTAGAACTTCGATGTTGGTAACAAACATCGGGTCTTTTGCCAGCAAAAGCTTTTATGACTGAGGAAAGTTATGTGGTTTCTTTAGTTTTACGATCGTTTCTATTGCTATTGTCAAGTTTCCTTCATATGTGAATTTCTATTGTAAAACTCCCTCTACACTGCAATTTTGGACCACTGTGGGCTGGGAGTTGAAATTTCTTGGTTACTTACAATATGTTGCTTTGGTTAATGTTGGTATTGCCGACATAGTTTTTGGTTTATTTTACGAAAAATCACGAAAAAATATATTTTTTAACATATTTACACTAAATATTCCTAAGTATTTATAATGAATTGTTATTTATATAAAGCGTATGCAGGGGAAAAGAATAAATGACAATTATGAATTCCTACAAGATAAAGAAATACGAAAAAAGATTTCATACGTAAATAAATCATTAGATAAATTATTATTTTTATTAAAATTATAATATATAACATATATATTTATTATATATAAGTATGTATCGAAGTATCTTGACATTAGGTACTTCCTGTCTAAGTTAAAAAAAAAATATCAAACAAATATATGTATTTTATTCAATAACAGTGTTCAATTTATTTTATTTATAAACTATATTTATTTATAAATTTATAAACACTCTGTTATTGAATAAAACTAATTCGTCCACATAAAATAAAAATCGTATTTTATATAACAAATAAATATTTCTATGGAAACTCATTAAACACACATGTAAGTAACAATGTAAGAGTACAACGTTATGTGACCGTAGCTTTTGAACTAGAGGACTTCACTAAGAAAGTGACTGTTTAAAGCGAACTTAAGTGACTTGTAATTTGTTTGTACTAATTATAGTTTGTGGTTTTTAGCGTTCCGTTTACTTTGAAACTGCGTTTATTTCTTCTAAGCGTTGTATGTTTATGATATATAATGTTTTATTATACTAGGCTTAGTGGTTAATTATTCAAATCGATGGTTGTAGGTTTGATTCCTCGGGAAAAGATTTAAAATATCAAAAATCAACGTGTTGTGTAACGCAGGCGGTGTATTTTTGGATTTATATAGAATAATTTGGTTTTTATTTTATTTCAATGCATTGCTTTATTTATATATATTAAATATAGTTAAAAAATAATCAATGTTTATCAGAGTTGGGTACCATCAGTAACATAAGTCTACTTTAGTTTACTTAATGATTGTTGTTTTTTAAAGGTATGCTTGTTTATACATGGCATTGACTTTAGTTATTCCAAAAATTGTAAGTCTAAGTTATTTAAACTCACTACAAATGCAAGAACATGAATAAGAAATATAAAAAATATATATACTTTATAGTTCAAAATTATTAGAAAATTATTAGAAAAAAAAAACAATAATAATAGATTTCCAACCAACTAAAATTGTCCAATCGTTCAAATTATCTCATTCTCAGTTATGTTGGGAATTTCGACATGACACGTCATCGTGCCAGCGTATGTCTCGTCATGACAGCGCCGAAAAAACGATGTCCGGTTTGAGTTTAGAGGGCTTGAGGTCGAAAATATTGGATCATTATGTGTGTACATATACAAACATAATATAATGAGAATAAACATTTAAAGTAATTTTGTATTTAATTCCACTGCAGTATTTCCGTTTTGAATCTATTTTTAAGTTTGGCGCTCGAATTTTTTAGTTTGACGCACTTATATACGCATAGCAGGGTAGACAGGAAGTATCTAGTGTCAAGACACTCCGTACTTTGCTTTCCGCCGAATTTTTTTGAGATATTATGTGTTGAGTGGCGAAACTCAACGCTGCGCTTTGTCTTATTAGAACGAAAAATGAAAATAATTTATTCACTCGAGTGAGAATCGAATCTACAATCGATCAGGTTTACAGGCAGATGCTGTTTCACTGAGCTACATCCGGCCTACGAAGCTTCTTCGAGGTACATATATTTTGATGCAATTTAATTATTTATTTAAGAACACAGTTCCGCCTTACAACATGGTAAAATATATATAAAATTATTTCAGACACTGTCAGTCTAAATTTAGACTTTTTTAAGTATATGCATTCAAAATCGTTTATCAATATTATTAATATTTCAACGACAATTATATTTAATAAATATTTTATAGTTTCAAAATTTCAAATAAAGAAATATTAATATTAAATCACTAAACTATAACCGGAAAACCGGGGACAGACAGCTTTGTGTCAAACTACTCTTTCAACTGCTCTCCGCCTTAAATCGAGACTTAACACAACTTAACGCCGCGCTTGTCTTAAAGATCGGAAAAGGGAGAGAAATGAAAGTAATATAATATTTTAAATATTACCACTCCTAAAAGGGAATCGAACCTATAAACAATCGCATTTACAATCAGACGCTGCCCCACTACGCCACAATAGCGTTACGTTAACCACCAATATACTACATTAATACAAACATACGCAAGTAAAGATTAATATATTTTTTACTATAATGCAATTATGCTTCGAACCCAATGATCCGGGTCATATAGATACGTCAAATCTTGACGGGTCATGACGCGAGTGACGACTCGACTCGTGTGAAACACAGTGTGTGGAATTGGAGCGTTGTGTACGTTTGGAAATTATATTTACTTTAATTGCATAACGTTTGTACATTACGTTCTTCAATTTATATGGCGAAGGTCGTCGATATGATGTTTAGACTTACAAAAAGAGAAACATAGTTATATTTCTTGTAATATCGTATATTTTATTTTTTTTTTGCTTAATCTATTTTAGTTAAGTTTTCAATGTGATTATGGGTTTGTTTCTTATTGAAATGAATTTAATTATTTCTTTCTATATTAGCTCCGTTTTGAGTAAATTAAAAAAAATATGCGGAAAATGGAAAATAAATTAATTTCTTTGTGCCTTATTTTTAGAATCTAGTGTCAAGACTTCACTTTCATTAAATTCGAGACCTTGCGTATTGTGTGTAGCAGTGGAAGTAGTGGAATTCAACGCTGTACTTTGTCTTACCAAAGTAAGAAAGTGTAAATAATTATAAAAACTCCCCCGAGTGGGAATCAAACCAACAAATGATCGCGTTAACAGTCCGACGCTCTCCCATTCCGCCACGACCGGCCACTTCTATGTATATATTTTAATTAATAAATAATACCACTATATATTTTTAGAAAGAATGTCCGTATGTACAATATATAGATATACATGTATATCTTTATACAGAGATCTTATATAACATGATATTAAGTAAACGTTAAAGTTACGTAAGAGAAGACGTTCCGTGATATTTGGCGATACCAGTAGCGTTTTGACGATGTCGTTTACGACTTCTGTTTGTAATTTACTTCCTATACTTGTAATAAAATATTATATGATAGATTGTTTCACCTTTACTATGTGCAATAGAAATATTTATAACGAAAAATGTTTTGAAATTCAATATCTATATCTAATACTATATTAAAACTAACTAGCTAAAAAAATTGGTTAAATTCAAAAGAAAATTTTCCTATTTTCAAAGTGTTATTCAACACTGAAAATATGTATTATAATAATTATGTACGGTTGTAAGAAGTGCGGGTTCGATTCCCGATTCCCGATTCGTTTATATTTTCATACGTTTTTTTTTTCAAAAATGTTGAATAGTAATGTATCAATAAATGTGTCATATAAAGTATATTAAAATATGACTGTCATATAAAAAATAACTATTTTAAGCATTTTGTAGTAGTATTGAATAACTCTTTTATGTAACTTTTGCTTGTTTTTGGGGATATTTTACGAGGGTTGGCGAATCCTACGCTGTTTTTATAAACATAAATAAACTATAATAAATAAATATGTATGTACAGATGTACGCTATTAGGGCAGTGAGAGATGACTTAATATCAAGACACTCCATTAACTGCTTTTCGCTAGAAGTTGTGACTTTTTGTGAACTCAACGTAACGTCTTATCTTACCAGAGTAGGGAAATATAATAATTATCCGAGTGGGAATCGAACCTACGACAAATCGTGTTTATAGTCAAATGCTGTCCCACTGTGCCAAGAACACATATATTTATTATATTTTATTGTGAAGTTAGTTTTATATTTTTTTTTGTATTTGGCAATGATAATCTAAAAATAAATCATTTTGTCCATATTTTTACCTATAACGACTTGTTGGTGAAAACATTCAGCACAGCTATGTGTCGTTATGTTCATACATACAAAAATATTTTGTTAATTTATTTAAATCATCTAACAATAGCTATTGATATTTTGAAAAATTATATGATATATCGGTGCATAATTTATTAGATTATATCAAATTCAAAGGTCAGATTATAATTAGCGAATATATGAGCGCGTTGATGTCTTTTATTTGTCGAAACCTAAATATGTGATTTGACGCTTTTTGATTCAGAATGGGATCCTTTCCGTCAAGTATATACCTACACACGTTGTGATTTGAGTTTGATTGATAATATATAGATATGTATATATATATATATATATATATATATATATATATATATATATTGTGATTTGAGTTTGATTTTTAGTATATCTATAAATATATACACACACACACACAATTTGTACAGAACCGATCTATTGAAACGAATTCCACTAACGCTACATACAAACTCGCATATACATACATAGTTATCAAATAGCAAAGGTGTAAATTCTAGATTCCCCGTATAATTTTCCAGTTCTTAAAACGCGCTTGATGTTTATTTGTACATTGAAATATATCAAGAGTTTAAACTGTTAACTTGTCGAGTTTAGAAACTTCAAGCGTTTCTTCTCAGTGGGACGTAAATATACTGCCGGTGAAGAATAATTTTCTAAGTGGCACAAAAAATGTTAAACTATTAGAAAACATCGATTTTATTTTTATTACTTGCACGAATGGAAATAAGTAGTTGCGGAATATCGATTTTTTGTATAACATAAGTTTATTTTTATCCTGTATAGCAGGGTAAGGCAGAAAGTACCTAGTGTCAAGACACTCCGTTTTGTGCTTCCCACTGAATTAAAGACATTGCATGTTGGGTAATGGAGCTCAACGCTGCACTTTGTCTTTACCAGAGCGAGTGGGAATCGAATCAGACGCTGTGCCACCATCAGCCTTAAAAAAAATTATTGGTTTATTGTTACAATAAATCCATGTCATTACATTTATCAAAATCATTTGTAATGAATAAAAAAATGAAATGAAATATATATGTAATAAATTATAATATTTGTAGCAATGACATTATAAGCACATTCCTGAATTTAAAATTATAATAAATTCACAATTTTTATTTAAAAATTATTTTAGTATTAAAATATATTACATCCATATCATCTAATTTATAATCACTCTATCGTTAATCTATTTCTAATATCAATTACATCATAATTATTTGAGACTACTAGCAAAACTTAGGAAATCGATCTTAGTCCAAAATCTCTTATTATTCAAAATTGAACCCACACTCGTCTCAAATTAAATATCTCATTAAAATCTATGCCACATAGGTGTCTTTTTCAATAGTAAAACAGAAAACTGCAAACAAATCGTAAAACCTTAACACACTCATATTCTAATAACATTGTAACTAGGATGGTATATAAAACTAGACGTGCCATTTATTTTACTGTTACTCACATATTATGCAAATAAATATTTTTACATAACTTCGCAAAGTTCATACTAACATCAACAGATAAATATCGATATTAAGTGAACAATTTGAAATCGTCATTGAATGTTCTTGGTGATATGAAAAGGTAATAATATCTTTGATTTTCACGATTTTTATACATTCTAAATGTAATTATTTCAAACGGATTAATTACGTATATTTTGGTAGACTACCTGTAACCACGGACTACTGTAAAGTGTTCAAAATGAGGTTTCCCAAATATGTATTTTCTATATGCATACATACATACATACATACATACATACATACATACATACATACATACATACATACATACATACATACATACATACATACATACATACATACATACATACATACATACATACATACATACATACATACATACATACATACATACATACATACATACATACATACATACATACATGCATACATACATACATACATACATACATATATACATATACATATATATTTTAATTTAATTTAGCATTAAAAAGCCTATATTATTTACAAGGGCATACGTTTGTTCATAAGTACTCAGACACTCAGTTTATATGCTTCGTAAGCTGTTTACTAATTATTCGTATTTAGTAATAGTTGGAATAGGTAAAAAAAACTACATTTGAATTTTATAAACTTAATACAGCTTCTAGGTTATTTATAGAAAACTATAAAATTTTTATAAAATATCAATTTCAACGCAATATTTGTATCCAATAAAAAAAATTACAACAAAAATCATAACTAAATTTAATTGTACTAAAATAATAATCACTATCATAACCATAATGATCATTATTAAATTATGATCCTAGTGATTAAATTCATAATTATAAAAAAAAAATCAATAAAAAAAAACAGACTCCACAATAAAAGCTGCATTATAATTAATACACAAGACAAGAAAACGAACGGTGAATTATGATGTTACTACAAGAATTAAGCTAAGAATTTGATATTTTGAACGCAAATTGCTTGAATTAATGAAACTTATACTAACTCGTTAGTTTTTTTTTATGCCACAACATATATAATTAGTGGCTGTTGCATTTTAATAATGTATATGGATTTATCTAAGCGTTTATACATATTGCATTTGGGTGTTTCTTCAGTATTTTTCATATACAACTGTTATTTCCAGTCTCTGTTTTTTTAGCTTCACGCTTGTATCCTGCTTAGCAGGGTAGACAGGAAGTACCTAGTGTTAAGACAATCCGCACTTCACTTTTTACCAAATTCGAGATATTGCATGATGAGTAATTGAACTCAACGCCGCCCTTTGTCTTATCAGAGCAAGAAAATGCAAGCAATTTTAAATATAATCACTTCACCAAGTGGGGATTAAACCCACAACCAATTTCACAATAAATATTTTTTTTATACGTTTTAATTTTAAATTTTCATACGTTTTTTCAAGAATGTTTCTAATCCTAAGTGTAAAATAACACTTTAAAAATAGAAAATATGAGTCCTAATATTATTATATTAGGGCCTATTATATATAATTTTAACTGAATTTAGAAAGGAACTTTATGTATGTTACATCAGACACAATTGATGTATTTGAAATTTATATGTGAATTATTTATTACGTATTACAATTACTTTATAATTCAGTTTATGTCTATGAAGTACTATTATTGTGGTTTTGCCAAAAATCACTAAAATTCAAAAAAAGAACGATAATGTCTAATTAGGCTTTATGAGGCTGATATCAATATATTGATATTATATATATATATATATATATATATATATATATATATATATATATATATATATATCAATATATTTCAGAATATGTAAATTCATTTCACTAAGTAGTAAGAATTTGATAACTTGTAATTTTTTTACAGTAACAGGTAAACAGAAAGTACCTATTGTCAAGACACTCCGTACTTCGCTTTCCACCGAATTCGAGACATTGCGTGTTGAGTGGTGAGACTCAACGCCACTCTTTGTCTTTACCAAAGCGATTAAGTGACAATAATTTAAATATAAACACTCCCCCGAGTGGGGTTCGAACCCACAACCAATCGCGTTTACAGTTAGAGGCTGTCACACTGCGCCACGACCGGCCTGTAATTTTTAAAATTATACTTTAAATCGGTTTTTTAAACCAAAGTCACAGATAGATAAATTCAAATTATTTGTTTGATTCTTTTGAAGAATTTCCATAAATTCTTTTGATGTGTTCGATTCCAGTGTGTTCGATTACTACTTGGGGCTATGATAATATTTAAAAAAATATTTTCAATTCTCCGCTCAAGTAAGACAACGTATGGCATTAAGTCTCCATTTCAAGCAAAACAAAGTCAACGGAGTGTCTTGACACTAGGTTGTCCCTAACTACCTTTCTATGAGGGATAAAGGAAAAATTAAGACAATTTTTGTGCCAATATTGTAATTTAGAAATTTCTAGCAAAAGATAATTATAATACTAACTTCAAAGAAAAATCTATTATAATTAGCCGTAGTAAACAAAACTGTTCAATTGGCTCGATCGTAAACTCCAACATAATTTATTCAAATTGATTTTAACAAATTTTTAGTATAAAATAAAAAAAAAATCAGTTTTAAACACTACTTTATAAGCTATAAAATCAGATTCAATATAAAATGTATTTGGGACGTGCCCCGAAGTGAGTAAGACTGAGTTGTCAAAGATAACTTGTCAATAAAAAAGATAAAAAAAAATATTTAAATATTCAACCCGTTGATTTATTTCGTCTTCATTTGCCACTATTTAATTTATTGCTTGTAATAAAATAAAATTATAATATAAACACGGATTTATAATTGATACGTAATTTTTTCATAATAACATGTCAAATAGAGCTTAGTGACTAAACTCTCTTCTCTCTTTTTCTCAGTGACTTATTTCTCCACGATGACACTAGCGTGTTGGGTGGCGGACCCAATTCGTTGTTATCACAATAATTAAAACAAAAACACGTCAGTTAATACCGTTTTAATATTCAAACACATAAATTAGGCTAATTTGCACAGTGAATTCCGTAATCGTGATTTTATATTAGATCTAAATACTAAAAGGCTAATTTTTTGCCACCAAATAATAAAATACAGAGTTTCTTTTTTATACTGTGTATTTTATGTTAAGAATATGTTAATACGTTTTGGTGTTCTGATATTGTAAAATATAGTTGTTTAAGCCACTCGTGATGAACTTTGACGTATTTATTTACGTAGTTCAATAATGGAACTGGATAACCGTATTTTGTTTATTTATATATGTCTAATAAAATATGTATTTACTATACTAGTTATAAATATTTAAAAAATGTAGAACTAAAAATAAACTCTTAGGAAATATATATTTTTTTATTGAAAATAAAAAGGAGGCCGGTCGTGGCATCACGGGACAGAATCTGCATGTAAACGCGACTGGTTGTAGATTCGATTCCCATTAGGGGGAATGATTATTTTTAAATTATTTTCATTTCCAATTTCTGGTAAGATAAAGGGCAACATTGAGTTTCGCCACTCAAGACGCAAGTTCTCGTATTCGAATTACAGAGTGTCTTGACAAAAGGTACCTTTTGTCTACTCTGCTATACGGGATAAAAGCGTGAAGTTAAAAACAAAAAAAAAGAATGTGCTTAGTATTTTATAAATTCACTGTACCTGAAACTTTGCAGAGATAATCCAAAATCAATACTAGAAAATATATAGTTTCACATATTTAAGAATATAATTACAACTTCACGTGAGATTCGAACCCACTATCGTCTTCTTTAAAATATTGTTCAAGTACATCTTCATACAATATTACGTCTAAATGACGTCACCCTAGTAAGTTATTTGAACGAATTCATACGATCCGGAACCGTGGTTACTGTAAATTGTTAAAACCTCATAATTTAAATAATAAGTAAATTTTGAGCCCGGTCGTGGTGCGGTGGGATAGCGTGTGACTGTAAATGCGATTGATTGTGGGTTCGATCCTTACTTAAAGATAGTTCCTCGCTCTGGTAAAAAGATAAAGTGCGGCGTTGAGTTCCACCACTCAACACGCTATGACTCGAATTTGGTGGAAAGCGAAGTACGGACTGTCTTGACACTAAATACTTTCTGTCTATCCTGCTATGCGGGATAAAAACGTGATAAAAAAAGTAAATTTTATTGATTAAAATAAAATAATTACTGTGTATTGTGATAACGTTTCACCGCTTAAGCGAGTAGTTATGGGATCGATTCCCACTTGAAGGAATAATATAAGCCACGGTGTCAAATTCTGACACTAAACACATAAGGACTTTATTTTAAGTAAAAAAAAACTGTTCTCATACAAAGCAGAAAAAGCGTAGAACCGACGGAAAATATATAATATGTATACCTTAAAAGTAATTTGACACTGTAATACTAGAACTGAATATTAATAAGTCAGAGATCATAAACCCACCAAACCAAATATTAAGATTATTTTAAAAATATAGTAAAAAATAACTTTTTCTATTTTCATTGAATAATTAATTATATTTCTACTAAATATTTTAATGTTTTTAAAGATTTTTTCACATTAAGGATTACAAAACATTTTTAAAAAACTGATAGAGCCTGAACGACTTTCACGAGGCAGGGGTTCAAATCATTGCGTTCAAAATTTTTAAACGTTTTTTAAAAATTTTATTTTTCTACTATTTTCCTCTCTGACAAGTCAAAACGCGGCGTTAGGTTACGCCACTTGGCATAGCTTAAAAGCTACCTTATAAGAAAATAGAAAATTATTATTAGCTAAACAAATTATGTTTAAAACCGTTTTGTTTTCTCATATACGACCACACAGGCTATCAAGGGCACTTACGTATTATAATATTATGCATATATTCTTATTTCTAGCTGTAAATTTTTATAAAATCACTTATGAAATTCGATCCTATTAAATTAAAACGTTTTATTCAATATATATATGTGGAGGAATGTCAGAGTATTAAAATAGTATAAGTGAAATATACACAATTTTATTTTGTAGAAACATATTTGAAATACCAATATGGCTATATTTTCTATTTCTACCAACAAAAAATTACAAATTCTTATACATTTTGACCAACATTAAATAAAATTAAAATGTATAAGAATTTGATATTTTTTTATTGTTTTTTTTTAAATCTATTTAATAAATAATTTAAGTTTCTTTATATTAGTGTGAATTCTATAAAATATTATTCATTAAAACTAATCAAAATAATAACCAATAAGTAGTTTCCATAAATCTTGAAGGTATCTGTATACGTATGTCTATATCTGTATATGGGTATGGTTAAAAAAATCGTGATACATGAAGTGAATGACAGTTATTATTTGAGGTTACGTCAAAATCTTGAAATATTAAATTGTGATAAAATTTTATTGAAGTTTTTATAAAAAATATATTAAATAAATAAAAATGATTTTTGAATAGAGTGAGATTCAAACCCGCACTTCTTTTACATCACACGCATAAACGCATAGCACTTGATCGATTCCCAAGAGGCGTAGGTTCAACTACCGCTATCCCCTGTGTATATATATATATATATATATATATATATATATATATATATATATATATATATATATATATATATATGGTGGAAAGTGAAGTAAGGAGTGTGTAGACACTAGGTACTTTCTGTCTACCCTGCTATGCGGGATAAAATCTGAAAACTACGTGAAACTACGAAATATAATATAATAATATTAAATAACATTACTTTTGACATCTTACTATAACAACGACAAAAATAGTATGTTTAAATGTTCATAAACAATGTAACTTCTTGATACCTGTATACACAACTTCGTAGAATAAATTAATTAGAACTCTCAAATAGGATATATGGTGTGTTCTAGATGAAGCATAAGAAGTATGCCACATATGGCAAAGCTATCGAAGTTTTACTTAAAAACTGGATACAATTACAAAAATAAACTTAAGTAAACATTGTAAAGTAAGAAAAACAGCTTTGTATTTGATAAGAATTGAAAAATTGTTCTAGGAAATAGAAAAAATTTAAGTTAAAAAAATAATTGCAATTAATATTAATATAATTGTTATATTTTTTGGGACATGAAGCGGTTGAGAATGATTATATTTAAAATAGTTTAATTTCTCCGCTGTGATAACACAATGTGCGGCGTTGAGTTCAGAGCGCCATTCACCACACAATGTTTCACGTTGTCTCTGATTATCCTGCTATGCGGGATAAAGCGTGAAGCTGCTTTTTTATACTAACGGCGTGATTAGTAAGTCTTTCACCGTAAATACCTTGGTTTTTGGTCCAGCTTAAATACGTAGGAGTGTTGCCTTAGTTACTTTAAGTTCTTCAGTTAAGTAAGACGAAGTAAATGTGAAAAATAAAGACATGGGAAGCAATATCTAATTATACAAGTACCACAAATTAGCAAATGTATAAAGAAGAAATATATTAGCATACATACACATTATACCTCGTTATATAAAATTTAAAATTAAAAAAAATCAGATTTAGTATTATTAAAGTTATTTTTTTAATATATTAATTATTTTATTTAATATCTAAATTCACACAGAATTTTCTTAAGTAAACTTATAAATATATTGCTTGAAATAATATGGTCAAATTTGAACCTTTTTTACATAATGTTTGACATATAGTCAATAGAAATAATAACAACAAAAAAATTCTTACAATTTTTCTTCACATCACGTTTCTCCTACCAAAAGAATTCAACGCGTTCAAAATAACAAGTATTGATTTTGTATACCCATTCAGTTAAAATAAGTATTTTGAACCGCTTCAAATTTCGCGCACATCATATTTAATTATTGTATGTCCTCTAAATGTACTTTTAAAAATAGCTCTGCGATCGTCATTTTTTGGTTTTACACCTTTTATACTACGCGATAATTGAACAATAACGTGGCAAAGTTTGCTAAATGAATTATTTATTGAAGTACTCCAATTAAATATACAAGATATACATATGAATATATAGAAATAATATGATATCTATATGATATAGAAGCATATTTAATACTCGATTTTTGGGTGATTCAAATTCTATACAAAATTAATTGAACCAAAAACATTGACAAGCAAATGCAAGATTGGTTTCCGCTACTTATACTGAGTACTGGCCGCAACTTCGTTCACTCTGCTCATAATAAATGTCAATATCCATTCCTGTCAGTATTTCAAAAAGTCCTCTTTTAGAGTTCTTATATCCTTAAGGAACACATATGCTAAATTTCAGCTATCCACGTCCAGCAGTTTCCTGACTACATATACGTTTTCACATTCAATCATCAACTCAAGTTTTATACAATTATATAGATAATTTAACTTAATAACGTTAAATTGGAAAAAGTCTTCATTTTTCTACTATATAGAACTGATATTAAAAAAAAATCGCTATAAAAATAAATAGTAACAGAAAGGGATACATTTTAAACCCAAGATTCTTTACAGAAAATTGTAATAATAAAAATTATATATTGACACATACATACATTGTAATTAAAACTTAATGATTCATTTATAGATTATTTTCAGTGTATATTACTGGTAAGGTAAAGGATGTTCTTATATTTAGACATTTACGAAAATCTCGTGCAATATGTTAGCTACTTTCTTTATACATTGTAGGGTAGACGAATGTATTGAGTTATTATTATGATGTAAATAAATATCCTCATCGGATAATTTTCAGATAGATTAATTTTTGAAACTTACTTATGTAATCTATACAATATTGTCGATTGACGGTATTAAATGATATCAATCGAATTGTAATTTAATACCAGCTTAGACCAATTAAAGATCTAGTTATTATACAAGAACATACCTTACCTTACAGTATGTGTTGAAAACGACGCATTATAAGTATGTAAATTGTGAATCCAATTAATAAAATGCAAAGAAGTTATACTAAGAATTTACTAAAAATTATCGAAAGAACAGTATATTTGCATCTTCATTACATTTTAATTAAAGCATAATATTATTTAAACTTATATTATTAACAGTAATTTAATAATAAATTAAGCTTTTAATGATATTGTTTAATACAATATTTAATTAAATCTTATCACTATCATATTGTATCAATTATTATTAAAAATTAAACAAATTATTATTAATATACTCTAAAATGTAACGTTTACTTTAACTTAACAAACGTAGAGGTAAATCCAAGTAACCTTTGAACTATTACTAAAAATATAAAAAAAACCATCACTCACCGTGTAAATATGGTGAGAAAAGTTCCGTTTTAATATATTCTACACCAGCTTTACCATCATCACTTCACCCACTATCACAAAGTTACGATGTATCAAGATACGTTCGTTTACTTGGGAGATGCGCATGCGCATCAACTTTTCAAACGGCTCACTCGAATGCGGCCAGTATGGGACTGCAGAAATATCTTACGCTTCGCGAAGAAGACACATCCACCATCCCACTCACACCATAGGAAAACTATATCACCGTCTCTCTCTTACATATTATCAGAGGTTCACCGTTCATCTCATGTCAGTAGACACGCGGACATCGGGTGCGAAGGTCGTGCAGCGCTTTCTCTGAAATTATACAATATTATATATATATATATATATATATATATATATATATATGTATGTTATTTTGAATGTTATACAAATCATTTGATATAAATCATTGAATGTAGATCATCGAATTTGGTTTTATCAGTGACCAATAAGCGAAAAGTATATTGACATATCTGCTAGATTATTCGTTAGTGT
The DNA here is from genome assembly GCA_032432895.1 of Dryadula phaetusa. Lineage (NCBI taxonomy): Eukaryota > Metazoa > Arthropoda > Insecta > Lepidoptera > Nymphalidae > Dryadula > Dryadula phaetusa. The sequence goes on from JAOYRS010000035.1 coordinate 88,396, forward strand.
TATGCCGATGCCGCAGCATTGCTAGCGATTGGCGTAAATACTGTAGGCCCCGCCTGTACCGTTACGGGCAATGACTGCCCCAAAGTGGGGGTTTGTGGATCAAATGGAGGGAGAAACAAACATACGCCATTTAATTAATATGGTGTTAGACAATATGTCTAGGCGCGGTGTGGCGATGATTTTTCCTTTGCTGATGGTCATGTTTATTTTATTTAATTCATAAATTTTTTTAAGTTATGCGGAATTTAAATTGAATTTTATGACATGATTCGTTTCTATTTTTTTTATAATTCAATATTTTTAATTAAAAAAAAAATAAAAAAAAATAAACTTTTCAAATTAATAAAAATATAATTGAGAGTAGATCAATGCTTTTGAGTTTTTGAATCCATCTTCAAGCTTTTAAAAATTTTCGTAAAAAAAAATTAATGTAATTAAAGCTTTATTACTATTATTATATCAAGTATATATTATTTTATATATAACTTTATATTAATATAATATTTTTGGACTAATTGAAACATTTAGTGTAACGGTGTATGTAAAGACTATAGCATATCATGATTTAGTACTGTTTTAACAATGTATATGCTTTTTTTTAGATTTTCACTGATAATAAATTTAATAAAAATTATACTTAGATTGACATATAGTAAAATATATTGCCTGTTTAGTTATCAATATATATGGAGGCAGCATCTGACTGTAAACGCAACCAGTTGTGGGTTCAATCCCCACTCGAAGGTGTGGTTATATTTAAATTATTTTCACTTCTTCGCTCTGGTAAAAACAAAGTGCGGTGTTGAGTTCCACCACTCTACACGCAATGTCTCGAATTCGGTGGAAAGTGAAGTACGACTTGTCTTAGCGCTAGGTACCTTCTGTCTACCCTGCTATGCGGGATAGAAGCGTGAAGCTAAAAAATGTATACAAAAGCGAAGAGTGTCAATTTGTAATAATATAATAACCAGCTTTTTAATAAATCTATACACCGTATAGTCTATACAGTACATATACCCATAATATGACATTTTTTGTACGTCTATTTGTTCCCACTAATCTCTGGAAAGGCTGGACTGATTTTGACAAGGCTTTCACTGGCAGATACCTAATGTATTAAGGAATAATGTTGTTTATTTCTATTTTACAATTATGAAATAATGACCCAGAGATCTTAAATTACTTGTGGGCGAAGTTGCGGATACTGCTCTTAGTAATATAATATTAATCTAGATGACTGATAGAATATTTATCTATATTATATCCTCTGATTCGATTACCTTTGAAAAAGAATTCACACTTATCAAGGTCCGAACACAACGTAGTGTCGAGACACTCCTTTGATTGCTTTTCTCCCCACATCGAGAAATTCGTGTTGAAATTTAAAACATAATCATTCCTTTGGTTCGGAATGGAACCTAGAATTAATCGCATTTACAGTCAGACACTGTATCACTACGCCACAATAGCATATAAAAAGAAATTAACAATACTGAACATATCTGCTATTAAACTCAGTAGATTTTAATAGGCACGATAAAATTTTAGTTTTCAAATCATAAATTTATGGAACTTGAAGCGTAATATGACCACTTACTTAGAAGTAAATTAATAATAGCTTCTATTAATTACAAAACTGTTAGATACAATTAACCTTCCACCCGTAAAAGTTACGCAAATATAATTTATTTTAAAGATTGTCTGCTATATTTAGCAAGATAGAGTAAATGCGTGTAAGACATTATAATGTTTTTCATCTCAGGTCTTTAGCGCAACTTAACGCCGAATTATATTCAAGCAGATCAGGAAAAGTTTTAAATTTTTAGCTTCAGGCCTTTTATCCTGCTTATCATGGTACACAGGAAGTACCAAGACAGGAAGAGACACTGTACCCCGTTTACTGTCGAATTCAAGATATCACATGTTGGTGGTAATCAACGCCGCAATTTGTCTTATTCGAGCGACAAGATGAAAATAATTTTAATATAGTAACCATTCCCCCGAGTCAGAATCGAACTCACGCTGACGCTGTTCCACTGCGGCACAATAAATGTAAAAATATTTAAAAGAATTAATTCAGAATTTACTTTTACTACGTATGTTTATATATCCCAAAAACAAAATCTAGTATTTTATCCAATAAAAATCGAACTTCAAACTTACATTTTTTTTAAACCACTACACCATGAGGTGACAAGTAAAAGTGAATACCATGGTATGATAATGTAAATGAAGTAACTTCTAAGCACCCACTGTGGGGTCACGTATAAAATTCTGGGGTCAGCCGACCGAACGGTAGGAGTCGAATAAATTATACTATTGCCACAGCTTTATTATTAAAAACATAAAGAACAAATGATATATTAAACATTTGTAAGAACTTGTAGAACAAGCTCCAGTTTCTATTTTAACATATGTTTTTTATATAAAATTTGAAAATTTAATAGTAATTTTATGATTATTGCATAATTAAAGAGTGTCGGAGGCAGCAGGACTCGAACTTGTCATGTACTTGGAAAATGATTTTAAATACTTGTATTTAAAATTATTTATACTGAAATCACATCCTGTTTAAAAATATTTTAATACTAGCTTTGCCCGCAAATTTGTTAATATATGTATATAAAGTAAAAAATATTTCTAAGTTATTTAAATAAAAACAGGTAAGTTTTTCTATAGAGAAAAGAAGAAAACGAGCAGAAGTGCCACCCGATGATGGTCACCTTTGCCCATGGACATCCACAGCATTAGACATCGAACCGGACCACATCATTAGATATTTGGCGGATCATTTTTGTCTTGATATCGGTCGCGTGCCAGTCGTAGTTCTAACCTCAAAAATCTGAATTCAGGCAAATTCAAAGCATTGCATGTTAAGTGGCGGAAGTTAACACCACATTTTATATTACTGGAACAAGGAACTGAAAATAATTATTATTTTTAAAACCTATTGGTTCGTGGGTTCGATTCCCATTTGGGGGAATAGTTATATTCATTTCCTCGCTGAGGTACGCCACTCAACACGCAATATCTCCAATTTGGCGGAGAGCAGAGTACGGAGTGTCTTGACACTAGGTGCTTCCTGTCTTCTTTGCATCCTGTACGGGATAAAATCGTGAAAACTAAAATAACATATAGTTTGATGAAATACAATTCAAATTTAATTTTTCAATTGAAACTTTATTTAGAATTCATAATGATTTTTTAAATAGAATCCGTCTCATGGAGTTAACTAAATTCTTACTAAGATACATTAGCGCCAGTACCGGATGTACACATGATATTCTTCTTACGTGATACATTATGAATTTATATAGCAAAATATTCTTATAAGAATTAAAAGTTAAATTAGACTTTTAATTCGTATAAGAATATTTTGCCTTTGAGAGAATTTTATTGTATTTTGCTTTACCAATTATCTTAATTTAATAAATAAGTAAATTAACTGCTGACGAGTCGAATCGTGACGCAGTAGCACAGCATCTGACTATTATCGCGATCGGTTGTGGGTACGATTCCCACTCGTGGGAACGTTTATATTTAAATTATTTCCATTTCCTCACTTTGGTAACACAAAATTCTGCGTTGAGTTCCGCCATTCAATTTGTAATGTCTCAATTCAGTGGAAAGCGCAGTACATATGAACTATCAGGACTACTGTCTACCCCGCTATATAAAAGCTTGAAGCAGAATAAATAGGAAAAAGAAATGCTATAAAGATATTCTTGACGTAAATATTTTTGAATGTATTTGAATGTAGACCTTTTTTCATACTTTAATATATAAGTAAGTAATTTATACTTGATAGTAAATAATCCACATATATAAAATAGTCTATACTCTATGTTATACATCGTGACGCAATGCTATTACTTCTGAATACGATAGTTATAGGTTTGATTTCCATTCGATAGAAGAACAAGAACGAAATAAGGTACCAAGCGAGACTGCAAGAAGTTTAATACTTAATAAAAATTGAGAATTTGCCTATTGACTGACGGAGCTAAACGCCACGCTCTGTGTCTAGTGACACAAAGACTTGAAAATAGTTTTTTTACATATAATCATTTTTCCAAGTGGGAATCTAATATATTCAAATCATTTCCATCACTGATTCATCCGTTAGTCTTGCTTGATTTAATGATAATTAAACGATGCCTTTGGTATCGCCATACCGTACAAACATACTACCATTCCAAATAGATTATATGAAAGAATCCATAGAGGCCATCGTGGCTCAGTGGAACAACATCTAAGTTATGGGTTTGATGCCGAATCAAGGAATGCTTTTTAAATTTTATTGAGCAGAAAGAGGACAATACAACATCTTGATACTAATTACTCCATTATTATTTTATTATACAGGATAAGGTGTAGAGCTGCAAAAAAAGAACCTACGACTTCTGTCTTAGTAAGACAACACTAGCACTAATCCTAACTTTACATAATACTAATAAAAATACAGTATGTTATTAAAGTAACATTTAAGTTATCAAGTCTACGCATCTACGATCGTAAAAGTGGAAGCGATTAAGCGTTTGCAATAGAATATCAATTTGGAATATTTTCAAACTAAATGTTGCTACAAATAATATTTCACATGTATAATATAAGGTTATTTTTTGAAATGAAAGTAACAGATTCGAATTTCATATAGAAAAAAATATTTAAAGATATTTCACTGACTAATAAGATGAGATAGAAGGAAATATGTATCCTCTTCTTTTTCTATAGAACAGATAAAGCAAACAAACAAATAAATTATTTTCACTTCCTCGCTCTGGTAAAGACAAAGAGCGGCGTTGAGTTCCACCATTCAACACGCAATGTCTCGAATTCGGTGGAAAGTGAAGTACGGAGTGTCTTGACCACTAGGTACTTTCTGTCTACCCTGTTATGCGGGATAAAAGCGTGAAGCTAAAAAAAAAAAGATAAAGCAAACGAGTGTTTAGTTCTGCTGATGGTAAATGATCATCGTCATTCCACCACCTCGAGTATCACCAGAGGAGGCGTTACAGGCGTGTTGCCGGCGTTTGATGTGGGAATAAACGTATCAACCTGCAAATATTGCCGCAAGTTAACAATTGTGTTCATTTTAAGAAATAGCAAGAAATACTACTTTTTTAAATTTTGTGTTTTAATTTTTAATTTCTGTGGAATTTAAATTAACAATCATTATTTTTTTTTAATTCAAACAATTTGAAATACATAAAAATATACACATTTCTAGTTATATTAAAATAATTCAAATTAGGCATTCGAGTCTTATTGGTATTAAGAAAAAAAATATATTGGATTCTGTTATAGTATATTTTATATTGTATAAACATAAACATCTTTTATAATGCCCATTTACAAATTATTAATGCTTAATTGTCGAAATAAAACAGAATAAATATAAAATTTGTATTAGGTAAATAAATAAAAATTAATATATTTTACTAACAGGAATCTCTCGTAGGGAATATTTGGAGATACTTTAACTCTAAAAAATGTTGTATGACTGATTTAAATTTAAAAAATCTGACTACATATAAATAATAGTAACATTAAAAATATAGCAGAAGACCGTACACTCCTTTTTGAGTAAGGTGGCGCAACCATCGGCACTACTTTATGTATTTTATCAGAACGGATAAATAAAATTAAATTAAATTTGATCGTTTCCCTTAATGGTTATCGAACTCATTACTAATAGCGTTTACATCCACACACTGTCCTTCTGCGCTAGGAGGCACATATATCTATAGTGCTTTAATAATAAAAAAGCAACTTCACGCTTCACCCCGCATAGCAGGGTAGTCAGAGATAACATAGTGGCAAGACACTCCGTTAACTGCTCTCTGCTCAAAACCAAGACGTGCACATTTAATGGCAATCTACCAAAGCTGAAAAATGTAAATAAATATTAATATGTAGTCTTTCGTCCCAGTGGGAATCGAACCCACATCATATCACATTTACAGTCAACCTTTATAATAAATAATCAAAAATAATTTATATATATATATTATTATGTAAATATAACTTTGTGTATTATAAAAAGTATTTTTTATAATATAGTTATAATCTAAATACGAAGATATCTTCTACATATTTTTTTATAAAGCATGTATATTTTTTATTAAGCATGATATGCTTGGGTAGACAAAAAGTACCTAATGTCAAGACACTTCACTTTCCACCGAATTTGAGATATTGCGTGTTGAGTGGTGGAACTCAACGCCACACTTTTTTCATTACCAGAGCGAGGAAGTGAAAATAAATAAAAAAACACTCCCCTGAGTGGGGATCGAACCCACAACCGATCGAACCGGCGCATACATATTATTTGCATGAATTAGTAAGGAATCGTAGAGGATCACGCTTTAGCGAGCAACTTGTCACCGAACGCGACGTGGTGCGACCGTTCATCGTTAGGTGGCGTTAGTTGTATATATGAATGATTTGAAGGTGTGATTGTCATAACTTGTATTCTATTGTTTTTCAGTACGACACGCAATATTATATATATATTATATATATTTTTTTTTATTTGTGTTTTTTTTACAAAAAAAATATATTTTAAATAAATTTTGGGTTTGTTTCTCATCAAAAATATATTTTTAATTTGTTCGTCGTTGGGCGGAGATTGCTTCATAGCATATTTCACTCCATTCACTGCTTTTTGACGCCAATTTGCAAGAAATTCGAAAACTTTGATGTATGTCAGAAATAATCGCCGCCCTATCTTATTACCATAGCAAATAAGACTTCCCATATCCCCAGTGGAGATTCACCTGACTACTGTCAATGTACAGTCAAATACTGTGCTTTCGTACCACGATGGCCTGTTGGAAGGTTTAAAATGGGCTATATAAAATATTAAAGATACCTTAATTTAAAATAAGAACAATAAATTCTATGAATATTTAAATTATTTACATTTTCTCACTCTGGTAAAACAAACCGTGGCGTTGAGTTTCGCTTGTCAAGACGCAATATCTCGAATACCGTGGAAAGCCGGGTACGGAGACACTAGGTACTTCCTGTCTAATCTGCTATATTGGATAAAAGCGTGAAGCTGAAACAAAATCCCATTATTAATGTTTTTATGAGAGGCATTACAAGGAACTAAATAGAAGGATTACACCAAGAAAAGGTAACATCTGAACGACTATAACTTTAACATAATAGAAAATATTAATCGTTTATTACAAATTCAATACTGAATACCCACTGAGACATTCGTATTATATAAATCTTTTGAATCATTAATTGATTTTATTCAATCAATCTTGATTGGTTTTGTAACCTTTAGGTCACCTATGTAGTTCCTAGAAATGTTTAAATTTAAAATTGTGTGTTTTTTTCCTTTGTAAAGTTATTAGATTCAAATATGAAATACTTAGTGATACTCTTGTTGTGTTGGTGGTAAGACACTTCTCTTTATTTAGCTTCAAGCTTTTTATCCCGCATAGCAGGATCGACAGAAAGCGCCTGGTGTCAAGACACTCCGTATTTCGCTTTCCCCCCAATTCGAGATATTGCGTGTTAAATTGAGTAACAAACACTAAATAGATAGTACCTTTATATTAATATAAAGACCATCAACGCTATTGTGAATCAGTATTTGGGACAGCATCTGACTGTAAAAGCTGTGGGTTCGATTCCCACGCGTGGTAATAATTATGTTTTCAGTGTTCAATTCTGCTGAGACGAAGTGCGTTCAACATAAACATTTCTGTTGTAGATAATTAGAATAACTCATATATTAAAATGAAAATAAATTAATGTATGGAAACCTTTTTTAGGCCAACCTGATGGTTAATACAATGCAATTGAGAAAGCAATTTAGAAATGATTTAAGGTGAAAATAAAATAATAATAATAAATAAATAATAATAAGTAGGCCTGTCATAGTGGAGTGGAACAGCTTCTGGCTGTAAACGCGATCAGTTGTGAGTTCGATCCCCACTCGGGGGAGTGATTATATTTAAATTATTTTCACTCCTTCGATCTGGTAATGACAAAGAGCGGCGTTGAGTTCCACCCACCCAACACGCAATGTCTCGAATTCGGTGGAAAGCGAAGTACGGAGTGTCTTAACACTAGGTACTTTCTGCCTACCCTACTATGCGGGATAAAAACGTGAAGTTAAAAAATAAATAAATTTAAAGCGTTAAAGAAAATCAGACAAAATTGTACAAGAACTTATAGTAAGTAGCGTTCGTTAGTTGTTACTTTATATCAAACATATCACGTCACGAATTCAACCCGAAAATATAGAACGGAATTTAGTCTACTATGCAGAAATACAAAGCTAAAAAAAGCAAAATATATCAGATATCAGAAAAGTGACTTAACAAGAATGACGTACACTTTGTGTTTTTTTTATTTAAACACTTTTCAAAGAGCTCTTCAAAAATTCCTAAAAAATCGTAGCCCCTATTGATCCCGTGCTCTACTACTATATATCAATAATAAAATAAACACATACGATAAATTATATTTGACACCTCACGAGCAAATAAAAAACAATTGTTTTTAGGAACGCATCCTTCGTAGAACGGTAAAAAATACTAAGAAAGGGCACAGAGGACGATGTCATTAATAACATAAGGAAATTTTATTAATGCGGGCATAAAATAGCTTCGTTGAAACATAAATTTGCTACAAATTTTTCGAATAACTAGTTATTTTTAATGCTAAAATGATGAACGGCTGGCTGGCGTCGACTATGGCGTTCAAATTTTCTAGATTCAAATTTCGTATTGTATATAATAGTTACGGTAGTAGTAGATTCCATTCAACATTTAGATATATTTAAATAATTATTTAATTAATATTGAATTAAAAATATTTTAATTTATATCATGAATATAATTTATTAATATTGTTTTTATTTTTTTTTTATTTTAACATAACGTTTTTATCCCGCATAATAGGGTAAACAGAAAGTACCTCGTCCCAAAACACTTTGTACTTAACTTTTCACTGAATTCGAGACATAGCGTATTGAGCGGTGGAACGCAACACCGCGCTTTGTCTTATCAGAGCGAGGAAATGATAATAATTTAAATATAATCATTTCTCCAAATGGGAATTGAACCCACAACCGATTGCGTTTACATTCAGACGCAGTCCCACTGCACTACGACCGGCCTTATTTATAAAATATAATGCATTTTATTAAATATATGTTATTTTTTTTCATTTAATTTCATAAATTAATGTTATATACCTACCTAAAAACTAAAACTATTTATTCATAGAATATGAAGAATACAGAAGCGTGGATTTTCTGAAGTCCATATGGAAACAGGAACGCAGTAAACATTGCGGCTTACAAATTTTTGCATATAAAAAATATAAATATTGTTTACGTAACTCAGTTGAGATGTATGCTTATCTGTAGCTAAGGGTGATTATATAAGTAGGTTACAACCTTTACACGAAAAATATATGTATCATATTCAACTGGTCGAAGGCAGCAGTAGCTTGCGTCAGGTCTCTTGGGATGTATCTAAAGACGAAAACGTAAAACAGAGTAACTCAGTTTTTATCTTTCCATTTCTCAGAGCAAGGAATATAAGAATATAAAAATAATTAAAACATAATTATTCCAATTCCCCGAATAGCGATTGAATTCCTGTGTGCAGTCTGGTGCAGTCCCATTGCGCCACTATGACCTCATCATGTTAATATATTTGTTAAAAACTCTTGATTCCCATGTTTCCTTTAAACAGGACAGTTTTCGTAACATTCAACGCTACTTTTAGAATATATCAGATCACATTTTATAATGCATGATCAGATTTGACATATTAAGATTTTATTTTATCAATCAATATTTCAGATGAATTTATGAAATAAAAAATGGACCTAATTTTCTCTAATTAGATATTACCTTTCTGCATATTTGTAAAATCAATTTCTACTCTGAATAATATTAACGTAATATTTAAATTATAAACATATTTCAAAATAACTTTTTTATAATGGAATATTAAATATTGGCATTGAATACACAACTTAACAAAATAAAAAAGAAAAATAAATTTAAAAAAAAACAAGTAACGTATCACCAAGTAAAACCAGAAAATCCCATTAGTATACAATTTTAATTTATATTCGCCTCGTATACAAAAGGAACCACAACGAAATGTCATACGATTTCTAAGTACGAAGCACTCTATTGTAACAACAAAGTACATGAATGCAGTGAATTAAGGACCTTGACTAATGATTTGAAGATATACGTTCACAATTTGCGCTTTTTAAAATCAACTCGCATATTCTTACTTACGTTGTTACATTATTTATTTTTTTTTATCCCCTTCCTCTAAATTGTAAAGGACAATAACACGTAATGGCAATCATTTGACACGATCTCTCAAAATATTTTAGGGGCAAATGAGTATATTTTGCAAATTATTACAAGTTATAAGCGTGAGCGTTTTAATAGTTTATATATAAAGGTTTTTTTTTAACACTGAATATTATCAAGTCTATATAAATAAATTGCAATAAGTATAAGTCATATTATTAATGAAAAAAATATTATTTCATTATTTGTTTCTTTCATTATTTGTTTCTTGGTAAGTTATTTATATGTATCTTTAAGTTAGGCATAATGATACTCGTATAGGTATATTGCTTATATCTGAATAACAAATATCTTAACTTGTAAGCCTATTACCAGAAAATATAACTTAAGCCTTTTGTAATAATATTTTAGTCATCGTACGTGTGTAAGCAAAACTCAATATAAACTCAATATAAAATAATATGAGAAATATATAAATGAATAAAAATATTAATTTGTTTATTTATCATACTGGAATACTTTATTCTTTGTAATGTACTAAACGCTTCACTCTTCAATAAGTACCGAACAACAAAAGTCAAAGCGACTATAAAACGATAAGTGGGGGTCCTTTCGACCCCAATGCGATTGAACAAAAACGTGTCAATATTGTGAACAATGTTTTCGTTCTCTTTGTGGCCAGATGAGATAAATTACTATCGTTCACGAATAATATAGCACAATTTGTAGATTAATTCTGTTTGGCTTATAGTGGATACGATTAAAGGTTCTTTACAAATAATAATATGTTGTTAGTTATCGACAGTTATAGATACTATTTTTTTTTATTTCTAAAGGTTATAGTAGCGCAGTGGGACAGAATTTGACTGTAAATAATAATAATAATCTTTTATTGACTCAAAGTATGTACAGTATATTATACATTTAATCTGGTGTTAATGAACTCTGGTACCGATTGTAAGATTTAACTTGTGTTATGGATACCAGTGCTCTTACAGTTATGAGGAGTGACTAGGACAATTTGGTAGATAACCTGATAAAGATGTCTGGTTCGTAATATATCGCACTCTGGTAAGACAAAATACACGGTTGAGATCCGTCTTCAGTTCGAATGAAAAGTTCACCCAAATTAGAGACATTGCTATGTTGGAAATTGTGTGAAAAACTAAATGTGTTGAGTAATATTTTTATGATTCATAATATAATATTTTTTGTTAACTTTTATACATATAATAAGATATATAATGTAAATTGATATATAAAAATAATTCTAGGCGCACTTCATACGTTTATAATATAATCATCAATAGACGAATTTTTATTTATTTATTTTTAATTTAAAGAACAAGTTTAATTTGTCTTATCCATCCTATGCTACTGACACCGTATCTGATCACATTTCGAGTCTGTTTACCTGTCACCGCCTACCAAATACTCATCCTTTGTTACAGCATCTGTTACCACAAACTATGTGGGTACTAACGACCCCAGGTGGCATTTTACTGTAATATTAGTTTTTGCTGCAATAAATATATCTGATAATATCATTGATAAGAACAAAAAAGACAGTTAACGTCTGTGTCAGTTATAGTTTTTAGATTTATTTCGTACATATATATATATATATATATATATATATATATTATTGCATTGTATCTGCTTTGCCTTACAAAGTGCGACTTTGAGTTCCGTCGTTTAACACTCAACGTATACTACTACAACGTCAACGTCAAGTATTATATTCTAGATATAATACCTAAATTAATAATAATAATACGATTTAGAAGTGATTCAAAGAGCGAATTTATTTTCTTTTTTAATTTATTTTAGATATTCATTAAGTTAGTATAATATAATAAATAATTGTCCTTTTTAACTAGCTTTACTATATTAATTCAGATGTTGTAATAGGAAATCACAAAATTAATGGTGAAACCGTTAGAATTATTAGTCTTCAGCTTGTGTTGAATGATTATAACATATTTTAATGTTTTAAATATATAATTGAAATGTGAATAACATTGAAATCATAAATTAAATATAAATAAATATAAAGAAAATATTTTTATTTAGAATATTTTTAAATTCATCAACGAAATTCTTACACGCTTATCACAACTTATTTTTATTGTTAGCTGCTTTTTATAAATAATAAATATAAGATTTTTTATTGTCAATAGGAAAAGTAAGAAGACATCTTATCATAAAAAGGTTCTTTATATTTTTCTTACAATATGTACTTTACATTTTAAAAAACATTTTAAATATTCAAGCTTAAAACACTGTTATTTTAATATTTTTCAACATTTTAGTTACAAAGTTCAAAGACAGTGAGTGATAAATTTCATGTTTCTCACTCGCCTTTGTCAATTTTGTATTGAGGACGCGCCATTGTTGGGCGGTAGTTCGATTTTGCTCGGATTTGTTTTTATGTAGCGCAAAATATAGACTCACAGCGTTTTTAATCTTTTTATTGTAAAATACACAATAAATTTAATTTATTTTAAACTATTTAAATTTAAGATTTTTATGTATTTTTTATACTGCGTGTTATTATACGTTAAGTATTTTTATTTAAAATCTATTTTGGATGACTTATACGAAAATAAATAGTTTGTAATGTAAAACTGGTTTGAAGAGATGAATCGTATGTTTTGGTATTCGATAATACTCTATTGAAACCCGTTTCGATCGCTTGGTATATCACAGGTCAAAGGTACGGTTTATATAATTATAGTTATATAAATCATTTATATAATTACAATTGTATTGTCATTAGAATAAAATACTAACCTAGTAACTTAAATAAAAGCTTGTTAAAAGTTTGAAGTAATAAAGCTTTTCTATTTTCAAAGCGTTTGTAACTTGTACCACACATTTTAGTGTAGATAATTTAGCTCGGTGCTACACATGCACCTAACAAAGCCGCTTCGTTAGCGACCCGGGAATTTTAGTATGGGTTTTTGTAGGTGAAAGAGAATAGATTTCATATATGCGTTTTCTGTATGTTGTAAAATAAAATTCTTCTGATTCTATTTCTGATACAAGCTAATGCTATTTTTATGTTATTTTATTAGTTATATTACTTGTATTTTACTATTTTTTAAGAGTTATTTCAAACTAAATTCATTTTTTTAAAAGTTTGAACGCAGCTGGATCCGAATCCACGCCTCTTGGAAACTTTTCAAGCGTTTTCAGTGTAAAGCCATGCATAAAATTTATGTATCAAATTGAAGAAAATAAATAAAGTATATATTTTATTATATTTAGGTAGTGATTTATTTACAAATGTTTTTACAAATCTATTGATTTACAGTCTTTTATATATTATTTTTAATATTATAATACTTTATATAAACAATATTTAGAAGACTTCATGTAAACTTGCAAGATTTTTTATACCTTTATAATCTCACCCTTACGTAAAAGCCGTTTTAACGAACTATCCCCTAAATTAATGTTACCTTGGATAGTTTGTATGGACATGAGATTTAACACATCCACATATGACATCATGGTCCACATGTGATTTAACCCATCCACACATCACCTCATTGTCCACATGTAATTTGACTTATCCACATATGACATCTCGATCCACATTTCACTCATTCGCACTTGATATAATGATCCACATGTAATTTCATTCGAACACATATGAATTCATGGTCCACATGTGGTTTTATTCATCCACATATAATTTTACCCATTCACACATACCACCATGGTTCACACATGATTCGACTTATCCATATATGATATCATATTCATCATCTAATTTTACTCGTCCACATATGACATTATGATTCAGATGCGATTTCACCATCCATATATAACACATATGATTTGACCTGTTCACACGTCATCGTGGTGAAGTGGAGCTGAACACAGAGCGGAAATATAAAAAATATTATCGTAAAGTAACCCTAAATAGTAATAATAAAAATAATTCTCTTAATATGAGTAAGATAATTTTAATAAAGTTAATTTTAAACATATTATGACGCAAAATTCAATCATTTAAGCTAAATTTCACTTTAAATTACATTTTATGTATGAAACCTATTCGCCTCTGCTATATGTACGTTTAGATTTTTTAAACTACGCAAAGCAGTTCAACGTGAGTTCCATTAATAGACTGAGTAATTAAGGAAATTATATAAAATTGGTCAAAGCTTAAATAAAGAAATAAATACAGTACAAGAGGACGAATTTGTGAGTGGGTCGATAATATATAAATAAGCCTAATTGCGAGAGCGAACAGTTAAATCTAAATTCGACCATCGGCACTCTTGCACTGTAAAGAAACTTGTACAAACTATATGGTGATGTTGATTCAGCCCGCTAATAATCTACTGCTGGCTGACCCAGAGCCTATACCCGTAGGGAGTATTTAGGCCTTAAGGCGGCTAGTCCAAATTGACGAATGTGGCATATCTTATACGTATACTATCCAACATTCAACTTTAAGATACTTTTTGCCAAGAAATAGCAGTCAAATTTTACAACGTCCCGTTTCAAAACAAAGCTGCCATTAATGTGAACACCTAATTGTTCTATCATCATATAAATATCTACAATGTAAAATTATACACTCTTCTAGGATTTGCAGTAAAGATAATTCTTACAAAGTTTCAAATTCCAAAATCAACCACTTAGGGGTCGATCTTTGCAATATCTTAGTGACTTACGTGTAGAACCTACGCCTTAGAAAGAACTACCACTTATTTACACTCCAATTACTTGCAATATGCTAAATGTAAAGAAGTTTCATATAATCTCCAAATTTAGCCCCTTAAGGGTCGAATTTAGCAAAATTCCGTCTTAGTAATCATGTACGTCTTAAGAAAACCATATACATGTGCTCATAGAACTTCGCAAGCATCCTGTCTTAGCGAGCACTTACGTTCTAAAGAAAACCCCCATACGAAATTTGAAACCTTTAACACCTATTGTTTCAGAGATTTCGTGATATGAGTGAGTGAGTGCCTTTTCTCATTTATCTCTTTCTTTTTATATTATATTCAATTTTATTTATTTACATAATTGTCATGAAAATCGTTATTTTACTCATATTTTCATTTAAAGGTATATATGTAAGGCTGTTCAATAAAGATTACATTTTCATTAACACTTCATAATTTTTTTTGTGTAAAAATAGTTTAATTCGCTTGTAACTTAAACTTAACCGTGTTCGATTTTACTCGCTATATCCCAAACAATGCGGCTTCGTTAGCATGAACACATGGTTTTTGTCATACTGCATGTAGCTTTTATAAATTTCATGTTATATAAATCGATATTCAAATATAGATTATATAAAATACATTCTACTAAAAATATAAATGCAGAATCTTAAGGATGGTTGAAAGTGTTGTGCCTACACCAAAACTGCTGAAAATATTTAAATGAAACTCTTCTGTAATATACTTTATACGCGAGAATAAAGCAAAGGTTACAATTATATAGATTTGTGTGATTTTAAAAAGATTCCCTTTTTATTATTTTATTACGAATATTCTTATATGAAAGTAGTCGATCAGAAACTTTGGGAACTCACCGTTGTCATCATTAGAGTAAGGAAAAATAATAATAAATATTGAATACAATTATTCTTTCAACTGGGAATTAAACCCACACAAGATGGGACGCCGTCTCACTATGCCAAGTTGGCCTCTATGTATGATATCTAAAATTTCGAATTTTATATTAAAATGCATTATAGTAAAAAATATAGTAAATATATATAATTTGTTTATATTAAAATATATATACATATTATGTAAATACATTTTAATGTAAACAAATTTAGGTCAATAAATTCAAGTAGTGCAGTTTAACTTTGAGTTATATAACGTAAGAAGTGTGAATTTAATACGTAGGCGTTATAGTTTCGCTGCATACAACTGATTTATTGAGTAGGTACTGTTTGCATATCTCTTCTACTTTGAACTACGAAGATAATTCTTTTTTTTACGCTTTTTCTCATTTAGTAACAGAGAAAACTTAATGTCAAGACACTCCGTTCTCCAGTCTTGGACTGAAATATAGATATTGTGTATAACAAAGGAACCTAACCGTATTTAAAGAATAATATTATACTGAGTTGGAATCGAAATTACGACCAATCGTGTTTATAATGATATGCCATCTCACTACGCTACCATGGCCTCAACTAAAGTCTCTATCTTAATCAAACTTCTCAGTAGTAATGATATGTTCAATATTTCATATAAATATTTAAAAGAAGCTATATACTCAGTTTTCTTGAAAACCCTCTGAATATTCTTCTTATCGAGATAAGTCGAAAATTTTAATTTTACTTACTAAAACCGGCAATTTACGGAAATCTTACCTGACCTTCATAATGTTGGATTAGCAAATTGTTGAAAAAATTTCAGTGACTTCGAATAAGCTTTCTCTGGAGTCGCAAGTATCAATTCCTCTTTCTGCACTGCATAAGCCTTGTGTGGGTAAAATTTTTATATATATATATATATATATATATATATATCAGAGACAAAAAGGTGTCTAGACGCTTCGTAGACTATAAAATTTATAAATTTATTTATTCATTAACAACAAAAAATACACTTTTTTTAAACATATAAAATTACATTTAGAAAAAAACAATTTTACCAAAAACAAAGCAAATAACAGTTTTCTACTAACATGTTAATTTTTAGATACAGAACCATACGGTGAGAGTTACAATCAACTTTGGCCAAAATATGAATGGCGAGTCCTAATTTCATACATCCACGTACCAACCTTGGCCCAACCATGATTTACTTCTCACTACACTTATTAGCATAGTTTTAGTTCGGTGACTAAGCCTCATAACACTCGGCTACTACGAAAAGGGTTATTTGTATTGAAATATGGAAATACATGATACGATTGCTATCAGTTAACACTAAATTTCACACGATGCTTTATTATTATTATTGGTTTTCTTTGCCTTGATTGTCTGTTAGTCCTGGGTTCAAGTTCTCGATCAAGGCAAATGCTTAATGAGACCAGTCGTGGCGCAGGGATAGCGTCAGACTGTAAACACGATTGGTTGTCGGTTCAGTTCCCAATCGAGAGAATGATTACATATTAGATATTATATTTAAATTACTTTTATTTTCTCGCTCTGGTAAGACAAAGCTTGTTATTGAATTTCCGCTACGCAATGTCTCGAATTCGGCGGGAATCGGAGCTCATAGTATCTTAACACTAATTACTTCTGTCCAACATGCTACGTCGGATATAATCGTGAAGCTACAAAAAACATTAACAGCTAAATAAGTCTAGCTAATTTTAAATAAAATCAATAAATGGTTCAATAAATATAAAAATAAAATTAATAAATTAAATAGGTAATAAAAAAATTACAAATTAACTTTAGCTTTTTCAAACATTTTAAACTAAGATAACGCAATTTTGACGATTCTTTTGCATTTGCATAGGGAGCCTTGTAATCTGTGAGCATTCTGTTTTCTTATTCTTGAGACCCTTTTTGCTAGGTGGCGAAAACATTTGTTGAAAACATAAATAAAGTTCAAGGGAAATTTAACGTACAATAAGCCCATTCAATCAGTTAATTATGCATATGCAATGATCCCTAGCAGCATTATCCCCTATGTTTCATCTAGTTAAGAAGAACATTACAGCAATTTCGTCCCAAACAAGAGTGGAGTAATCCACATTAATAGAAAATATATCAATAGTCCATCCTGGCACAATGGGGCAGCGTGTGTCTGTAAACGTTTCTGGGTTCAGTTTCCACTCGGGGTAATGTATTTATTTAAATTTTATTTTCATTACGCTCTTACAAGACAAAGCTCTATATTCTTGTGTGAAGGTTATTTCTGACTGCTCAGCTATGTGGTACAAAGCGTGAAGCAGTAAAAAATACCAGTTCTAATTTCAAATCGATAAAAGTTCAAATGTCGAACTAAAAATAATGAACTTACACTTTATGACAGCGTAACACATAAAAGCTTTCGACTTCTAAATACTTTTCAATAAAGCTCCCATAAACGTCCGGATTATCTATTAGAATGTAATTTAAGAGGTATAACTGATTACAAAAAAGAAAAAAAAAAAGATTTGTCGCGCCCCATTCCACTATCGATATTTCAAAGCCAATTGTTACAATTCCACTTCAAACTATATTTATTGACATTATTTAAAAAATACTTTTTTGTAGAGGCATAGAGTCGAAAATCAATTTATGTTATGTGAAAATACAGTACTAATTCTTTTGGTATTATAAAGTGGTTCACGCTTCATAAATAAAATTATTAAACAATTGCCCTACAAATGTTCTCTACCCTCACTCTAGTTAATATTGTATAATGTTATGACATTTACGAACTAAAGGTGCGGTATGCGTTTAATAGAAACGCTATGAGTTAAAATGTAGAGTTTTGAAATAGAGTAGGCTATTAATTTCAATTTTTTTTTACACCAGGAAGTTTGTTGTCGCTTGAACATGTGGTTTGTACTTGAAAAAATATGATGATTTTAACAATTTTAAATACAAGTTTGCGGTTTTTATTCGCATATAATAAAAATGTTATCGATTTAGTTCTAGGAATAAGGGTCTACTATTATGAGTAAAGTAAAGCATATCAAAGTGTAATATGAATTAGACGGATTCCTTATATGAATATTTATTATCATAAAGTAAGGAATAAACACTTATCTTCCATTTTTATATTTTTTGTGTATAATTCATAAAATTATGAATGAAGAAAAAATTACAATATGAATGGACTTTGCTTTTTTTATTTTATAAACACGAAGTGAAAATCGATTGAAATCGGTATTCATTTAAAAATATTGCTTATATTAATTTTAAGTTATAATCATTCAATGTTTATATTAATATATATTGAATAAATTATTTTTATAAAATCAAATATATTATGTAATTACAAAAAAACTAATAGTGTTATTATTATCACTGTGTCTGAAAATATATATGATAGTGACACAAAATATGAGAAGAATGAGTGAGTTATCTCTCATTATTCTCTGTTTAATCACTAAATATATTGGAAAGAGATCACTAAAATACAAAATCACACCTAATTTTTAATGCCATACAGTAGGCTCAGTAAATCACTATTCTTCACCGGCTTTCCGTACAATAGACTACAAAGAACATGATTTGTTGGCACTAGACCCTATAAATATGTTCATTGTGTGAAGTATGAAAAAAAATATTATGGTAGCTTATTGGAGAGAATCGGGAGTTAGTGATCGGTCGATTAGTTTTAAAAGTTGGTACAAATTCTTTTTTTTGGAAATCTTTATAATTTTGATATTTATGTTTTGTAATAAAGGTGGCAAGTCTAACGCAAGTGGGACAGTTTGATCGTTTAAAACTTTTTTTATAAGACAAAAGGCGGTGTTAAGTTTCGCCACTTAACACACAAGATTTGGGAATTCAAATTTGGGAATAAAAGAGGGCACAGTGTCTTGATACTAGGTAATACCGTGAGAAAACCAAATTAAAGTATAAATCAAGGATACAGGAACTAATCTTTTATATTAAACCTTTTAATACTACACACATATGCTGAGTGTGTTTGTTCGTTATATTAAAAAATCGGCTTTTTACAGTGTCTATGTATTACTACATGGTACATATACCAAAATTAGCAATGTTTACAACTTTTGGCTAACCTCTGGAACGGCTTGTCCAATTTTAGTTGAACTTTCACTATCAGATGGCTGAAATAATAATGAATAACATAGTTTTATTTAAAAATTATAAAAAAAATATGCAAATATATTAAATTCCACGCGGATAAAATCGCAAGAACAACTATTAAAAAAATATATAGTAAAAAGTATGTTTGTACGTGTGTCCATAACAAATGAAATATCCAAAAAAAATATTTAATATGACCTAGATCATCGTATAATCAGCCGTTCCTCAATATTTATTAATGAATGAATCTCGACCGTTTATATCGAGCTCAAGTCGGATTATGCTAATAAAGTACCTCGTACAGGGAACATCGAGCAACACAAGTTGTTTTTCTTATATATTTTCATACAAAAGCGATGTTACTTTGTGTGAGCTGTGTACAACCATTGTTAGGTTATGACTAAGTGCATAATACAACTCACTGGAACAGTTGGACCAGACGGTGGCAAAGATTATTTAATAGTGTGTACTAGACATATAATACGCGTAAAATATGCGTTACCATAGCGACGTGTATGTCACTTCATACAAAAGTGTATGATAAATAAATGGTAGTGCGTGTGTAGTAATATTTTTTTTAATTTAGTATTTTTTTATATGAAATAGAAATTATTGGCCTTTTGTGCTTTTTTTCTATACAGTTTTAAGTACGTAATTAAACTTCAAGACACTCCGTTGACTACTTCCCGTTCGAAATCGAAACATTGCTTCTTGAGTGCTGAATTCAACGCCGCACTTAGTCTTACCAGAGCGGAAGAATGGAGATAAGTTTTAAATATAATCATTCCCCCGAGTGGGCATCGAACCCACAACCAATCGCGTTTATAGTCTGACGCCATCCCACTGGGCCATGATGGGTCAATGTCTTCTGTATGTTAATTTTAATTATTCCAAGTTTGTAGTGTTTTATGCCAATTTACTAAAGTTTTACTTCCTATATTAATATCATTTTTTTGTGTTTTATCACATTATGTAAGGAAGAGAGGAAAAAAGAATATATCTCTCCTCTTATTTCCGCTCTCTATTCATTTATGGATATTTCATGTCATCTAATACGACACTAGCAAGCGACACATACAAATTTGAAATTTTAATACTACCTAAATTTATACTTAATACTTTCGAATGTAACTTTATTTTTCTGTCATATTTCATTAAAATAACAGAAAAGAATTTAAAAAAAAAACATAGCGTATTGAGTAGCAGAACTAAACGCCACGCATAATCTATAAAGGTAGAAAATTGAAAATCTAATCTAAATATAAACATAATCCTGATTGGGATTCC
The DNA here is from genome assembly GCA_032432895.1 of Dryadula phaetusa. NCBI lineage: Eukaryota > Metazoa > Arthropoda > Insecta > Lepidoptera > Nymphalidae > Dryadula > Dryadula phaetusa. Next base: position 109,701 of record JAOYRS010000035.1, read on the forward strand.
ATTTCACAGTCATCTATTTACAGCCATCTATATACAGTCTTCCATATACAGCCATCTACATACAGTCTTCCATATACAGTCTCACTATGTCAGGATAGCCTCACTACGTACAAACTAGGTATAATAAACAAACAAAACCCCATCTACTATAAATAATCTATATGTCATTACAAATTCACTATTAATAATTTATTTGGAGCCGGCGTAGGCGCTAGACAATGCGAAACCTATTACAAATTTTTAATAAAACAGTCTTGCGACACACTGCGCCTTGTTATATGAGTGTCAGATAGGATAGACATTTGGAATTGTGTTTATATCATATTAAATCATTTGAAAATATCGTTTGTTTAACCCAAAGTTACATTTTAAGCTCAAAATTTACTTAAGTTATGAATTTTGTATGATAAATTACATTACATATTGAAAGGCTACCACCAGGTGTAGTGGGACAGCGTCTGATTGTAAGGTTGGTTGGTTGAGAGTTCGATTCCCGCTCAGTGGAATGATTTTTTTTTAATTTATTTCCGTCTTATCCGACTTGGTAAGGTAAGGTCGCCACATAACACGCAATTGATTTTGGACGGGAAGCAGTCAACAAATTGTCTAGAGAATATGCGAGATAAAGCGTGAAGTTTCTACTATGCAGGATAAAGCGTGAAGCTATAAAAATAGTGTTAGTTTAACATAGGGCTATATTTTAAGTTCAAATTTGCTCAAGTTCTTTATTTCTTTATTTTTAATGATAAATTACATTTTGTGGTACAGTGGCTGTAAACGCAATTGGTGGTTGCAGGTTTCATATCCATTATGAAATAAAATTAATTTATTTTAATTATTTTCATTCTTGAAACGAATTCACTTAAAACGAATTACCTCGATAAGAGACGTTAAGAGAAAAACCGTTCACTTGTACCATTATGTACTCCTGGATTATTCTACAATGCGAGAGAGAGCGTACAGCTAGCTAAAATATCGACTTTTTTGAAAAAAATAGAGTAAAAATGTAGTATATATTTATGTCAAGAATTTCTAGTAGCTCTGCATAAAAATTGATTAAAATAAGTTTAGAGGATTGGCCGTGATGACAGACAGATAGGTAGACTGACAGACAGACTTTCGCTTTTTTTTAATATTAATATTAGTGTAGGTTTATTAATTTTAAATAATTAAAAATATGAAAATAAATAAGTGTAAATATTTTGACGTAGTTTGATGGAGCATGGCTTCATTAGCTAGAGCGCTTGTAGGGTTTCAGGAGACGAGATGTGTATATATATATATATATATATATAAATATATATATATATATATATATATATATATATATATATATATATATACATATATATACATACATATAAATAAAAAATATTTATTATAGAAGTTACATAGCAATTACAATTTTTTATTACATCCGGGTATTCCCAGTTTGCATGGTAGGCTAGGAGAAAGCAGTATGTTATCACTCTCAATGAAATATAAAATTTGAAATAATGTAAGAAACTTTATTTTTTAAGGTTTCATTGAAACAGACAATTTTTGAATATATTTTTTAAATATTATAAATTTACATGTTATTAAATAGAGCAACAATCTCCCATTTAGAAACTGTAACAACCAATAACTTAACGGTGTTACAAATGGTGTATGTAATCGTTTGATCGAGATACAAATCGAATGGGATCATTCGATTTGTATCTTGATTGATTGTTGACATTAATGATTGATCTTCTCAGTTTGTTGTTTGATTAATTTTGATGTACGACCCATACATATGTTGTATGTTATATTTATAATAATAATGTTTTGTTAGAACAAAAATAAAAGCAAGCTTTATCCCGCATAGCACCGTAAAGTAGTAGGAGGCCGGTCGTGGCGCAGTGGGACAGCGACTGTAAACGCGATTGGTTGTGGGTTCGATCCCCACTCGGGGGAGTAATTATATTTAAATTATGTTCACTTCTGGTATGGCAAAGTGCGGCGTTCAGTTCCACCACTCAAGACATAATGTCTCATATTTGGTAGAAAGCGAAGTACACTAGGTACTTCGCTTTCTTCTGTCTGTCAAGACATTCCGATTGACACTAGTGACAATGATACGTGAGAAATAAACTGGAGCATTTTCTTCCCAAGATGTGTTATCATTTATAAAATCATTAGCATTCTTTACATTGTCATACACGTTTACTCTTCTTTTCATTTTAAAAAAATCAAAGAAGTATCATTAGTTAACAATATTATCTCATGGCTTGTTGTATATTGTTTATATATATTAGAAACAGGAAAAGACCTAGAATAGATCCTTGTGGGACCCTCATACTGATTAAGAAGTCATGAGATTCTTGCTATTCACATCAACGCTCCGAACTCTGTAAGATAAATAATAGGTCAGAAGATTAAGCGCACGTCCTCCTATGCCGTGTTGGTGTAGCTTCATAATCAATATGGAGTGCTGGACGCAATCGAAGTAGTAGGTAGTGTGAGACAACATAGTATCAAAACACTCCATTGCTTTTTTATTTTGTTATTCACATATAAAAAATGAGGAACAAAGTGTCCTACAGTAAACACTTATATATGTGGTGGTGTCCTTAGTGTTCCGTGCATCCCCCACACGGATATCGAATCTTTCCCATTGCCAAGAGAGGTGGCTGGTATCTTTGGGAATTGCCTGGTACTTGACACTTGAGTGTAGGAAAAAGTGGTATATTAATGTGCCTAGAACCTAGTATCAAGGCAATCCGTTTTTTTTAGACGCATTCAGTACATTGCATGTTTTAAGGCGAAACTTAACGCCACACTTTGTTCACCAAAGCAGGAAAACCAGAAACATTCTATGGTAGTCAGTGACAACCTAGTGTCAACACGCCGTTGACTGATTTCCGCCAAAAATCAAGACATTGTGCGCTGAATGGATATAATAATTATTAAATTTTACTTAATTTTATTCCGTATCCTGCATAGCAAGGTAGTCAGAGGCAACCTAGTCAAGACACTCCATTGCCTACTTTCCGCCCGAAACTGAGTGGTGAACACAACGCCGTGAGAGTATAATACCATTCTAAAAATATTTTGTTTATTTCAATATTTTAAAATTAGTATAAAATGGAGTATCAAAAATCAAACCACTTTTCGACTTTTAATTATACACTTTAATGTATAATAATATAAGGGTAATAAATAACGATGTTCGTAAGATAAAAACATATTATGCACCATTACGCTTGGAATTAATCGAAGTTAGCGGTATTTTTGAGGGTCTTGCAAATTACAGGTGAGAAATAAACATGTAACGTTTTTTTTTAGCTTCACGCTTTTATCCCGCAATGCAGGCAGGCACGCTGGAAGTACCTACTTTAAAAGTGTAGTTCATACCCTGCTTTCTGCCGAACTTGAGACATTGTGTGTTAAGTGGTGGAACTCAATACCGCGCTTTGTCATACCAGAGCGAGGAAGTGCAAATAATTTGAATATAATTATACCTGCGAGTGGGGATCGAACTCACAACCGATCGCGTTTACAGTCAGACGCTGTCCCACTGCGCCACAACCGGGGTCTTGTCTATTTACAAGTATTTATTTAATTTTTAGGTAGCCAAGTTGTATATAACTATTCACATTTTTAAATATGTTTAACAATAAATGTAAACCTTACTTACATGTTAATTTAACATGTTAAATTTAAACTAGTGCAGATTTAGTAGAATTAATTACAGAAAAAAATCCTGAAATTTTTAACACACGGTCCATACTACTAATATTATAAAATTGTATTACATTTGGAGTGGGTTCGATTCCAATTTAAACTAACGAGTACATTTAAAGTATTTTAATTTTTCCACTTTGCTTCATAGCGCGGTTCTGAGTTACGTTCTTCAACACTCAATGTCTTTACTTTGGGAGGAGAGTGCAAAAGAACGTGTCTTGATACATAGTTACCTACAACTTCCACTATAATGTGAGAAAAAGCGAAATTGTAATTATACCTGTACCCTACTTAATCGTATTTAATACTATATTAAGTAAAAATATTAATATTTGTATTTAATTCCATCAGATTGATTGAAGTCTAAAATACAAATAAACCATGTCATAGCATTAATAGTTGCCTCAAGCGAGGACCGAACATGACCTTTAGGCAACTTTTCTAAAAGTGATCTATATACATACATGATTTATCATCATTATTCAAATCTGACTCTATCATGGAGCAGTGAGAGATCCACTGCTTGATAGTTGATGGTTCGTTTTCGGCTAAAAGAAAAAAATGTGTTAAATTGTTTTTTAAGGCAAAACGCGGCGTTAGGTTACGCTTTCATAACACATCTGGGATAATCATAAAATGATAAACGGAGTGTCTTGACACTAGTTTCTCTTCAAAACCTGCTAAATGTAAAAGATGTGTTCAGTTAAAATGATCTATTCAAAATGTTGATAAGATAAAGTGTATTAAAGCTAATGTTATTTTGTCGGCTAATATATTGTCCACATTATCTCGATAAAATATTGAACAACATTACAACTTATTAGCACACAGACGGACAGACACACAAGAACAATGGGTGATGCAGTGACAGAAATCGTTTAATCCAATTACAGTGATATACGAATACTGTTCGATTTGTATGGATAATAATTTTTTTTTCTTTTAAAATTTACGCTTTATCCCACATATCTAGATAGTCAAGAGATAGTATAAAGTAATCCTGTTTTAATTTTTCACCTAAATTCAAAACTGCGGAACTTAACGCTGTAGATAGTGTTACAAATTTTTATATTCACCTACATTTGTCAATTTTTCTATGAATTGAAGATAAATCTTTTGTTTTATTATAAAATTAACCTGATGACCTTGCCAGAACGACCAGTATAAAGATTGTTACTTTTTAAATTATGTTCACCTTTAGACGTAATGTTACACTAATAGTCATATGTTTATTTGATCATATGTTTCTATAAAAGAATGGACCTTTATTTTATTTTTACTTCTATTTTTTTAAGCCAGATAAAACACAATAAAAGATTTTGCCTAATTCTTAAAAGCCATAAACTTAAGGAATTTTTACCGTCCGTGTTAGTCCGTGTGTCCGTGTTAGTCCGTGTGAGCGCAGGGTAAAAAGACTCCTTCCTCGACTTGCCGTCCGATCACGATATATCACGTGTTGTTTTTCTGAACTCAACGTCGCACTTTATATTACCAAAGCAAACAATTTGTCTAAATTTTCCATACAAAATTTATGGGAATAAAAAATTCAAAGTTATATCCATATAATGCCAACCAATCGCTCCAATATAAGTCATGCCGCGTCCACAGTCAAGCAGATGGGTGGTCCGTGTTACCGTTTTATCATCGCAACGGATAACGGCGAGATATATTTTAAACAAATGCGAGTGTTATACTTTATCATATACAAGTATACAAAGGCTTTATGTTTTATTCTCAAGTCCCTGTGGTTCGGTGGTTGTATGTAATGTAGATAGTTATGTATGTAGTTCAAATCCGTAACACGTTTTGTTGTTCATGTATTAATTGTTTGATTAATTTCATATTTTTATAGTCTTCTGAGTAACAGCGGCTACCATAATGCATTGGAACGGAGACTAAATGTAAATGCGATTGGTTGTGGGTTCAATTTCCAGTCAAAGTTAATAAATAATTATATTATTTTTCTTCATTTGTTTACTCTGATAAAAAGAAGCGTTGTTGTTTGGCGTTGATTTTAACTCACAAATACTTGACTCTCTGGCGAAAAGCAGTGAAACGTAGTGTCTTGACACTAAGTTGTCTCTGGTTACCAAGATAAAGCACCAAATAGCCATATTTTAATAAAATTTTCCTGACTTTAGCTGGTTCACGATTTTGTCATCCTTAATAAGTAATATTTTTTTTTATTTTCATATATTTTACATACTAAATATGGAAACTTTTTCGTGGCTCAGTCAAAGCATAATGGAACGTGAACGTTGTGTATTCAAATCCCAGTCATGGGGTTGTTTTAATAGAAAATAATAGGAAAATTTCTAATCTCTTGACGAAAATTAATTAAATATGTGGGAAGGAGATTAAAAAAGATGACATTTTTAGAATGGTGCATAAGAAAATATTATTTGATTAAAATTAGTAGATAATCCACTTTAATTAAACATTTACACGCATTGCCATTATTGATATACTATTTAATATTTATAGTCATACCTATATCTTGTTATAAAATCGCCTATTTTTCGTGTTCAAGGAGTTATTATTTTAATATTAACTATTTTTAAAGTGTTATTCTACACTTAGGATTAGAAAACATCTTTGAAAAACGTATAAAAATTTGAACGCAGCGGGATTCGAACCCGCGCCTCTTGGATACCGTCCGTTATTAGACCCTCGTAATAATTAAACAAATCCAGTAATCTATCTACCTAACATCCAATATTCGTCAAATGAACGAAATTTGGATGAGAATGAGAACGGTATTAAACGAAGGAATTTTTAACTAAATACAACTATATTTCTTTACCGTATCACAGAATAACCAGAGAGTTCCTAGTGTCATGACACTCCATTGACAGTTTCCCGCCCAAAATTTCCCTAATACTTAGATATGATAAAAACATACTTAAAAATATTTTATTTTATTTTATATTAATATAAATAAACAAGAACACACAACAAACTGGGTAGTCCGAAATACCAGTGTCAAGACACCTTGTCAACCGCTTCCCACCAGAACTCAAGTAAACCAGAGCAACATGATAGCAAATTTTCAATATAAACATTCCTCGAAATGGAAATCGAACCCACATCTAAACACAACAACAATCACAACACCACATCGCCTCAAAATATATTAAAATAACACCTATGGGCAAATAGAATTCTAACACGCCTGTTTATCTTAAGTAGACTATTCAATATTTTTTATGTGCGCTTCGCGTGACCCCGCGCTATATGGCCCACAAATCTAGCATTGTATTGCCATCTTTCACAATGATGTTGTCGACTTATTCGTAGAATCTAGTTTTATTTAAAAAAAATTCAGGAATTCGAATATAAATCGTGATATAAGCTTATTATGGTTGTGTACAAATCGATATGTGTGAAATGTTATTATCGATACATCGATGTTTTAGTGGAATTTTGTGGTTTCAATTTTGGTTGTCAATTCGTTTCGCAGCCGATATTTACGATTTTACTTTCTTCTTGTCATTTTCGTCTGCTATGGCCAAGCGCGGCGTTGAATTCCGCCACTTAGCAGTGTCTCGAATTTAGCGGAAAGTGAAGTACGGAGTGTCTTGACATTAGGTACTTCCTTTCTGTCCTGATGTGCGATATTATAGATAAGCTAAAAAAATAACGTTGAGCATATAAGTTATACACTAATAGTTCATCAAGCAATATTTTGAATTGCTTTTGTGAAAAATATAGATGGTCTGCACCTTTTTTTCCTTATTATTATTTATCTCCCATTTGCATATAATCATACGCGGCTAGTTAGAACCAATATATATATATATATATATAAGCTAATTTTTGAAAAAAAATCTGAATTCTAAGAGTTGTTTTGAATGTCTAAGCAAATAAAAGAGCGTAGACCAACAAACCTGCCAACGCTTTCACTTTACGAACACAATAAATCACATCGTACCTATTTATTAACATTTTAATAAATATGTTTTGTTAAGAAAATTATATATAGTATTATAATATTGATGTATGTATGTATATATCACGATTATAAGAAGCTATGCATATAGTATGACTTATTAGAAACTTAAACTTTCACCCACATAGAAATTAAGACACAGATATTGTATGTAGAAACGCGGAACTCAACGCCGTTCTCTGCCGTACCGTTAAGTTTTAAATAATTCCAGTACAAGATATATTATAATCTGTATTCACTTTTAAAATCATAATAAGAAATTCAGTTATTATAGTAGTCATTAGTATAAAAATTAGTTCATAAAATTATTATTATGTTACTTACAAACAATATATTTAAGAATTTTTTGTTTCTTAATTTTTTTTATTAGCTTCACGCTTTTATCCCGCATAGCAGGGTAGACAACATTACGTGTTGAGTGGTGGAACTCAACGCTCTCTTTGTTTTTACCAGAGCGAGGAAATAAAAATAAATTAAATATAATCACTCCTCCGAGTGGGGATCGAACCCACAACCGATCGCATTTACAGTCAGACTGCGCCACGGCCAGCCTCTTCTTAATTTATTAAATTATGAATTTATTAATTTATTATATTATTTCATAGGTTTGAAGAAGAACGTGCTCAGGTTGTTTGGGAAAATCGAGAGAATGAATGATAAAAGAATCTTGAAGAAAAGATATCGGTTGACCTTCGAAAACACGGTATCAAAAAAACTGAAGGAAGATCACATAAGGCATGAGGATCCCCTGAAGGACATGTATGAATAGGTAATGATTGAGGACAAGGCGAAAGAGGTATGCAAGGATCGTAGCGTTTGACTACAAGGGATAAAGCTTGAAGCTATAAAAAAAATAAAACAATCTCCTTTAGGCATATCTTAGAGACGTTGTTTATTCAAGGTATAATGGCTTTACTTCCACGTCACACTTCGTCAAACCCAATCGGGATAGCAAAATATAATACAAATGTTTTTTTAGCTTCACGCTTTTATCCCACATAGCAGGGTAAGTACTTAGAGTCAAAACACTCCGTACTTCGCTTTCACCAAACTCGAGACATTGCGTGTTGTGTGATGGAACTCAACGCCGCACTTTGTCTTGCCAGAACAAAGAAGTGAAAATAATATATAATCACTCTCCCCAACGAGGATCGAACCCACAACCAATCACGGTTACAGTCAAACGCTGTCCCACTTCGCCACGTATGTACGATATGACGGTACTTCCCAACCGCACTGCGTTAGCTGACTCCTATCATAGAATGATGTATGATATTAGAATATACTTTAATTAAGCTAGTTGAAAGGTCACGCCTCTACAACGCTTATAAAGCCCGCGTTAACGCCAATCACCATAGTGATTTACATTTAAAGTGTAATAGCTCATTAGATGTAGTGTTGAGCGTTTTCTTAGAATACCGTACAGTACAGTATGTATATATGAAATGTATGTATGTATTATTGAAGATTTTTTTGACATTGTGAAATTTTCCCGTTAAAATGACAATAGGGAAAGCTGAAAGCAAAATTGTAAAGGTCTAAGATACAGTCAAAGTCAAATATATTTTTTCAAAGTAAGAATTTTTTTTTTTTCAAATATATTTTTTCAAAGTAAGACGTTACATGCCTAATTTTTTGAACGTTAAATAATCTACCAACAGTTCACTAAAGTTAACGCCTCAGATCTGTGAAGAACCGGCGCAAGAAACTCAGCGGGATTTTTTCTTTTTTTTTTGAAAAATGCCAAAAATTGACAATTTAATCATTTTTACTAGTGATAATGACACTTTTGAAATAGACTAGACTGAGCATTTTCTTTCCAAGGTGTGTTATCATTTATGAAATCATTAATATGATAATAACCTTTAACACACAAACGTGTTTTCACAATCAATCAAAATCGTGATATAGAACAATCTCGAACGTTTCCTGGGATCCTATTGTAAAAATATAGTAAATATACTATAGTAGTCCCATGAAAGAATTGCAAACTCGATGCATTTCATTTACAGACACTATTTACTTATGCTTATTTTAGGTGTTAATATTGCGTACATCATCGATGTTATTAAAATTATTAATATAATATATGTAAAGGAAAATTCCTTTACATACATTACATTAAGATGTATTGACATGCAAAAATTTTATATATTTATTTGTTTAAATTCTTACTTCAAGAAATCTTAAGGGGTTTTAATAGATTGCGTGAATAGCCCCAAATATAAAAATAATGTTTCTTGAATGGTATTGAATGGTATAATGTTTCTTGGTGGTATTAATGTTGCTTGAATGGTACCTAAGACGTTTTATATTGTGATGATTTAAAATAATATTGAATTTTAATATTTATTTTATTAGACAGAAACACAGGAATAAGTAGTTTATTTCTTTTATTTGGGTTCTTAATATATATAATACAAATAAGTCAATTAAATCCAACTATAGTTCTTACTATATTCAACATATTTAGCAGAAAAAATTTAATTTGTGCTTCCATTATGTTGATTTTATTAAAAATCTGCTTCTTTGAAATTCTACTTCTTTCTTTTTTTTTATGGGAAATTAAAAAAATATGGTCTTTTCTTAACTAAGTACACTCAAAAGTATATATGTATATATATATATATATATATATATATATATATATATATATATATATATATTGTTTTGTATTAATTTCAACTCTTTACGTTAAGTAGTTTTAACTATAAGCTATCTATCAGTCACTCAGATACGGAAAACTTTGATATAACTAATTTAAACCAACGTTTCTGTTTATAACACTTTGCCTTTATAACGTGTATGTCTTTATATAAACGTGTGTAACAAACACATGGTAGTGTGTTACATTTATTTTATTAACATAATATGGCATGCATTATGTCTACAAAATATGAGTATTCTGCACTCCGATATTAATTATAACTGTGCCAAATTTCATACCCCTCCATCCGTGTTATTAAGGGTTTTAAGAAAGGGCATAAATAGTTGGCTTCAAGTATTAATATATAGATAGTCTTATAATATATAATATTAATGGCGTTAACGTACAGATAATTAAACAAAAATCTCATATATCAACATACCAAAGTCAGTGACTATTTATCAACTAAAAGTCTAGAATATTCCTTTACCTAGATTTAAATAACAATAATAACTAAAACTGAATAAAAACAGAAACAAAACAAACGTATATTAACAAGACTGTAGCAAAAAGTGATACTCAAATGTAACGAAGTAATGAGACGAGTAATGACGGTAGATGCGGCATTATGTCGAATTATTTCATATATATTGGAAAAAGTCAAGGTAGCCGATTTTTGTGCTATAATTTATCTAATATGGATGTGGCATATGTTAAAATAAAAAAAAATGTTAATATAATCGAGATAAATTTTAAGGTCAGTCGTGGCGCAGTGGAACCACATCTGGTGTAAACGCAAACGGTTGTAGGTTCGATTCCCACGCCAGGGTTAATTACATTTAGGAGTGATTACATTTATAATATTTTCACTTCCTTGTTTTGGTATGACAAAGTGCGGCGTTAAGTTTCGCCACTTAAAACGCAATGCAGTAGAACGGCATCGGTCTATAAACTAGATGTATGTTTGATTTCAAATCAGAGGATCATTCATTTGATATATACAAAATATACAAAAAATAATTTGATATATACAACAAAAATATTTTCATTTTGAAAAAAAGTATAAAAACTGTAACGTCACAGGATTTAGGACTAGATAACAAAAAAATTCACGTTTTTTTTCAAGATGTTTTCTAATCCTAAGTGTCTCCACACTTTAAATATAATAAAATATAAATTATTTTCGTTTCTCCGCTAAGCCAAAAATGGAATGTAATAAACATATTGATGTATCGTTAACTATCTACTTACAACGCAAATTATTAAAGGAAATTATTTGTTAGATTAATAATAGCAAAAAATATATAATATCAACAAAACAATTTTCTTTTTAAGTTTCACGCTTTTGTTCCGCATAGCCAGAAAGAAATAGGTAGACAGAAAGTAGCTAGTGTCAAGACACTCCGTACTTCACTTTCCACCAAATTCGAGACAATACGTGTAGAGTAATGGAACTCAACGCCGCTCTTTATCTATACCAGAGCGAGGAAGTGAAAATAATTTAAATATAACCCCCGAGTCCCCACTCGGGCTCAAAACTGATCGCGTTTACAGTCAGATGCTATCACACTGCGGCACGACCGGCCTCAAATAATTAAAAAAAAATATTCTAACAATACCACATCCACAACACTAGGATCATTTAACTGAGTTGCAATCATTGAAAATATTTATAATATAATATAATAGTACGTAGTGGTGTAAAAAACACGATCTCCGGTAAAGTTGGTAGTGTCCTTAATCTTAATGTTCTGACATTAGTGCACTTGATGTGTCTTAGTGTAGGGTTGCCATGACAACGGACAAAACATGGACTGTTTACTATTTATTATATCTATATCTATTAATTATTATAGTTATATTGAATGATTTATATTGATTCCGTTTGGATTCTATTTGCTTTACCCTGAAAATTTGTAAGATATCCGAATGGAACGATATCATGATACCTTTTAAATAATTTAAAACTTTTTCTAGCCTTTAATTACATAGTTTTCTGTATTATAATATATTTATTATCTACTAAAATGGAGTAACATGTCAATTTTTGGTGGAAAATTAACTTACAAATTATACAAATAAATCTAATTAGGTTGTAATATTACAATAACCGCCTTTTGCTTAATACATACTGTATGTATAAACGGTACATATACCAAAATATTTACAATTGTGTCCTGTCTACATGTTTATTTGTTCCGGCTTATCTCTGGAACGGTTAATAAATAGCTGATATTGTAAAGAGTAGGTTTTATTTTTGTAAGCTAGTTTTATTTTTAAAATTATAAAAAAAGAAAGAGAAATTACATTCTCTAGCCTTTATTAAATATTTATATTTAGTTTTTAAGTGTTGAAATTCCAAATGGTGTGTGTATGTTTGATTTGAAAAATAATTTAAAAAAACACACACACACCTGTGTGTGTTTTTTTAAATTACTTTTTTAACTCTTTAAGTATTTCGTTAATACTAAAAATCATGGCCACTGTATATAATAAACTCGCCCTGCGTGATCTTTGCCGCCAAACGTACTTCAATTCAGTTCTGACGCCGCTAACACAAGATGTATTAGAGGCGTTATAATTTACAAATACGATGAGTTTTTGTATGAAGCGACCCTGACTCTTGGGGTTATGTCGGATTTAGATTGTATGTTTACTTTAGCATTGCTGGTTTTTATTGTGAATGTTATTTATAGGTCGAAGGTCATAGGTTCGGTTCTTGATAGATTGGGAAAGTGTAGTGTTGGAAAACTATGTAGACTAAGACTTTTTGGATGTTAGCTGATTTCATATTGAACTTGTCAAAATTGAAAGAAATATTGATAGGTAAATTTATATTAGTAGTTACTATTGTCTGAATTATATATATAATCACTATCTGAAGTATTCTCTTTCTCTTTAAAATAATATATACAGTAAAAGATGAACTTTTGATAGGAACTTTTCATATTATATAAAAAAATGACCTTTTGGTTTATATGATCTTTGATTTTAAATTTTTAATTATATGTCGAACACTTTATAGTAGTTCATGGTCATAGGTAGACTGTAACTGTGAAACGTTAGGTCTCCAAAAATATATTTTCAAATACCAAAATATACGCAATTAATACGTTTAGAAAAGTTTCATACTTTGATTTTGGTATCCATCAAAACGTTAACAGTTATATTATGATACAACTTAAACTTAATTGACTAGAAAACTGGAACAGATTGTCAAGAGTGTTCTATGTGTGGTATTCTGTTACATATGGAATTTATAGTATTTTCATATTTTTTTGCAAAGCTAAGGTTTTCATAATAATATTATAAGTAAAATTAAAAAAGTATGAGAGACCTTCATGGCACGGTAGGACAGCGTATGACTACAGCGTAAACACGATCGGTTGTAAGTTCAAACCTGACTTGGGGAAACGATATAATATTTAAATATTATTTTCATTTCTACGCCTTGGTAAAGCGGATGCAGCGTTCAACTACTTAACAAGTATTGTCTTGATTTTGACCGGAAAGCAGTCAACAAAGTGTCTTGATGCTTGTGCTTGATTATCTCTAACATACCTGCGGTGCGAGATATGGCGTGTAGCTGAAAAGCTTTAAAGAGGCCGTTTTGACACAGTAGGACAACGTCTAACTGTGAAGGCTATGGGAAGAACATTCGAATCCCGCTCCGAGAAATAATTATAATTGAAATGCTTTCATTTCTCCGCTCTAGTAACAGAAAATGCGGCGTTGAGTTCTGCCACTCACCAGACGCAACCCACCAGGTTCTCTCTTCTCATGATATGCGAGATAAAGCGTGAAGCTAACAAAACATTAATAAAGTACATTATCACATACAACCTGCGTGACCCTAATACCTTGCAAGTCACCATTTTTTGTGCGAAGTAATATCCGCTTGCTAACATTGAAACATAGTCGAGTTAAATTATTTTCCAAATAACCTACTTGTTTTGTTACTTTACATTATAAAAAGGTGTGATTTTCCACAATATAATTTCTATAAGAATAAAATGATCTTTTAGATGTTATTTAATGTCATAATTTCAATCAATAATGAACGCGTGTCATTATATTGTGCATGTTTTTTAGCAAGTTTTACTTGTCTTGGGAGTTACTTGATTGGTTGGTTGGTTGATCCGTCGGTCGGTTGGTTGATTAAATATTTAATATGAATGTTAAAAAGCAGTATAACCTCCTCGTATTATTTTTGTTACATAACTTAACATTATATACGTTTTTTTTTAAGTTAGCAATACTCGTACTTTTTACTCAGCGTGCTTTTAATTTCGCCATTCAACATTTAATGTCTCTCTTATTTAAACGGAGTGACTTGACACTAGGTTGTCACTGACTATCCTGTAAAGCATGATAAAGTATAAAACATTAAAAAATACATAACATTCGTATAATTTGAGTTCAACGTACAAAATACAAAAATAACCTTTTCTGATGTATTTTCAAGAAGTAAAAATATAATAAGACGATATAAAATCCAGGCGAACGAAACCGCGAGCATCAACTAGTAAACTAAAGTTATTAGGCATAGAGGAAATTATTGAAAACCGCAAATAAACTAATATTCCCATAGCTCACAACTCAGTACAATTTACATTATAAGGATTATGTTAGAACACTTCACAAAAGTGTAGGCCGACTCTCACGGCACAGCGACCTTACAGTTCACGTGAGCAAATGAAATCGGACGGATCAATCATTGCTCGTGTGTTGAATAATTTTATATGAAGGGAATTAGATTGTGCGGTACGGCTGAGGTAGTAATCGATTCGAATTTATGTTTAAAATATGTATAAATGTAAAAAGTAAGAATAAAGTAATAGGGACAGAGTCTGACTGTACTTGAACGCGATTAGTTGTGGGTTCGATTCCCACTCGTGGTAGTGATTATATTGGAATTAATTTCACTTCCTCGCTCTGGTTAGACAAAGTGCGGCGTTGAGTTCACGTTCGTACAAAGCGAAGTACGAAGTGTTTTGACTCTAGATACTTTCTGTCTAAAAAAATAATAAAAAAATTGTACTTATATATTAAATAATATTTAAATGATTATTAAGTAAAATATTTTAAACATATTATAAGTATATATTTAAAAACACAGTTTCACGTTTGATCCTGTACAGTAGGGTAGTTAGAGGCAACCTAGCTAGTGTCAATACCATCTGTTAACTGCTTTTCGCCTGAAATCGAGAGCAGAGAAATAAAATGAGTGGAAATGGAACCCACAGCCATACGCCTTTACCATGACGCAGTTAGTTTGCGTACATTTTGGTATTCAAAACTATATTTTTAAAACCGAACGAAGGTATACCAAACATGTGTTTTCAATTTTGCGAGCGCCTTTACACCTAGTAAAAAATCAAGCGTGTTCTTTTTACTCTCTTCTCTCAAGCATTTTGTTATTTTATATATATATTTTTTTAATCTATATAAAAAAAAACCCAGACTATTATTTAACTACTTCATGTTATCCTATTTTTAAATTATAATATGACCGGAAGTTCTCGTCGAAAAATGAATTGGTACCGCAAAAAAAAAAATTGCATATTTAATTTTTCTATGTACAATGATTTAAAATATTAACACGTATCTGGGTAGTAATAATATAATATTTTTCAAATATTTATTTATTAATCTATATACGAAAATAAGATGTATTGTAATGTTTAAGCGTGTTTCTTTAAATTTTCTCTAACGTATTTGTTTCATTCTGGTAAGAGGAAGTGCGGTGTTGAATTACCACGAAGTATCTTAGCACTAGGTTGTCTCTGACTACCCTGTTATACGGGACAAAGTGTATATCTTCACTTTATATACTAACATTTTTCTCTGCCAAACTATGAGTTATTAATTATTTTATACATAAACACCGAGTTCGAGACATTATGTGTTGAGTGGTGGAACTCAACGCCGCACTTTGTCTTACCAGAGCGAGGAAGTAATTAAACCAATTTTAAATATATTTACTTCCTCGAGTGGGGATCAAACTCACAACCCATCGCGTTTATAGTCAGACGTCGTCACACAACGTCACGATCAATTTTATTATTATTTATTATTAACATTTCATTATCCTTTTTATCTGGTCCAAAGCTCAACCACGTAGTAGTTTTGCAGGAATCACATACATTGGTAAGTCGTCTGCATTAATGCGTACCGTATAAGGTTATTTTTAAGATTCATTTATATACCTTTCTAGTTTTAAATTATAAATGGCCAAGTAAGAACTATTTCCAACTAGCAAGTAGACCAAATTAATGAGATGCCCACTCGCTTCGCCTCGTGTAGGGTCTACCTAATAAATTGATATCTGTCGCCTAAGAGATGGTACGATATATTGTAAGGGGTATGATAAAGTTAATGCTATTTGAATGGCGATTTTTATTGCACACCGCCGCAAGTGTTGTTTTATTATGCGTTGTAACTAATTTTCTATGTGGGTTGATTTCTTGAGGGTTGGAGAGTCGGGATTTTTTTTGTATTAAAGTAATATTTAGTTTAATTTTTCATTTTTGGTACCCAGTGTTAAAACACTTTGTACTTCGCTTTGTACCTAATTCGAGTCATTGCGTATTGAGTGGTGTAACTCAAAGTTGCACTTTGTCTTTACCAGAGCGAGGAAGTGAAAATAATTTTAATGTAATCACTCCCCCGAGCGGGGGTCGAACCCAGAACCGATCGCGTTCACAGTCAAGCTTACTTAGCTGTAAGGAAAGATGCCGTTTCAAAATTTACAATAATCTAAACAGTGATATAAAAATTGCAATAAAAATTGATAATAACGAAGCAACAATAGTGTAATACTAAACGCAAACAAGCAACAATGAAGCCTATCAATAATGTCAGAACATGCTTAACGCGTTATATAAATATTTTTCAACACATGCAATTTGCAACACTTCGGCTCTTGCACACTTGCGACTGGTTAAAAAATGGAGTCTTCAATTCAGGTTTTGTTATAAATATGTATAATAATAATTCGCTCAGATAATATTTAGAGGTATTTCATATAAATTAAGACCACAAGGACCCAAGATAGCCTGTCGTGGTATAATGGGATGGAACCGGGCTGTAAACGGAGTTGGTTTTGGTTTTCATTTCCTGTCGAGATAGTGATTATAATTAAATTTGATTATCATTTCTCAGCTATAGTAAGACAAAGCGCAGTATTGATTTAGGCACTCACCACTCAATGTTACGATTTCGCGAGCAATCAACAAAGTGTTTAAACACTAAGTTGTCTCCGACAACGCTGCTTTCCTGTATAAAGTGCGAAGTTAATAAGAAATAAAATGATATAAGAACTTAGAAAAAAGTTTATTTTAGGAATCTCTACTATGCTCAATTCTTTATACATTTTTACATAAAAAAATTATTTTAATGTCCCGTAATATAAATAAGAATGGAGTGTCTTAGCACCAAATTCTTAGTTCAAAGTTAAAGGTTTTAGTTCTATATAACCAATTATACTAATATAAGTTAACGATTACAAAAGGAGAGGCCAGTCATGTCGGAGTGATTATATTTAAATTATTTTTATTTCCTCGCTCTGGTAAAGACAAAGTGCGGCGTTGAGTTCCACAACTCAACACGCAATTTTTCGAGTTCGGTGGAAAGCGAAGTACGGAGTGTCTTGACTCTTGTCTCTAGGAAGTACCTAGTCTTCCTGTAGTATGCGGGATAAAAGGGTGAAGCTAAAATAATAATAATAAACGATACTGAATTAATAATAATTTAAATTAGAATATTTTTAAGCAAAATGAGATATAATATAGATATCACTGTTTAAATAACAAATATTTAATATAAATTTTCTATGTTTTAACTAAAAAGCTAATAATTTTCAATCAAACGACTTAATGCTGAAGTAAATCGTAAGTCTACAAAAAATCATAATTTGAAGAGCGTACGTTTATAGCATTTTCCACACATCATTCACTTGTCGTATTTATAATGGTTAGCATATTATGAAATCATTGTACTACTCCGCTGTCAGCACTGAATTTCTCGTGACATCAATTTTTTATACCTTTTTTTTACATGTATGCTTTATCATATATAGCAGGATAATGAGAAAGACCTTAGTGTAAACGTCGCTTTCTATCCAAATTCGAGATTTTGCATGTTGCATGGCGGAGCTCAACGCCGTACTGTACCAGAACTGAGAATCATTCGGCATTCCTCTTAATGTGTATCGAACGCACAACCATTACGATAAAGCAAACGCTTTCCCTAAAATAAGCTGTAGTGAACGTACATAAATTTTGAAATAGCTCAAAAATAACGTATAGCTTAATTAGCTAGAGTGCTTGGATAGCTTCTAAGAAACACGGGTTCGATGCCTGCTTCGTTAACATTTTCATATACATTTTTTATACTTCTCTAAATATCCATGGCCATCGCCATATAGTGGGATAAAATTGACGCGATTATTTGTGGACTCAATTCCCTCTCGAAGAAAAGATTTTATTTATAATATATCTTTATATCACCGCTCTGGTAAGCAGAGCGTTGAGTTGAGTTCGCCGATGAACACGCAATGTCACGATTTCGGGCACCAAGCATTCGACGGAGTGTCTTGACACTGGGTTACCTTCTGTCTATCCTGCTAAGCGGGATGAAAAGCGTAAAGCATAAAAAAAAAAATTAAAGCACCTAGATGAAATTTAAGCGATTCAGTTGAAATCTATCTACATTGTATATTATTATACCCACATATAATATTATTTATAGGCTTAACGACTACATGTAAATAGGGTAATATAGATTATTGTAAGTATTAATAAAATTAAAACCCTAGTAGGTTATTTCATCAAGAATATAAAATATAGATTTAGCAATATACAATATGTATGTGTATTTTGTGCAACATGACATACACACTGCTATTACGAATAACAGAACAGAAAAAGTGTTAGAATTAACAAGTGAAAAAAATATGAGGCCGGTCGTAGCGCAGTGGGACAGTGTCTGACTGTAAACGCGATCGGTTATGGATGCGATCCCTACTCGGCGGAGTGATTATATTTAAATTATTTATATTTTTTCGCTCTGGTAATACAAATTGCGGCGTTGATTTCCACCACTCAACTTACAATATCTCGAATTCGATGGAAAGCGAAGTACAGAGTATCTTAACACTAGGTACTTTCTGTTCACCGTGCTATGCGGAATAAAAGCGTGAAGCTAAAAAATATATATATTTATTAATATTAGGCGAGTAAAAAAACTACTGTGGCTTTAATTGCCGACTTATACAGACATTAATCAAAGGAAGGTAAATTATAATTAAAAAGGAGAATAGATATCTTCTAATAATTATTATTTGAATAATAAAATTATTAGAAAACATATTCCTTTAAAATATTACTATCTATTTCACTACTACTAATTTTCAATGTTTCATATTTATAAATAAATTATTCAAAAAAATTAATACCAGTATAAAAGGAACTGTAATTGAATGCATCTGTACATGAGAAAAATTTTAATTGAGTCATAACACATAAGTATTTTAATTTTGTTTATTGTTTGTGTGTCTGTTTGTCTATGCGTTTGTGCTAATCTCAGAAACGGCTTAATTGGAATGAATAAAATTATTTTATACATGAAAATTATTTTTTTTATACAATGTGTATCAATTACTTTCCTTATAATTGCCCCTGTTAATATTACTTAAGAGCAAAGCTTAAAGCTTTAAGGTTTAAGATAAGCGCGATCCGTGTACTTCTGGCCGTCATAAAATCGATTTTATTAGCGTTCGATATAACATTAAAATCACCTAAGTAATATCATTTATAGATAAATTACAGATAATGGAGCATATGTGAAATATATTTTCTTACAAAAGTAAATTTTAAATAGAAGCTTTATAGATCAGTAGCAGTGCTAAGCATAGTGGAATTGAATGGTATGGCATAGTTGTCAGGTTCAAATCTCCATTAGTATTTACTATAATTAGATTTTTTGATTTTGACATATATGACAAGTAAGTAAATTTTACATAAATCTGTCTTTTTATAATTAATATGTACAAAAAAATATAAATTTTGAAATTAAAAACGGAAATATTTTACATTAAAACTTTTTATGTAATTATTTACAATTATAAAATTAAAAAAAATGCATTTATTTTATAAAATTTTACTGTACACATTAACATGGTCAAAATTAAATTTTCTCTTTGAAATATTTGTAAGCAGCTTCACATTTTATTCCATATACCAGGGCAATCAGACACAACCTAGTGTCAAGACACTCCGTTGACTGCATTCTGCCTGAAATCGAGACATTGCGTGCTGAATGGCGAACTCAACTACTGGCTCTATGTCTTACAAGAGCGAATAAATGAAAAAAAATTTAAAAATAATCATTTCCCTAAGTGACAATCGATTTTAAGTAAGTAAATTGCTCGAGCTATTAATAATATAATATTTGACTCTAATATTACGCAGCGAATTGTAAAACCGAAAAACGTTAAATCAACCGGACCGAAGAAACACCTGGATTTTCAAATCTAAACACAAATAATCCACACATAATGGGTAATTCAACTTAGAACAACACAACAAAAGCATCAATTATATAAATTTAACATCAAAAACATATATTTTTGGGTGAAATAGTCTTATTTTATTAACCATATGATAGGAAATTGTGATCCGTTACTGACCTCTTTCCGGTAGCGTTTCTCACGTTAACAAGGCGTTGATGACATTTTAATACATACGAACGAAGTACGATGACACCCTCGTACAATTACTGTGATATTATGAAGTAAATCGATCGAAACGTTGGGAACACTCGCTTCAGTTGATCGTCATATGACTAAATTCAATATAATTTTATAATTTCAAGGTGTTATTTTGTTTTCTTGTATTGTTTATTATAAAATATTATGTGTTATATTCGAATAATTTGAAGATATTGTGAGATGGATAATGATATGTTTTTAATCATTGTTTTTCTTATTATATTGTGGAAATCCAAATAAAGCTTGTGTTGTGTTGTAAAAAAAAATTTGCAATGTCACGAGGGGAAATTAGTTTATTTGATAGTCAGATTTTGTTACATAGAGTCGGATTTTGTTACTTGGATACGGTATCCAAGAGGCGCGGGTTTGAATCCGGCTGCGTTCAAATTTTTATACGTTTTTTCAAAAATGTTTTCTAATCCTAAGTGTGAAATAACACTATAAAAATAATAGTAAATATTTTATTTTAAATTTGTTTTATGATTATTATTTATTTTTTATTTACGTAAAATACATATTTATTCAAATACATATGAATAATTGCAAAAATATTTTTTTATATATTTACAAATGCAGGGTAAGGCAAGCCATTTTTTAATTTTAAATCATATTTTACAATCATAATATATATATATATATATATATATATATATATACATATATATATATACATATATATATATATATATATATATATATATATATATAACCAAAAAAGTGATGACAGGCAATTTCTGAATATGTTTGTCTTCTAAAAGAATAAGCTAGAAAAAATATTGTCATATATTTACGTATTGTACGATTTATATTATAAACTATGAAATAAAGTAAATAAAATGGCCGGATGTAGTGTTCCCATGACAATACTATCGGACTATGGAAGCTGAGTCGTGCAACAGATGCGCTCGCGTATCGACGCCTACGTACAAGTAAGTTGTTAATGTGGATATAACTATACAGTAAAAATAATTTATTTAATAATATATAAAATGAATATTAAAAAAATCAACTTAATGCTCTATCCCGCATAGCAAAGTTGTCAGTGACAGCCTTATATCTAGGCATTCCGTTAACTGCTTCCGCCCAAAACAGAGACGTTTCGAGTTGAGTGGCGGATCACAACGCCACCTTTGTCTTACCAAAGCGAAATTACTTATCGTATTGCTAAAAAAATTATGGTGTTGAGTTACGCCACATCACTCAGATACATACTTGAAAATGGAGTGAAAGGTAGAATCATAATAGCTCAGCTAAACTATAACATATGATGTCAACTCAGCAAGTTATTCAGTATCCTATGAGATTAAAAATAAACAGTCGGTCTTTACCGATTTCGATAGCATAATATTATAATCATTTAAGGCTATCGTGGCACAGAAGATTTACTAGTAAAATAAAGAAAACATTTTAAATGTAATTTTACTCCACGTATTTCCTGTATATACTAGAGTCGGAGAAAATCATGTGTTAAGACACTCTGTTCTCTTCTACTTTTTACAAATATAAAAATATTTTTTTATACATAATAAGTCCATATAAGTCTTTCGTGTGCCGTGAATACGGATAGCGATCAATCTGAGCGCGTCTGCATGTGCCCTTGCCAACATTTTATTATGACTCGGATCCAACTTTCAAATATAAAGACTTTATTTTATAAAGGTTAGTAATATATCAAAAATCAAAATTTTTGTTAAGAATTTATTATGTTTCACCGTTTTAGCTCAGTAATCCCTCTGTTAACGTTTCTGACATACGAACAAACCTTATCAATAAACAAATCAATAAACAAATATCAAAATTCAAGTCAGATATTTTCGTTATAAAACTATAAACTGAGTTGAATTACAAATTTATTTTATGGTATAATTGACATGCCTGACTGAACGATGATTTTGGATTCTAGTTCCAATTGAAAATATTTTTCAGTATAAGGTTACTTGTCAGGTAGAGCAGTGTCAAGACACTCCATTAACTATTTTTCCCAGAAAACGTGACGTCGTGAGACCGTTTTAGTGGCCCAAGGACTCAACACCAAGGTTTGTCTCACTACAGCGGAAATGAAAACAAATTTTAATTATAATCGTTCCTCCTTGTGGAAATCGAACCCACAACCATTTGTGACTACATTTAGACGCTTCCCTATTTTGCTTAGAAAGGGCTCTTTTATATTATTAATGTCGATTATTTACATCACACAGAATATTTTGTATTTAAAAGGAAGTTAAATATTAAGCAAGAAAAAAAAACACTTAAGACAAGATACTCTGATCTCCGTATTTCGAACTCAACACCACATTTGTCTTAATTGGCAAGAATTAATTTTAAATTAAAAATAAAGTGACAAATCACTACATATTTTAAGTCCCAATTCCTATATTGTAAGTCATAATAACAATTCTCACATTTACAACTAAACAATGCCTAACGATAGGATTCATTGTAACTAAATATGCCTCTGATTACAAGCTCGTAGCAACGTAATAAGCTCGTGATTTCAATTTATGAAGATTCCGCACTTTGTACTTGAGACATACTTGTACTTGGTAAATGTTAGCTTTGTTCGAACTTAATAATGATTTAAATTATTACAATCTGTATGCGAATTGGTTGTATTACCCAAAATTTGTAATTATCATCAGTTCATTTCTGCTATGCTCGTGTTGAAGGCGACGTTAGTAGAATTTTTTCCAAAATTTGGTAAGGTAGATGGGAGTCGAAGGTAAATGAAAAGGCAACAATGGAATTACCAACAAGGAAGCCAAAGATCGTGCAAAGTGGGGAAGGTTAAATGGAAAGGAAGATCATGAATAAGCTGGGACAAATGCCAGAAGGAAAGAAGAACAATAATAGAGCGTTGGTGCGCATTTGAGGGACCCTTTATGCATAAAATATTTTGGTAAGGTAGATGGGAGTCGAAGGTAAATGAAAAGGCAACAATGGAATTACCAACAAGGAAGCCAAAGATCGTGCAAAGTGGGGAAGGTTAAATGGAAAAGAAGATCATGAATAAGCTGGGACAAATATCAGAAGGAAAGAAGAAAAATAATAGAGCGTTGGTGCGCATTTGAGGGACCCTTTATGCATAAACGTATTAAGTTGCATGTCTCACTGCTCCGAGCTCCTCTCTGTAATACAATATGCCTTGTATGCTAGATGTATCTGTGATGTATCTCTCAGTTTACTCTCTAGTTATGAGATGTATGGATTCAACTGAATTGACTATCTATTATTGTGTATCCATTTCAAGTTATTTCCAATACACTATGTTAAAAAAATGTATGGGATGGCATCTCACTGACATAATGTAGTGTTTTTATTGAATTTACTACTTCTAAGCATGTAGAGGTTAAAAAGGACAATAAGTCTACATTACATTTGCACAAACATTAAAGTTTGAATAGCTACAGTAGATTTATAATCATTAAATCGATATGATCTACTCGTGCCAGCTGGATGCGCCTACGCATAACATCTTGAACTTATACACTTAATAGATTACTTACCCGCTATGTGTGTAGAAACTACGTGTTTCATGGGCTTCATATATAAAATAGTAATTTAAGACCATAGCAGAGTACTTAGAGAGAATTAAGTGTCAATAGAGACCATCAAATTTTTTACTTTCCTTCTAAAATCCAGATCATGTTGTTTGGTAGAACTGAACGCCGCATCTTGTTTTACTAGAACGAAGGTAAATTAATATTATACTATTCCTTTGAGTCCTGGATCGAAGTCACAACCAGTCACATTTCACACTGTCCCAAGCAGACACTATAGCAATGAGCCACGAAGATTTCTGCCTTCGATATATAGCGTACATACAAAATTTAATATCAATTTGCCATCAGAGTCAAGTCTACTCAACTTTATAAGAGTACACGCCTAATAATTTCACACAAACGTCAATTCGATACATTCCCGCATACCATCTCGGTGAAACAAGACAATTAGTTCGTGATTGTTGAATGAGTGACTCAGAGCGGTCTCACGACTGTACTGTGTACGTAGAGAGACATGGATTGATTTTGTGAATAGATGTAGGATAGGATTCTTTATGAATATTATATATATAATTTATATAGAATGCCGTTCAGGTTATGTTTATTTCTGTTTTAATATTTCTCGCAAACAAAAGGCGGCGTTAAATTGCGTCTCTCCATATGCAATGTCACGAAATTAGACCAAAAGTGCAGGATATAATAACATATACAAGTTAAAGATTAAAATTTAAAAAGCTGAAAATTATTTTTCAAAATAAAAAATATAATATATTTTTATAATTTCTAGTGATCTTATTTTAGATTTTATAACAACTTTTCACTAGTCTAACGTGACAGTTTAACGTGTTTTTACACATTTATGTTTTTCTTCTTATCAAGACATTCTGCTATATTGTACACACGTTTTATCGTGTGGAAATTGAACCGCAACCAGTGGCGTTTACAGTCAGACACTGTACCTCTGCGCCGCTATGCCTATAACGTGTACATGATAATCTAAATAATTGACAATAATTATATAAAAGATTTTTCTTAGAGCGTGTCATGGTCATCGTCCAAATAATTGTAAACGTACCAAAACTTCGTCATAAAATCTTAGCAAAATTAAATATAGATCTATTTTTTTAACGTTACATAGTAAAATTAAGTTTTACAATTCATAAATCACATCAAGGTCACTCCCACTCGCAAAAACTTTAGAACATTACCAGAGCGAACTTTGAGAATCAAACCAAAAGTTTGTCAACCATCAACTTCATAATGATATAACATAGTATATGAACATTTAATACCAAATACAAAAAAATATATATGGGTAATAATTTTTTTTTCGTAAAAGTAATAAAAAAAGAATTAACGCGATTGGTTGAGAGTTCGATACCCACTAGCTCGCTCAAACAAAGTGACAAAGCTTGGTGTTGAGTTCCACTACTTAATACGCAATGTCTCAAAGTTATCGGAAAATAGAGTACGGAGTGTCTTAACACTAAGTAGTTTTTGTCTACTCTGCTATGCGAAATAAAAGAGTTAAGCTAAATAAATATATAGCAATACTTACGTTGCTATAAGATCCGGACATACATCCGGATGTGCAAATTTTCAAACAACTAAAAACTAAAAAGTGGTGAAAAATATATATATTTTTATTTTAAAATGTTACATCAACCCATAAATAAATGTATATATCAGACTAATAAAAAAATATTAAAAAAGTAAATTCATCCATTTTAGATATATTAAATCGATATATTTGTAAAGCGTAAACTGATCGCTGGATAACATACTCAACCATCGTTTATAGCATTGGAAAGTAATTACTGGCTGTAAAGCCTACTCTTGATGAGTTCACACCCACGCTAGAGTACATGGTGAGTATCTCTTAAGTATTATAAGTTGAGACAGGAGATTCGTGGCTCAAGCGATATTGTTTTGACGTTTGTTGTCTTTTGACCTTATAATATAATGAGGTACGTTGAAATAAACGAAAGGAAGTGTATAAAATCACTCTCTAATATGTACTTCCGGTTGTAAAGAATTAGGTCATGTAGTTATTATTTAAGGCTGTATTTTTGATTAATCTGAATAGGGAATAAATTTATCAGTTATGACAAAAACAGAAAAGTCTGCCTTTCATTGTCTTTTACTATATTTATTGTTATATTAATATGGTAATCTGATAGATGTTTTGATTTAGTTTTACTTTGCCAAAGCTGCGCTCTAGAAAACGAGTTCAACGCATGTACAGCTCATCTATATATTGAACTTAATACTATTATACAAAATTAAAATATTTTAAAATGAAGCGTAAATAATATAATATCTAGTTATTTTGTCGAATTATGCTCGGAAATAAAAAGTATATACTTTTTATAAACATTTTGCTTTAGATTGATCAGACTATATAGCTATATTATATTCTATATTCAGTTTTGTATAGCCAGAATTTATATATATATATATATATATATATATATATATATATATATATATATATATAAAGAAATTGCATAAGATGGCTTTAACTAATATACTCTTAGTTTTACTTTCGTGTGATTCCGGCTTAGAATAGGATCACCCTGGTATTGATGGCACTAATGGGCACGTTCGGCTGGATCACCAGCCCTGGCATTTAAAACAGATGTTAAGTAATGGCTTTATGCCAGTATGTTTCATATTATGTAATGCATGGCCCCGGCGCCCAAATTCGCCCCTTCTCCCCAAAATGAAAGCAGTACTTGAAGAAATTTTACCCCAGGGTACCAGCATCGTTGAACTCAGGCCACCCTTTAAATTCTAGGG
Organism: Dryadula phaetusa; assembly: GCA_032432895.1. NCBI lineage: Eukaryota > Metazoa > Arthropoda > Insecta > Lepidoptera > Nymphalidae > Dryadula > Dryadula phaetusa. The sequence continues at coordinate 137,075 of JAOYRS010000035.1, forward strand.
AGGGAACAGCACCGTGCAAGAGACAAGGCAAACGAGGCGTATGCTCCTTCCACACTTAACGTGGATTTTTGTAATATTGGGGGTCTACTCACCTAAATACCGTCCACCATCTCGAGTCAGCACGGCTGGCCTTATTATTATTGACGGAGATTCAACTTGCCCAACCAATTTCAGCCAGTATTTGCTTCCGCCATTGCGCTCCGAGAATGACATCCTGATCCATAAACCGAAAGAGAAAGCCGATCTCCTGGGCGTTCTCTGCACCGCAAACTCGACTTTGGATGACAGAGAAACCACACCGCCGACCATTTCACGGTGTCAGAGCTCAATGATCGCCATTAAGTTTAGTCAAAAAGCTGTTTGGCAAGCTCTTTTTTCTCTGTAAGTCACAAGTCGCAAGTCGCAAGTCACAAGTCGAGTGGGCCAGATGGCATTTCTTCCTTAGTGCTCCGTGTGTGTGCTCCTGAATTGTCACCGATGCTAACGCGTTCATTTCGGCACTCTTCCCGAGAAATTATGCAAGTGGGTCGCCAGCTTCCTTACTGGAGTATCAGCTTAAACCATTTGATCGCATACTACGGAGAGCCGTTCGGCGCCTAATAATCTGTGACATACTTGATACTTTGACGTTGCGTAGAGATGTTCCATCTTTATGCCTTCTTTATCGCATTTATCACGGACAGTGTTCTGGAGAACTGTTTGACCTAGTTTCTGCCGCTGAATTTTCCAACCGCACAGTACTTAACAGACTAAAATACCATCCGTACCATCTGGACACTAGTAGAACGCCACGTGCGTTCTACTAGTGTGCGGTTTTAAAGGAATTTGTGAGGAATTTGTGTGGAACTGCCAACCTGCGGCAGTGTTTCCAGGTCATTACGACATAAACATTTTCAAAAAGCTCGCTTATTGCCACCTTAAAGGTCGGCAATGCTTCTGTACTTCTTTTAGTGCTGCACGGGGCCGTGGGCGGCGGTGATCACTTATCGTCACGTGACCTGCACGCTCGTTCACCTTGTCTGTCCTATAAAAAAATACTAGTGATTATAACCAATTACATCATCAGCGTCGATTATATCGTCGTCGTCGTTAAATGCTGATACATTCCGTTCCTTGCGAATTTCCGGAAATATTAACTATATTTTCTAAGAAATGTACATACTAAATTTCAGCTTTCTAATTTTGATTGTACGTTATTTATTTGAGTTTTATGTATCTCTATATCATATAGATAAGAAAATATGATCTCAAGATACGAAAGATTATTTATTACTTTTTTTTTTCCTTTTTTTCTTTTTTTTTAGCTTCACGCTTTTATCCCGCGTAGCAGGGTAGGCAGAAAGTACCTAGTGTCACGACTCACAACACTCCGTACTTCGCTTTCCACCGAATTCGAGACATTGCGTGTTGACTGGTGGAACTCCACGCCGCACTTTGTCTTACCAGAGCGAAAAAGTGAAAATAATTTAAATATCATCTCTCCCCCGAGTGGGGATCGAACCCACAACTGATCGCGTTACAGTCAGATGCTGTCCCACTGCGCTACTTTTTATTTTAATAAATATATAAGTATTTTAAAATATAATGTTTTATTGTAGTTGACTCTGGTTTATGGATAGGTACATTATAGGTGTAAGTTAGGAGTAAGATATAGCTTAGTAAGCTTTTTGAATATATATATATTTATCTATCTCTTATTGTGAAGAAGGATGAAAATTTATATTTATAAATACAGACTTTAAAATATATAGTCATGGTGTATTAGACTCAATGCCCAAATTACTATTCTACAAACTACCTAATTTACTTTTTCTTAATAAGCAGGAAGTAAAGAAAAAATACTAATCTTTATATATATATATATATATATATATATATATATAGACAAATATGAAATTAAAGTCCGTTAATAACTAATAACATTTTGATTTCAAACATTTATATAATATCAATAAAACTGTACGACAATAAAATAATAACTTAAATAAAACTTAAAGCTATAGATCTTAAGTAATACTCAGCGTCTGTACAATTCATATCGACTCTACATTTCCCATATAAAACGTTGACCCCACGTAATATAGGGTCACACATCATCGCAGAACATCTACAATGGACCATCTAGTACAGTACTAATAACAGTATGCAATTAACGGCACTGACCTGCGCTTTGACGCTTGCAAAATTTACACCGTAATAAATTGAGAAATTGAAATTATTTCACAAGAACATTATGTTCGATAGCGTTTTAGATATAGATTTGTCTTTCGTTTTAGCTTCGCGCTTACTCTCATAAAGATAGACATAGTGTCAAAACCCTCTGTTTTCCACTTTCCCCTCATATTTGCTTGTTGAGTGGCGGAACCCAAGACCGCCTTTTGTTGCCAGACCGGAAAAATGAAACAATTTAAATATGATTATTCCCATAAGTAAAAATCTAACCTACAACTATTCGCACAGTAAGTTCAGTCAGACAATGATCTTACAGTCGTACTCTGATAATAAAATACTATAATTTATTTTATAGATTTTGTAAATAGTCTAAGAAAAATACTGTGTTAAACGAAATTTCAGTAACAAGTAACGGTACCTAATAATATTATAATTGATCATTGAAAAAGGTAACTAATCTACGACATATTGACAAACTAGAAATCTACAGAAATTATAAGTATTTATATTAAAATTTCTAATAAATATTTTGTATATATAAACCTGATTGAACTAAAACGACACACTCTTAGCCATAAATATTAACGCAAAAGTTGAACCCACGACCAAGAATTTAAAAATACGAAAATTCTTCATACATCTGGAACTATATATTCACAGTAAGTGTTACAGAGATAGCATCAAATATCACCAAAGGTACAATTTTTATACTAAAAACGTGACTTTAGTATTTGTTTTATGTAAATTAGCGATTTGTTCACCGGTCTCTTGCCCACCGATCCTTTATTTTGGTATAGGTGCCTTATGGTTAACATGGCTCAGAGGTGTGGTAGAGCAATTTAGACTCTATCTAGTTGGTCATAAGGCTATAAATGTGAAAATTGTTGAATACTCTTTTGGGAGTCATTATGTAGAGTGGCATTTTGTGAGATTTTAATTGTTAATATATGATATACTTTTAAAATATATATCTTGATGTAAATCAACCTACGTTAGAATTTTTTAGTTACATTTTCTTATATACATAATAGTTCCTAATTTCTTTTCTGTATATTTTGTTATGTGTGGCACGGTTATTTTATGATTTGTATATCTTATTTAAATATAATTTATATGAGGGATTCAAATAATTACAATAATCGCACGCTATTTTACCTTGCCTGACATATAAAAAAATCATCAAAGAAAATCTAGGAAATTGAAACAGGCGTTTTGAGTGGCGAAATTTAACGCCGAATTCTACATAACCAGAGTAAAGAATTGAAAATTATTATTATTAGAAGTGGTAGTAACATCTCTATATTACATAACTAGCATACCGCACGTAGAAGACAATACGCAGGAACTATACGAAATATGAAAGCGATTGTTTCATATTCATGGTATATGTAAATCAAAAGTTAATTCTACTTCAATTAAACAATACTTCTTTAAATAGTTATTAGTTACTGCTTGAACAAAAATCAAATTGAGGTCGGTCATGGTGCAGGGTATAAACGTAGGGACTGTAAACGCGATCGGTTGTGGGTTCGATCCCCACTCGTGATTATATTTAAATTACAAAGTGTGACGTTGTATTTGGTGATAAGTGAAATACGGAGTGTCTTGCCACTAGGTACTTTCTGACTACCCTGCTATGCAGGATAAAAGCGTGAAGCTAAAAAAAATCAAAAAAGTTGCTAAGCAAGACGTTGCTTCAAATTTCATTCATCAAATTTTTTATACTTATCGGTGGTAATGAGTTCCAACACTTTCAAGGCAACGTCTCTAAATATATGGTAAATTGTCATAAAAGTCCTCTAAATTGACACGAAAAAACAATCAAAACTACTCAACATGGATACGTAGAACTTAGCATGTAATTTTAATCTAAGAACGGATACCCCAATTTTTATTCCAAATCTATAATAACAAGACGGGATTTTACATTTTTCATTAGAAATTAATTGAGTATCCATGCTTGATATAAAATATAGTATAAAAATATGAAAAAAATCACATAATTAATTCTAAAAAAGTACGCGGCGCAAGAAAAGCAAGAAATATTACCATCAAAATAAGAAAAAAATAGAGCAAATACTTTGTAACTGAATTTGAGTAAGAGCCTCGGGCAATGTTTTATGAAAAAAATATAAATAATTATAATAACAATTTGAAAAAAAATTACATGGACATAAATTCGTGGCAAACAACGAAAGCCCCAAAAATTCTAACAAATTTGCTGTGTTGCTGTTTTAAATATATCCTCCTCAGTCACGAATCGAACCCATAACCATCGCGTGATCAATCAGAAAATATATATGTCGTCAAATAAAAATTATTCAAAAGTGCAGACCACCGTGCTTAGCAACATCAGTACGAAATGAGTACAAAAACCTCATACAAAATTATTAATTTTAATATGGTCTATTACAAGAGGCGACAGTAAAAACTACAACGTTATTTCCTTTTACGATTGTTAACATTAAAGTTGAAATATTTAAACATTTATATAATAAGTAATTCAATAAGTATTAGCTTTTGTATGGAGAATGATAATTATGTTTATGGGAATTATAATAAGTTTTTGCAAATATTTTAATGATTTTCTATTTGATGATGTTCATATTCAAGATTTTACATACTCTTGACGTTTTATTTATTTCAAAACCTTTCCATATTATAAGCCAATTTAGAAGCCAGGAAATGATGATTGTGATATTCAAACGTATTTTTTTTAAATATGAAAATATTAAGTAAATATATTCATAAAAATAACATTATATGTTCATCGTAGCCCAGTGGAACAGGAGATTGGTTGGTTGTAGATTCGATTCCCACTCGGAAGAATAATTATAAACATAAATTATTTTTATTTCCTCGCTATGGAAATATAACGTGCGACGTTAAGTTCACTAAACAACGAGCTATGTCTCGATTTCGGGCGGAAAGCTATCAACGTTGACATATGCCTCTGAAATAATATGAAGCTACAAATAAATCATTTGAAGCTGTCGCCCCTCGGACTATAAGCATATGTAACTTAAATAATAACAGGATGTCTGTTTCCAAAAGGTTGTTTGTTAAAGAAATAAAAGAAAATTGACATTAAAAACTCGCCCGTAGCGAAAGTACGTTTAAATATTTGACTGCTCGAAATACAATTATCATTGCTCTCGACAAATTTCAGTTAAATTTTACAGTGAGAATCTTAAATTAAACGAATAAGGTTTATTTTCTTGTGTATTATGAGTTGAAACGTTCATATACTGGCGCCATGACTTATAACTGTAACAACAGTTTGACGAAATTTCAATGATTGCTTAATTGCTATTGTTTACGAAAATGTATATAATTTGTAAAATTTTTGGCAAGTGAAGAATTGACAGGTTGATGGGAAGTACACGCCACGAAACGTGCGCCAGTACAAACATATGAGTAACATATTTGTATGTTAACTGGATTCTCGTTTACCTAAATATATTTAAAATTGAGATTGCTTCAGTTCAGTTTAAAATAAAGCGACACGTTTATTCGTTATTTGAGGCTGGTCGTGACGCAGTGGAACAGCGCTTGACAGTTAATGAGATCGGTTGTGGGTTCGATTCAGAGTCGGGGGAGTAATTATGTTTCAAATAATTTCCATTTCCTCTTTCTAGTAAGACAAAATGCGGCGTTGAGTTCCGCCACTTAATGCGCAATGTCTCAGTTTCGGTGGAAAGTTAAACACAGAGTGTTTTGACTAGGTACTTTCTGTCTACCATGAAATGTGTGATAAGAAGCGTGAAGGTCCATAATTAATATTTTTAGGAAACTCGTGAAGACATGGCTTAGTAGGCTAATTAGGCTAGATACTTAGGGATAGAGTACGAGTTTGAACCCCGCTATGTTCAAAATTTTATACCTTTACTAAAAATAATTTTCTATCCTAGGGTCACAAGATCATTCTACAACTTATGACAATATTATTGTATTTGAAAGTTAGGTATTTTCAAGTAATACAAATAAAGGCATGTCAATCTTCTCAAAAAACTTAATCACCAAAAACTACGAATAAACAATAAAAGTCAATATTTTTTACAGTATATACCAAATACGCCCATTTCATGTACTTATCGGTCACGCGTTGCCAACATATTATTAAGGAAAAATATCAAATAGATATATAAGAGAAATATAGATAAAACATATATATTAATTGAAGCCAATACCAAGTTCAATTTCAATTCGAGATAATGGTTATATTTAAGTTATTTTCGATTCCTCGCTCTGGTAAGATGAAGCGCGGCGTTTAGTTCCGCTATTCATGACACTACATAATTTCTGTCTACCCTGCTATGCGGAGTAAAATCGTGAAGAATCTATATTTTCCTATTCCCATAGGGATTCTCTTTTAGAATTCACCCGCCAAACATTACTATTTTACATTCAGTATATTTGGCTACAAATATGTATATTTATAAGCGTCTTATATAAACGTCTGTCAGTCACGTAGTAACAGACAAGTGAATATGTAAGCATATATATCCAAATTAATAAAATTTCAGTGTCTGTTTATAATATAAATATAATTACTCTTTACTGAAATATATATATATATATATATATATATATATATATATATATATATATATATATATATATATATATATATATATATATATATATATATATATATATATATATATATATATATGCAGTACATTAACTAAAACTCTAGACAACTTTTCCTTAGTCATATTGTATTATTAGCCGATTATTAGTAACGTTATTTAAAATTTAATTGTTGGCAATGTGTTGAATTAGGTGATTTTGACGTTGCTTCAAAAAGCTTTATAAACCTATAAAATAATATTTCCTTTAAATTTATTATTTTTTTTTACATTTAGTATATTTTATGTTTATGTAAACCAATATAATTCAAATATAATTCATTCGGAAGTAAATCACAAGGCTCGGGAGCATCCCGACTTCTGCACGTTGTTACGCCGAGAGCTGTTTGCAAAAATAAACCAAATACGGATTACAGACGGCGCCGGGTAATGGAGTAGTGATGTGAAAAGCTTCAGGATATCGAAATTGTCTTTTTATATCAATATTGTTTTATAATCAACTTAGTGACGGCACATTGTTAAAAGTAGTTAAAATAAATTGATTTTTGATTGGATTCAGTTTTTTTTATTCTATTTCTCTCTTTTTTTAGAAATTACAATTATAAAATATAAAGAAAATTGGCGTCAGGTAATTAAATATTCTCTTCTGATTTCCTATTTAAGAAAAATACTTAAAATATCTATAAAATAAAATATTTTTTTATATAAGAAATTACATATAAGGAACTCATTGTAGTAGGTAGCGTGTAGCTACAAACGCAAACATTGTAAATTTAATGCACTAATGGACGTTACTTGTTCATACTAAAATTAAATTAGATGACATTATATATATATATATATATATATATATATATATATATATATATATATATATATATATATATATAAACTATCATTTTAAATAATAATTATAATATTTTCTTTTAGCTTCACGCTTTTATCCCGCATAGCAGGGTAGACAGAAAGTACCTGGTCTCAAGACACTTCGTACTTCGCTTTCCACCGAATTCGAGACATTGCATATTGAGTGGTGGAACTCAACGCCGCTCTTTGTTTTTACCAGAGCGAGGAAGTGAACACAATTTAAATATAATCACTCCACCGAGTGCGGATTGAACCCACAACCGATCATGTTAACAGTCAGACTCTGTTACACTGCGCCACGACCGGCCTCGATTATATTTCATCGATATAAACAAAAACAGAGTGCACATCACTAACGATCCCGCACAAAGTAATCATTTGTCTACTTGACTAAACTGTACTATTTTAATTTTATTATTATTTAATGGCGGAACAATAATTGAAGTCATGCGGCTTCTGTTCTAGCTCACTCATCGTTTGTATTATTCGTATCATTTTTATTAAGGGGGAGCTTTTTTGTGTTTGATTGTAGAGCTTTTGTATGAACAAATTTGGGGTACGCTTTGGATGTAAATTAATTGGAAATAATTATAAAAAAAGATCAACTTGGCACTTTATATAGCCTAGCCGGGTTGTTGAAGACTACCTAGTGTCAAGACACTCCGTTGACTGCTTTTAACTTGAAATCGAAACATTGAGAGTTTTAAGGCGAGCTCAACGTTACGCTCTGTGTTACCATAGTGAAGAAATGAGAATAAACTTAAAATATAATCATTCCTGAGTGAGAATCCTTAACCAGTCGCGTTTAGAATCAGATACCACTGCACCATAATGGCCTCATTGTAATTAGTAAAATAACTAAAAAAAATAATATATCATTAATTTAGTTTTTAATTTTTTCTTGCCTTTTTTCTGATTTTCATTTTATTTATATTTTCTTCTCTATATATTTGTATATGGGATATGGCAAATTACCTAAACGTAACAATTAAAGTTGGAAAATTTATAAAAATGCTAGGTGTCTATTTTTGCTCTACAACGCCTCATTAATAACTACTATATAAAAAATATAAGAATATAATTGATTAATATGCCTTCCCCTTAAGCTGTTATTAGATTACTAAGAAATAACACGTGATTCCCGCACGATATTTATTTTGTAGTACGTAACTCAATACAATTGTATATAATTTATCCGTTGGCAAGTTAATGAAATAATACACATATATAGAAATGATTTGCAAATTTATTATGCTATCGGAAGACAAAGCACGGCGTTGATTTCCGCCACCAAATACACAATGTCTCTAACGAATATATTTATGAGGCATTTTATTTAAAAATAATAATATATTTCAAATATATTATTAAAGAAAAATGTCTGAAAATGATAATTCTTATACTAAGTTCATATGATTTTCATAGAATAGGGTCTAATTTTTAACATTCACTTGTTACTACGATTTTTTAGGGCTTGTCCCGAACAACAGAATAGTCAGCAAGAACGTAGTGTTAAAACACTACACGTGGCGTGTTAAGTGGTGTAGCTTAACGCCTCATATTGTCTTACCATAGTAGACAATAAAATCGTTTGTTCCCCAATCGGAAATCGAATCCAAAACAAATTGTACTCGCAGTTAGATAATAACATACAATCTTAGCAATTCAATACAAAATTCCAGTCACTAATGTCTCATACTATAAATCTTACCGAGAATCGAACTTGTGACCTACACTATAATAGCATATCTGAACTAATGTAATTAATATTCACAATGAAACAGTCTACAATATTACATATAAATTGTAATTGTATGAAGCAATTAAGGTTCTCGCTAAATTTTAATTAATAATTAATTAAATTACAACTTGTAATTCGATATAATTACTTCAAGCATACTTGTAAGCATTCAAGTAGTATACATTGTATCGTATGTATTGTTTTTTTAGCTTCACGCTTTTATCTCGCATAAGAGGGTAGACAGAAAGTACCCAGAGTCAAGACACTCCGTATTCCACTTTCCGCTGAATTCGAGACATTGCGTGGTGAGTGGCGGAACTTAACGCGGCACTTTGTCTTAACATAGCGGGGACGTGAAAATAACTTAAATATAATCACTGCCACAAGTGGGAATCGAACCACAAGATACCCACAAACACTGTCCCACTGCGCCACGACCGGACCGACCTTGTACTGTATTTTAGGGAATTAAATTTATTTCAAATGGAACTAGTTTTGCTATTTGTAGTTCGTAGCCACACTTGCGAGTAGACTGAGGTGGCATTCGTCTGTCAGTTTATACAAAAAATAATTATATCAAACTACCGCCATCTGTTTCTTAATCGCCTCGCGTACTGCCCTGGATTCTTGCAGAATGAGCTGACTGTATCTTTGTCCCAGGTGTTAAATTTTTTATAAGTAGATTCCAGGTGATAGTTACAGTCTAGTTTATATACACCTGTACACTGCAAAGTAATTACTTTTCACGAGTCTCAAGCATTGGCTTACTTTTTTATTAGGCTTGAATATGGTTTTCATAGGTCTTCTTAAGATGTTGCAAATCCTGTCTGTAACTCCCTTTATATATGGTAGAAGTACTGGCTGTCTCTCCACTGTTAATTGTGATTGCCGCTTTTTTGTTTTGGACAACACCTAAAAAATATATTTTACATGAAACTATTTTTAAACGGCTTAATAGTGTATATTTTGATATTCGAAAATACATATTTTACATGATCGGTTTTGGGTTCAATCCCCACTCGGGGGAGTGATTATATTTAAATTATTTTCATTTCCTCAGTCTAGTAAGACAAAAATCAGCTTCGAGTTCCACCACCTAACACGTAACGTCTCGAATTCAGTGGAAAGCGAATTACGGAGTGTCTTAATCTAGGTACTTTCTGTCTATGTCTACTAGAAAATAGCCAGAAGGCTATGCGAGACAAAAGACGTGAAGCTAAAAAAACAACAAAGTAAAAAATCCGATGTTTTGACTTTTCAGTAGTCCGTGGTCTATACTAAAAAATAGTTGTATTTAAAAAATAAGCCGTCCAAGCAACCTGAACCCGCTAAACCATGCGTTCTACTATTATAGCCTATTTATGTTGTTAGCATCTCTGTAGAGATGTTATATATATATATATATATATATATATATATATATATATATATATATATATATAACATCTCTACAGAGATGCTAACAACATATATATATACATATATATATATATAATCTGATATATATATATATATATATATATATATATATATATCAGATTGCTTGGACGGTTTCCAAGAGGCGCGGGTTGTAATCCTGCTGCGATCAAATTCTTATAAATAGTAAAATATCTTCTTCGTCAATTTTAAAGAAATATTTTTTGAAAAAACGTATAAAATTTGAACACAGCGGGATTCGAACCCGCGCCTCTTGGATACCGTCCAAGCGCTCTGACAACTTATTTATGTTGTTAGCATGTTGTTGTAACAAAACGTATAAGAATTTCGACGCAGCTGGTAGTAGAACGCATGGCTTAGCGGTCAGAGCGCTTGGACGGTATCCAAGAGGCGCGGGTTCGAATCCCGCTGCGTTCAAATTTTTATACGTTTTTTCAAAAATGTTTTCTAATCCTAAGTGTGGAATAACACTTTAAAAATAGTAAATATTTGAAGAAATCTTTTAATCGAGCCGATTGAGATGGTACTAACTAAACTATAAGTTTATAATGGTTATAATACTCTTATTTTAGAAACAACATCATAATTCCTAAAGAAATAAAACTTCTAATTTTCATATTCCATTTGAGATTACAGGGTTGCAGGTTCGGTGTTCAGTGGGCGTGAATTAATTAAGCGGCGCGCCCCCTCGCCTGGCTGTAGACGATTTCTGAGCTAACCTGTGAGAATACGTTCTAGCCTATCGAATATCGATAGAATATTAACGCATAGATTTTAGATTTTATATAAATAAGTTGTAAGACACTCCTTTCTCTGCTATCTGAAATTAAGATATTGTGTGTTAAGGATTGGGGTAACACACCCTATAGTCCGCTTATCGCCAAATTGATGACATTATGTGTTGAGTAGCAAAACTCAACGCCGTGCTTTCTGTTATTAGACCGAGAAAATGAAAATAATTTTAGATTAATCATTCCCTCGTTGGGGAATTGAATCAAAAACCACTCGTATTTACTGTCAGATGACACGAGTGACTCCAAATGAAATATAAGCATGTATATACCTACTTTGCTAATATTCTTATTTTACTAAATGGATTTATAAATATATAAAAGTTGGCGACAATGTATATCTGTTATTCTTTCAATAACTACTACACGGATAAGCTGAAATTTGTAACGTTTTTGTTTAATTTGACAGTCTACAACCTAGTGTCTAGACACTCCGTTGATTGTTTTCCCTTTGAAATCAAGACATTGCGTTTGAAGTGGTGAACTCAACACCGTGCTTTGTCTTCACAAAGCCGATATTATTTTTAATATAACAATACATACCAAACACATGAGTGGGAATCGAATCCGTTACCAATCAATCGATTTTAGTACTAACCGTCTTTATTTCAATACAGATTTAAATTAAATTCGAAAACTTTTTAACCCTGCAAATATTCTTGCCGTAAAATAACTATCCACCTGTATTAAAAGCAATGTTAATTATAAAGAAATACATACAATTTCAGAAGATATGGGCGTAATAACAATATATAGTTACTCACATACGGTGAATGTTACGATGACTTATACGATAATGGAAACTTTTCCTAAGAAATCAAACGTATATCAATAAATATAAGGTCAGTTGTTTAAACTGATTGTAAGGCGATTCCGTATATTTTTTCTTTAAGATATTTTCCTTTAAAACGATATTAAAAAACGATATTAGTTTCTTGCTTATTATAGCATTGTAGATGGAAAGTATCTAGGGTCAAGATACATCGTACTTTGATTTCCACCGAATTAGAAACATTGTGAGTTGAGTAGTGGAACTCAACGCCGAAATTTGTCTTACCAGAGCGAGGAAGTGAAAATAATTTTAAATATAATCACTCTCCGAGTGGAGATTGAACCCACTACCGGTCGTGTTTACAGTCAAACGCTGTTCCACTTTTTTTAATTCAAATTATTTTAAACGGGTTAATCGTGCCACGTAACTAACGACATACTACATTTAGTAGTGTAAACGCCCTAAATTGTATTTTCGAATATGAAAATATGCATTATTTCATTTAAAAAAAATATTTAAATTGTCTAAAAATCCCGAAATCTATAATCTATATAACTTATTATGTTTTAAGAATTGTTCCACTTGCCTCTTGGAATTCTGTTAAACGTTTAAATTTATCATTCCTTGTTAAACGTTCTTTATGGAACTACGTTAGTCTTTGTTTTTATATGAATATATTTTGTCCTATTTATATGAATAATAATTTTAAAAAAATCTAAAGATGAAATTGAAACACCATGAATTTGCATATAATCCCTATATTAGATTTGAACTCATGTAGAACAGCGTCTGGCTGTAAATGAGAGTTTTAAATGTTAGCGGGCTCGAACCCCATACCTCAAAATAATTATACTTAAATAGTTTTTATGTCCTGAGTAAGATAAAGTGCGGCGTTAAGCTCCGCCACTTAACAATTTTTGTATATATATTAAAACATTTTTATTACAGAACTCTAAAATAAGCTTCAGTGTATTATTTCACAAGAGGAAACGTTTTAGACCATTTGAATGTAACCGAAATCATTGATCGTGTGTTTAATTAAATATTTATTCGTGTATAGGGCGTGGCCGATCCGCCCTTAGTGGTTATCTATATTGTTTTGTACGTTTAAGATAAGCTATTGGGCTATTAGGTAAGCGTTTTTGTAATATCAATATATTATAACATCACTATAGCTCAGTGGAATAGCGTCTGTCTGTACACGAAGAAGTTGTAAGTTCGATTCTCACCTAAAGAAATGATTATATTTAAATATTACAATTTTACTGCTATGGGAGAAGAAAGTGCGGGGTTGAGTTCCATCACTCAACATGCAATTTTTCAATTTTGGCAAGTACACTAAGTGTCTTAACAACCGATTGGTTCTTTTTATCTGCCATGCTGAGAAAACAATTAAATATCATCATTTTCCCGAAAGAGGATCGTACCCACAACCAATCACGTTTACAGTCCAACACTGCCCCACTACACCACGATAGCCTTAATTTTTTATTATTTTAATAAAAACAGTGATAGCATTTATGATCATTGATTTAGATAGCTTCAAGAGAATGTATACAATATTGTATAAAATATATTAAATATGAATTTTTTTTTCTACATAACTGTTCGATAATGATTATATATATATATATATATATATATATATATATATATATATATATATATATATATATATATAATCATAAAATACATACATGGTACATATATGTACCAAAATTTGTTCTTACAATTTTTATCTATCAGGCTGTTTCACCTGTATTTTATTATGGTGCGACCGATTGTGATGGGATTTTTACTGGCAGATAGCTGATGTAATAAGTAGTAACTTAGGCTACACCCTTTTTTTACAAAATTACAAAATTCCAGTAATAACTCGTTAGATCCTAACAAGGAAATAGCTACATATATGTATAGTTTTCATACAATATTTATGAAAAGAAATATTAATGTACATGGCATATTTTTTAGCGTAATGGTTTTATTCGCACAACAGGGTAGACAAGATGTACCTAGTGTCTAGACACTCCGTATTCAACTTTGCGCCGAATTTGAGAAATTATGTGTTGAGTGGCGGAACACAACACCGCGTTCAATATGAAATAATTATAAATTATATATTTTAATATATTAACAAAATAACCAGAATCCTCACATGTCATACTCATATATATAAACGTATATTTTTAGCCTTGTAAATATTTCACATGAGACTTTAAAGATCAGGCCAAAAGTCCTATAAACAATAATAAATCATTTGTTCGGTGGCCACTTGACTCGACCTGGGTCCCGACCGCGTTTGTAAAGCAAAGGTCGGCCGATGCTATCGGTTCATGTCAATGAAATTAAAAGTGACTTGGTTGCTTCAAAGTTAAGGTATTATTTTTAAAGCTTCAAGCTTCTATCCTGCATAACAGGGTAGACAGGAAGTACCTAGTGACAAGACACTCCGCGCTCCACTTTTCGCTTAATTCGAGATATTCCGTGTTGAGTGACGTCGCCCTTTTTCTTACTAGAGCGAGGAAATGAAAATATTTTAAATATAATCATTCCTTTAAATGGGAATCGAACCTACAACCAGTCAGTCGCTTTTACACTCAGACGTTGTGCCACTGCGCCACGATAAGTTACTATTTAATATTATTAAAAATGAATTATGTGAAATTGTCAAAACATTTAAAATAATCTACAGAAATCTGTGTTAACTCAGTTTTACATACTTCCGGTTGTATAAAATGGTGTTATCTCGAAGAACTGGAGAGCCAATAACTAAAACCGATACCTAAATAGTTAATAATATCTTTAATTTTCGCGATTATTATACGTTATTAATAAACCATATTTAATTGGGTTACTCTCGTGTTACATTTGACTGTAAACACGATCTGTTGTGGGTTCGATTTCCATTTGAAGAAATGATAGTATTTAATTTTTTTTCATTTCTTTGCCCTAGTAAGACAAAGTGCGGCGTTGAGTTTCGCCATTCAACACGCAATGTCTCAACCTCGGACAAAGCTGAAATAGCATATATTTTAGAACATCCGGTCTTTCAAACACTTTACAATAGTTCGTACACACGAATATTCCGGTTAAATAAAATCCACATATATATGAAAATATAATTAATTACTCTCTTCTATGTTAGTAAAAATATTTAAAGTAAAAAGGTCAATTAAGAATGGAATCGGTAACCCTCGATATAAATGTTTTAAAACTGTGCTACGATGTTCTATACAAGAAAGTACACTTGAAAAAAAATTTTTTTAAAGTGTTAAGTGTTTAAGCAAACAGTTATGTAAAGCTTAATATTAATTATACAGTATGTCAGTTTGTTCAGCTCTTGAAATAAGCTGATTATTGTATTGTAATGGTAATGAGTGAAATTTGAGATGATGGTATTCGATAGTTTGTATTAATGTCTGTCGTGCTAATATGTTTCGTAAGTATTTTATATATATATATATATATATATATATTTATATAATAGGAAATTGAAAATTATAAATACCGATAGTAGCGGCCTGTATATTCTACTAAATTATTTTTAAATAAGATTTTCTAACCAACCAATTATTTCTCCGTACGAATAACGGAGAATAAAAAGAGATTTCTTAGTATTTCTTCTTTATTCACTCCAAAAAATATATAACAAGAAGAAGAACATGACTTTTTTTTCCATCAACAAGAATTGTATTAACAGAATCATTGTGCAATACCTAGGTGGAGTGCGGAGGTCAAATTACATAACACATAAATACAATGGACGCGCTTATTTACGGCTGGCTTTAAACTAAAAGCTCGTAGCTTTTATTGCTGTTAAAGTGCAGTGTAGACTTTAGATAGTTGAACTTTTGTTTTATAGTGCTTTTATACAATTTTATTTTTTCTTATCTATATTTCTAGAATAGTTAAATTTCTTTTTTGAGTTTTATGTATGTGTAAATAAATATAAGATGTTTTTTTCAATTTTCCATTATTTTTTCTTCTAGGAAAAAAAATTAATATATATAGAAAAGCTATAGTTTTAAATGAAACTGTTTTAAACGGATTAATCACGTATACCAAATACCAAAATATGGTATTCGAAAATACATTTTTGAAAACCTGACGTTTCGAACATTTTACGGTAGCCCGTGGTCATAGGTAGTGGTCACTAGTCACGTGGTCGCTAAGGTGACATTTGTCTGTTGGTTTATACAAAAAATATTTATATCAACACAAACAATATTTATGTACTTATTTAATTTTGTAATCTCCTTCTCTATTCCCATCGCTTTTTTAACACGATCCAAGCCCCGGAACAAGGAGCCACAAACGTAACGTCTTGTAGTTCAAAAGTATAAAACACGAGCAGAAGTTTACAGTAAGGTGACTACTTGCTTAATTAGTAAGTTATGTTTTGACTTTTTTTTATATATTTTGAACATATGCTGCATACAGCCATATCAAGATTTAGTTTTAACATTTCTGTCTGTCATATTCTGTCTAATTTCGACATCTAGAGGCATGATCGCATTGTGTTTACAATTAAACACAGTATCACAATCGCTGTTTTAATACTATTTTCATTGAATATAATAATTAAATAATATTATTTTAAGATAAATGCATTTTTAGAAAAAATCTAAATATTTGATCGTAGTGGGATTTGAACTTGTGCATCTAGGAAACGGTGTAACCACTAACCTATACGATCTTTATTAGAGCTACATAGGCTTTCTTATACGTTTTGAAAATTATTAATAAATTTCTAAAAATATTCATATACTAAATGTATGAAAAACACTAAATATACAATATTTCAATCGCATCTCTACATAATCTCTACCAGGCACTAATGTGGTCGGATGCGCAGGTCACTCTATGACCTCAGTTATACATGTTCCATGTATATTATATAGGGTTATACGTCGACGCACCGATACCGCCGACAATAACAACATAAGTCTCCTGGATACATCGAAGCCGATAGTTTAGTTAGTTAGAACTTTCATTGTTAAATTATTTCATATTTTGAATTAGAACGGGATTTCTAATTTTTTTTCTTTTAAGCGAGCTTTTACATAACATTATGTAGTTGAATTCATATAATTATTTTGTATTATTGAATAAATATATACATTTGGATAGTAAAATCATATATATATATATATATATATATATATATATATATATATATATATATATATATATGGCTTAGCGATCAAAACACTTGAACGGTTTCAAAGAGGCGCGGGTTTAAATACCGCCGCGTTCAAATTTTTATACGTTTTTTTTAAATATTTTCTAATCCTAAATGCGGAATAATACTTTAAAAATAGTAAAATAACATATTATTGATACCTTTTGCACCTTAAAGAAAGTAGGTGAACACCTAAATATACAACAAGTATACCATATTGTACCAATTAAAATATAATTTTATACAAGTAAAGTTTCTCAAACTTCCTGTTCGCATAGTGGATACCTATGGCCATTTTATGAGGGTAGGCAAGGTCGTAACCGGTGTACCGCTAACCGATCGCAAGATGCGCCACACAGCCACACATAATTGCATATAAAACCTTAGAGGAGGTCGTCTATGTATATTATTATATTTTACTGCTTCTTCGAGTTCATTTTAAACTTTTCTCAACATAACCATATATTTTGTATAATCTCAGAAAGCCTAATATAAAACAACTCTGCTTCAGATTTTTTATTTAAAAAGAGTTTTAGTTTAATGTCGTAGATGTGCAAGTGAGCAAAGTGTATCTTTCATATTATTAGTCAGTTACGTACCGTAGCCACTAGGTATTTATTCTCTACCGGGTTTTTTTTATCAAAATTTAACATTTTTTTTATTACATGGAAATTCGTAGAAATGATAACATTTGTACGTACATACAAATATTTTATGAATGAAATCCCAATAAATAAAAGTCGTCAATAATATCAAAATAATCTGATAAAATATGTGCAACAATTCAAGTGTATATAGAAATAAGGGGCAGAAATGAATAAAACAAATAATGGTAGGGAGTGTAATTCCCTACCACGTGCTTGACATACACTTTTCTATAAAGTGACAGACACAATTCTATGGTTTACGGTGCTTTACGGTGGTTTATTGTGCTTTACGGTTGAACAAGGTTACTGATATTTTTTTATTTCTTGAGTATCGTATTTTGGAAATGTATTATGTAATATTATATAAGGTTCAAGACGGTATACACTCAACTCGGACACTAAAATTGCTTTTGCGATGCAAATAAACAGATAATCCTATCGTTTCGTAGCGAAACGCGTCTTTAAGTATTTTGTAATCCTTGCATTACTGGAAAACGTTATCTGACTGTGACTTATATATATTTAGACATAAGTAAGAAGAAATATGCTGTCTGGTCTTAAACTGCCAAATCTCAGTATAAAATCTCAGTGTCAAGGTAATATCTATGAAGTGTAGCTTATAAAATATTCCATATAGCTACGGCCTCATGTTTTTTTTGCATAGTGAGGTAGACTAAGCAAACGTAGCATTAAGACACTACTTACAAAATCTAGATAGTACATAACAGAACTTAATACCTCGCTTCGTATTTATCAAATCATAACACTAAATAAAGATTTTTTTTTAGCTTCATGTTTTTTCAGCATAGCGGGGTAGACAGGAAGCACCTAGGGTCAAGACACTCCGTAATCCATGTGCCGCTGAATTTGAGACATGCGTGGCGGAACTCTTCGCCGTGCTTTGTCTTAACAATTGATAATAATTTAAATATAATCATTGCCCCGAGTTGAAATCGAACACACAACTGATCACGTTTACAGTCAAACGCTGTCCCAATGCGCCATGACCGACCTCTATAATTTATAAACTCTATAAATATTTTAATAAGTACAATACCAGTAGGCATACAAGGTTTATAAATGGGCATTCTTTATAAAAAGAGTTACTACAAGCAATATACTGCAATATATGTATCATGGAGTAATCGTCCCATGAGATGTACATACAAGTAAAATATCACAGAAGAAATTATTTAATTTCAATAAAAAAAAAACAACTTTTAACTTTAATTCGCATTAAATTCGGACCCGTACGCTTTATAACACAATTCTTCCACTCACTATATAACACAATAAACGTCCTTATTCATAAATTTCAATATGGTAATGTCAACATATTGACAAGGTTGCCAAAAAAATAATTAAAAGCATCAGTAAAGCTCGTGAATCACTATTACACTCGACTCATAAATAGTTGAAAGGTCAAGGGATGGTAATAAATTGCGAGCCCGCTAACACGGGGTTATATCTGTAATGTAGAGACGATAGTCATCGAGCATATTAAGCGTTAATAGCTTGGAATTAACCGTTATTAGGAAATTTGTGATATATTTCTCCCTTTGTTTTGGGTATTAAAGGTCAATTTGTCGTATATTTTTGCGGTGGGTGAGCCTGACTATAAGCACAAATTGTGAGTTCGATTTTCTCTTAGGGAAACCATTGTACATATATTATTTCCATTTCATCGCTCTAGCAAGAAAAATCGTGGCGTTTAACTCCACAACTCAAGAGACAATGTATCGAATTTGGTGAAAAGAGGAGTATAGATAGTCTTGAAACTAAATATTTTCTGTCTATCCTGCTATAACTCTACCATGTTAATAAAATTTTATTAAATTCTCTTTAAAAGAAAAAATTCTAATCAAAATAATAAACGCAATATAATATTATATTAATTGTTATGTTTATATATCAAGGAAAAAAAATTAATCTTTTTTTTCCTTAAAGTGTATCTTAGTTAACGTATCGACGATAGCAGACTAGACGAGATAGCAAGAACTTAATACTTTGTATAAAAATGCAACAGAAGTTTATGAAATTTTAACATTTAACATAATACATTGACATTTACGTTAGTAAGGTAAGCTTATTACATTACAATAATTGAACAAAATGTAGAGCCCTATGTCACTTACTCTAATCATATCAAGAAAATCAAAATATTTTTCTTTGTTTAGTGTCTGCTCTTATCCCGCATAACAAGCTAGACAGAGATA
Organism: Dryadula phaetusa; assembly: GCA_032432895.1. Classification (NCBI taxonomy): domain Eukaryota; kingdom Metazoa; phylum Arthropoda; class Insecta; order Lepidoptera; family Nymphalidae; genus Dryadula; species Dryadula phaetusa. The sequence continues at coordinate 157,492 of JAOYRS010000035.1, forward strand.
TTCTGTCTTGAGCGATGAAACTTAACATCGATGTTTTGTCTCACGAGAGCGTTGAAACGAAAATAATTTTTAACATTCTCCCTTTAGGAATCGAACTCATAACTATCACGTTTATAGTCAGATTCCATAGAACTGTACTACGATAGCCAAGAAATTAATATATATGTGATAAAAAAACGATCCTAATATAGTTTGAAGCGATATAGATACGTTTATACGTTCTAAATACAACTAAAAGGTATCTAATACTAATAATATAATATAATTCTGCGTTAACTAAAATCAAATGATTATGTGAAGTGCATCGCTATGATATGTTGTAAATATTTCATAACTAACATAAAATAACACTTGGTTCCAATACACCCGTTTTGGCTAGGTCGACTTGTGACCTGTCGACTTCAACCTTAGAATGTAGAGTATGAGGAATGGACATCAATTATAATTTTAGTTTCATTTTTTTTCTATCATATAGAATACACAAAAATCGAGAGTTAGATTATAATATTAATATTAAAGAGGTCATCGTGGTGTTATGGGACAGCATTTACATGTACATACGATGGGTTGTGGGTTCCTAGTATATAAGTTAATATATTAAAAATTATTTTCAAATATCTTATTCTATTAAAACGAAATTCGCATTGAGTTCTCCCATTTAATACGCAATGCTTTACGACCCAATTGAAAAAAGAACGGAGAGGGAACTGACTAACTATGTTACTGAAACAAGCTTATAAAAGATATAAAAATTTATATAAAAACACAAAACAAAATCAGTAAGGTGGAAACAGCTAAGTGTATTTTTAAGTAAAATTTTAGGTACATCCACTTGATGTGAACGTCGTGACTATAATACAATGAAGTTAGTATAATGTATTACATTAATGATTAAAAACATCATATAATATTCTGCCTTTTACCGTAATACTTAATAACCTAAATAGAAAAACGTGTATCAAAGTTTAAAAATAAGTAATTTTTAGTAACACGCTTTCTCCTGCATAGAAGAGTAGTCAGGAAGAATCAAATGTTGTGACATAACATTAAGTGCTTTATCTTAACACGAGTATAGAATTAAAAATCATTAATTATAATCATTCCTTCAAGCGGGAATCGAATCTACAACCAATTGTGTAATATACACTGAGTATAAAAAAATAATATATATATATATATATATATATATATATATATATATATATATTTATAAGACGGGCAAGGCAAACGAGCGTGGAGGTTACGTGACGTGATGTAAGTGAATATCGCCGCCCATGGCCCTGTGTAACACCAGAGGACCTACAGGAACGTTGTCGGCCTTTAAGGTGGGAATAACCAGGTCAAACAGTTCTCCAGAACACTCCCCGTGATATATGTGATAGAGAACGTATAACGATGAAACGTCTCTACGCAGCGCCAAAATATCAAGCCTGTCACAGATAACTGGGTCCCCAACGGTCCGAATGGCTCTCTGTTGTATGCGATCAATGCGAGAGCAGGGAGGTGACAGCAATAGGCTTGTAGTTAGTCGAATCGGAAACATCGCCTTTTTTCGGGATCAGGTGGATTAGGGTCTTCCATGAATCAGAGACTTAGCCGAGTGAATGAGAGTGCCGAAATAATCGCGTTAACACCGGTGACAACTCAGGAGCACATACACGGAGCAATAAGAAAGAAATGTCATCCGGCCCACTCGACTTGTGGATATCCAGAAAAAATAGAGCTCGCCAAACTGCTTTTTGACTGAACTTAATGTCGGGCATCGAGCTCTGGCACCGCGGAATGGTCGGCGGTATGGTTCCTCTATCATCCAAAGTCGAGTTAGAGGCGAAGAGAGCGCTCAGAAGATCGGCTTTCTCTTTGGCAACGGCGGAAGTGAAGACTGGCTGTAATTGCCAAGTGCAGCCTTCGAGGGGGCCCAAAACTGACGTGTTCCGGATGGGTGTCTCTCAAGCTTCTCGCCGATTTTAGCGATATGCTCGGACTTTGCATTAGCAATTTGCCTCTTAAAGTACCTTGAGGCACGGTTACACTTTCTCTTTAAGGCTTTCACCTTTGGATCCTTAGTGACTAGAATTTGGTATGTTATTAAATAAATTTGGTATGCTTCGCGCTTGCTAATGGCAGCTTCTTTGTAAGAGATAAAAGAGCATTTCCAATATTGTCATACTCTAAGGTATTTTAAATGTCATGAGGATATAAAAGTGCACAATTAGGAACGGGTTTAGCGCAAACTCAGATCCTCCTGATAAGGTGACATCTTGCAAGTCCATACGCTTGTAACCTCTTGCGGTTACGTAACAACATTTATGTAAAGATTTAAATACACCTTTATATAATTATGTAGTTAAAGGTGTGTATTAGACCAAAGAAATATCGATCTATGAAATGCTTCGTATTAGAAAATTTACTGAAATATGTGTTTTCTTTAAAATTTGTACTCGTTTTTTATAATATCCTTTATGTAAATATATATTTTTTCATTAGATATGCTATTTAGCAGGGTTTATAGTAATATATAAATTTGATCAATACCAGTCCAATTAAATAAAATGTATATTCAGTATAAATCATTTTCTATTGGCCGAATCATTCATCATATTTAGACATCATATTTAGGTAACGAAATTGAATAGCAACAAAATGAGTTGTATCTGTATATATTTTAAATGAAACTATTCTTACCCGATTAATTTCACATATTTTGGTATTCGAAAATACGTTTTACACTTTACAGTAGACCCTAGTGACAGGTAAACTCTACTATTTTCTTGTAGCTCAATAGTCGCTACACTCTGCAACATTAAAATTATGATAAATTTCTAAATAATTATCTTATTTAAAAACTCTTTAAGATGATCATAGTCTTTGATTTGAAAACTCTATATAAAGCTAGCTTCACACATTTCACATTTAAAAATTTCATAACGCTACGCAACCTTAAAACAGATTATCTTAACAGAACTAGAAGACACTCATAACGAGATAAACACTCAAGTAATAATTACTGAGGACAAAACAAACATACTGGGTAAATATAACAGCAACCGAATTAAATGGACCCAAATGCATTTTTAAGTTTAAGGCTGTTTACACATATATAATGTTCTTAATTTTTAATGTTTTGATTTAATAGGGAATTAGAGAAGTAACTCTGTTTCTATAAGTTTTATAACTTATAGGTTATAGCATTGTGGAATGTGAGACAAGATTTTCAAAACTGGACAAGGTGAAAAGTGAAATTTCAGATGAGTTTAGGTATAAAAAATGAAAAAAAAAGTAGAGCTTAGTAGCTTAGCTTAGAAATGGCGACGATTTAAGCGATTAATTTAAGTATTTAAGCGCCCTTTTCCCAATTAATCTGTTATTTCATCTTTATATATATATATATATATATATATATATATATATATATATATATATATATATATATATGGTGAAAATAAAATTCTTTAATAATGTAAAAATTTTAATATATGCATATTAAGTCGATTAAAAAAACATTAACAAGAGAGGCCATAGTCACGCAGTGGGACAGCGTCTAACTGCAAACGCAATTGGATGTGGGTTCGATTTCACCTATGAGGAATGATTATATTTAAACCATTCAACACGCAATGGCTTGTTATAGGCGGAAAACGGTCTATGGAGTGTCTTAACATTAGGTTATCTCTAACTCCGCTGTTATGCGGGACAAGGTGTGAAGTTGCTTATCATGAGACCATAGGAAGGGTGTGAAGTACCGTAATGATTATATTTAAATAATTTTCATTATATTGTTATTAATCAGCTAACACACGGCGTTAAGTTCCAGCACTCAGCAATATCTCGTATTGGGAAGAAATGGGGAGACCGAGGTAATATGAATCTAGTATCAAGATACCTCGTAAAGGTATTTTTAATATAATTTTAGCAGTATGTACGAAGATTAACAGCTTATACAAGTAATTTAGGTTCCGGTATTACACGTCGCATACCAGGCTGCTTTCTAAGATAATATTACCCACGCGCCTATACTGAATTTATTTGTGAACGTGATTTGGTATGGATGCGGCAATATGTTAAACGATATTTATATTTCAAATTCATTTAAACACATAATCAGCAAAAAAATAATTTTAAATGATTTAAATAATTACAATATCAAAAGCCTATCCTAAATATTTACATATAAACACTAACAATTTATTATTTATATAAGATACAGATAATAAAAAATACATATATGTACAACAAAATTTAGATATTATTGCATATATCTACAACATTAGTAAAGAAAATATTTTAATAATTTAGTCAATACAATTCCAATTATAATTAATTAAATGAATACCGAAAACACTTTATGTCGTATTTTTTATAATAAACTATCTTATACTAAAGTATAATCTCTTAATAAGATCTTTGATTTTCGCGATTTTTATACATTTTAAATGAAACTATTTTAAACGGATTAATCGCGTATATTTTGGTATTCGAAAATACATTTCGGACACCTGATGTTTCGAATGTTCGAAACAGTAGTTCGTGGTCACAAGTAGACAGACAGACAGTCTAGATTAATCTGGTTAAAATAGTGTCATTTAAAAAGTATAATCTCTTATAATACAAAAGATAATTATATCTCATCCAAATTTTATACATTCCACCAAAATCCACAGTATATTGACCCATATATTTGTTTGCTCTCATAAGAGCCATCGAAAGACCCTTGTTAGTATCTGAGCTCGTCGTGTTTCAATTCCAAAGAATAATCTTCAAAAGTTGACCACTTACTAAAGTTAAGCAATTTGTTTATTTTATCCTTTCTTAACTCGTTTGTCTTAATGTTTTCTCAAGGTTTACATTTGAACGTTCTATTACGGTATGATTTTCAATATTTAAACTGTATTGAAATATATAATATTAATAGAAAATTAAATTATTTTTTTTTGGAATCTTTTTGCAACACGGTGTTGAGTTTCGCCACTGATTTAGAACGTGAAAGACGTACTGTCTTCACACTAGCTTTGATCTGTCTAGCTTGCTTACAGAAAAAAGCGTGAACATTTGAACTTACAGTAACAATACAGTACTTACGCTGTATTCTAAATTAGGCATTTTGGCATCTACTTTGTTAGAGATATATACGACAAATAATATAAAAGCGGAGACCGCAGTGCCTCGACACTTAGCTTCTCTCTAAAAACCCTGATATGCGAGACAAAGCTTATACAAATATAGTAATTTCAAGTTATTTTCTTAATTTCGTGCGATATTACTGGCCTTCACGATTTTTAGATATTAGCTAAAATCTACTAATCAACCAGTATCAATAAATCAAAACGGTATCTCAATTAATATACATATCTTGAAATCATCTTTTTAATTGATTTTTGTAAAACTGATTTTATCTATATGGCACGATTCTTAAAACAACATGTCGGAAATTAACTCATCGCTAAAGATGATTAATAAATGATCGATCGAAAATGCTGGTGTGATATAAATATAATTATTTACAATATTAAAATAAAAAATTAAAAAAAAAACACGGCGATACTCAACACTGCGCGCTGTCAAACCCGAGCGAGGACTGAAACACTCTGAGTGGAGTTTAGAAATACTATCTATCTCATTTAGAGTAAATTTAGACAAGACACGGTGTTTACCATACATGAAAAGTGAATATTAGAGTGACTTACAACTGACTTTTAACTGACGTTATAATAACATTGAGGTCATCATGGCGCAGTGAAATAGCATTGAATGTAAAAGTGATTGGTTATGAGTTTGAATCCCTCTTGGAGGTATGATTATATTTAAAACTTTTTTCAGTTCTCCGCTCTAAACAAAAAAGGTTTGGTTCGCTACTTAACGCAATGTCTCGATTTCAGCCAGAAAATATTCAACGAAGTGTCTCTTTGACACTAGAGTGTCTCTTTCCACATTGTAATACGGGATAAAACGTGAAGCTAAAGAAATAAATAACTTAAAAAACCTGACAACTTACGATTAACATCACTAACAAATTATCAAGATGCGTAAGATATTAGAAACACTTTACATTTTAATAATATCTAACATGCATCAACTTAACCGCTCGTTCAATTACTATTCAACATATAATTACTACACGAGGATGATACATCAAGGACTAAAGGATTGTAATAATATTGTATTATATTTATACTGACGTAAGCCTCGGTGGATCGTGCCGGACCAGATGACCTATTTCTCACACACTTCCTTAAGTGAATGGGTTGAATATGTATAGATAGGGCGGATTTTTTATAAGGTGTATTTTAAAGAAATTATTTAGACCTTTGTATTTCTACATTTACATTTTTTATATGAAACTCTTTTCATTTGATTATATGCGTCAATATAAATTACGAAACAGCTAGTCAGTCTAACCAGCAAACACGGATTTTTTATGTTTCGGCAGTCGAAAGGTATTGATATAGATGAATGAAAAATAGAATGTTATCAATAGATTCTATCTGTCAACTGCTATCATTATATGTATAAAATTAAAGTAGCTTACACAATCATGATAGTGACTCAGCTAGTCACGTCGTTTTAACAATTCTTTTAAAGTCACTACGAGGCCAAGAAAGACCAATATTTTAAATGGCCTTACATATACTTAATTAAACTTAATACTAAATTCTCTCACTCTTCTACATGCGACATATAAAGGAAGACAATCAAAATATAATATTTTAAATTATTATTTCACACGACTTATCGCTATCTAATGACATTCAAGGATGATGTGTATAATTATGTGTTATGGTGTGTCTATACATTCTAAGGTCTGCAGTCACGTTCGTCACGCTTCTGAAATTAGATCATCGGTGCTCGAAATTCATTCAATAAACAAAATGGCATCATTGGATTCTTAATTTAATCGGATAGAAGTCCCCGACCTCAAGACGGTCACGAAACAGTACCTCACGACTCGAGTACTGTCAGCAGAAACATCGATTATTTACTATCACCATGTTCTTTAGGAAGGTGGGTAGAGAAAATGTAGTGCTCATATAGTCTACTCACCTTTAATATATTTTCGACTATAAGTAATTTGGCGGTGTTCAACGCCAACCTCCGTGTAATAGAATAAGAAGAAAGGAAATAAATAGCTTTACGATTTTTTCATTGTATAGCTGATATAAACAGATAGAACTAGTACAAAGACACTACATTCTCAGCTTTGCAACGCGTGGAATTCAACTCCACACTTGCTCTAATAAGAACAACGCAATGATAATATTTTAAAACAGTTTACAATTCTCATGAGACCAGTCTAGTTGTTAATTAATAATCGATGTCATTATAAATTCATTTAGTGTATTAAATAAATCAATTTTCGATTTGTTTTGATTGATTTAAATTATAATAGTGACAGTGTAATAAATTAATTCCTACTAATCGGATATATTGGTAATGTAGGAAGATTTGAGGAAGGTTATCTTAAAAAACACTAAAGTTTAATGAATTTAAATAAATATAGTGATAATTCTCTCCATTTTGTCATTTCCCTAAATAGGTTAATTTACTATTTTCCTATAAATATCTTATACCTTCAGATACCTTAAGCACAAATTATTTTAGATATTCTAAACTGTACATTGTCACAATTACATATTCGAAAAATGCAGTTATATTCGATTCTCAAAATTAGAAATTTTATATTCAAAATATATTTGTTGACTCTATATACAGACTCAGCTCAGTAATTAGACAAAACGTTGCGGTAAGTTCCGCCTTTGAAAATATAATGATGTCTAAAATAAGCAAAACGTAAAGTTAAGCGTGAGCTTGTAAGCATTTTGTTCAGCTTCATGTTATAATTATTCCTTCAAGTAAGGATCGAACTCACAACCAACCACGTTTCCAGACAGTCTGTCTCAATACGGTGTTCCACTACACCACAATCTCTAATATTTTGTAACTACCTTGGCATATGAGGGATTTAGTGTAATAAAATTAAAGTAAGTAATTAGGGTTATATTTTTTTGCTGACAGTATCAAATTTTATTTTGTTTGTTTATCCATCAATTAGCCAAAATAGAAGGTCGGAAGCGCAATATTTTATTTCAACTAGTTCTTTACTAGATATCGTTCCGTTAAGTTTAATTACTTCTATGAACTTTTAATTACTATAAAATTGCCATTGATTGTGGGTTTGTATCGATTTTTATTACAAACAACTATATTTATCGATTTCGATTGATATTTGTAATCGATTACTTAAAAAATCATAACTATTATAATGTTAAATCGTGTGAATAATTCTGCTCGTTATATATCGATTTTGACCATGAATAAATTGCAATAAAATGTTTTTGTTAGTTGAGTGTTCACTTCGATTTATATGTGCTATTTATTTATATACTACTTCTGATAATTTCAAGTTTCACTTGCTTGTCGCGTCGTAGCAGGGTAGTTAGAGATAACATAGTGTCAAGACACTCCGTTGACTGCTTTCTGTCTGAAATCAGTGGCATTGCGCGTTGAGTGGGAACTTAACATTGCTCTTTGTGGAACTCCAAAGGAGAAACGAAAATAAATCTTACTTTAATATTTTTTACTGTCTAATTATATATGATTGGCGCCATTGTGGCGCAGTAGCGCAGTGTCTGACTGTAAAAGCGATTGCTTGTGTATTTGATTCCCACTCGGGGAATAATTATGTTTAAATCTAGCTTCATTTTCTAAGGTTGTCTCAGACTTCTTTGAATATTTTTTTTGCTTTACGCTCTATATAATTGCAGGGTAAACAGAAAATACATAGTGTGAAGACACTCCGTACTTCACTTTTTACGAATTCGAGACATTGCGTGTTATTGCTGCTCTTTGTCTTGCCAGATCGAGGAATTGAAATAATTTGAAATATAATCACTCCCCCGAGTGGAGATCGACCCCACAACCGGTCGCTTTTACAGTCAGACGCTGTCACACTGCGCCACGACCTACCTCAAGCAAAATATTTAAAATGACAACATTTCACACTACAATATAACACAAAAAAACCAAACTAAAATTTTAGCTTTTGCCAATTTAGACTGTGGTCATTTGCTTCATTAGCGGTTAGACACTTATTTTTATAAGAACTCACTTATCTTCTACCTGTTAAAGAGACTTGAAAGCTTAAACCAAAGCCAATGTTGAAATCCAGCCTCTACACTTTTTATTAACATATAAAATACAATAGCTGTGTATTTTTCAAGTTCACCTAGTATCCTGGGTACCAGAGTGGTCAGACACAACCTAGTGCTGAGACACTCCGTTGTCTTCTATCTAACATCCAGATATTTCGTGTTAAGTGCAAGGAAAAGTCAACTAAGTTGGTATTGAAACCTTAACCAGTCACGTTTACCTGATGCTGTACTACTACGTTACTAGTGATTTCCATTTAATATTTTGGATTGTTATCTATTTTACGGTTTAACTGTCTAATTAGTAAAAGAATTTGTGGATAAAGTCTTTGCTCTTGACACTTTCCATTTAAAAAAAAATTGCTGGTTTTAATAACATATCAACGTCATTTAGTTATAGATAGAATCAAAAATATGATAATATAAATATTTATTAGAAAGCAGCTGATTACTTGAGCTGGACGGTCTTGGAAATTATAGAGACAGCAAAGTCAATGAAATTTATGATTCTACTTTTAAGTAATGAAAATGTAAACAAACTAACAAACTAAATAGAGAACAGAGTGTCTTGACACTAGGTTCTTTATGACTGGCATACTATTCGGGAAACTATTTTTTTGATAGCTTTGATAGCTTTTAAGTTAAGACTATATTTTTGAATAGTCTGCTTATACTTTATAGGCTATGGCGGTCAAGAGATGGTAATTAAATTTTAACAGTTACCAACCAACCAGACTTAAATTAGTGAAACTTGAGTGCGGAAATGTTTCAAAGCTTGTAGTGAGTGTTCTCTTTAATTAATAACTATTTTAAACTCAATATTAATATATACAACAACTTTATACAAATACTGTAATATATTTTGATGATTTCTTTGTATTGCGTGGAGTTATGTTACGCAACACACATGAAATACCTTCGATTTACAAGATTGTATAAGATGTTGTAAATTGAAGATATTGGAAAATATACCAAGTGTATAAAAATTTAGTGCAATGAAATTGGAACGTATCTAACCAACAGAATGACTGTTGACTCAAAAAGATATCAAGGAATTGTTTTTACTTTAATATTTTCATTAATGCATTTTTCAATATATAGATCTAAAAATGTCAGAATTGTCAGTCCTTTCGGGAGTCATCGTTAGTTCGTAAGCTTTTCATAGTATTGAGAACATTATTGTAGTTTATGATGTTAAGGATTCGAAAGTGTCTAACAATCTATTTGAATATAAATATTCATTTTGATTTGATTTGAAATATTCAACGGTTATTACCTGTTAAAATACGTATATATAGTGTACAAGGATATGAAAAGAATCGTTAAAGTTACATATTAACTTGGCAACATATACGTAAATGTATACAAAAGTGTATGTCAAACACATGACTGTATGTGTAATACTGTGTGTGTGTGTGTGTGTGTGTGTGTATGTGATAACATTCATTTAGTGTATTTTCGTAAAAAAATATTGCAATTATTTTACTTTCACGTAGATATAGATATACATATATAGATTTCAGAACACACATTTTAATACTTCCTGACTTTAGCCTAGGTTACTGGGCTTACACATCGCTTACCAGCTTCACCATACCAATTAAGAATTCGCTTCCACAGTAGGCAAAAACACATATATTAATCAAATTGATAGTTACAAAATCATTAATTTAAATTTAGTCTCATTATTCTTAGTAATTTAGCTAACATTCAAACCCAAACGCAACTGTTCTGTTCCTTGTAATAGTAAAGAACATATTTTATTGGTCATAAAATTTAAAATGTATAGTAAAGTGGTTTTTAGTTATAATGAATTTGTTAAGTAAACATTGTTTTGTTTGCCTTCTCCGCTTTATAATGGGTGCAGGTTTGAATTCGTTATGGTGGAAAAAAAATACTTATATAATATATTGTGTTAGATTTTTAATCCATTCATTGATGTCTTATTACAAATATACATTAGTACCTGTCAATTGTATGAGAAAATAAAACTGTTTTTTGTACTATATTTACTATTTTTAAACCTTCCTTGGACAAATATTTCAAAATCTAAATTAACCGAATCGTTCCAGCCGTTATTAAATTTTAGCAAGAGTTAAAAATCATAAGATCATTTATTTTTTATTCGATTATAACACGTTTTAAAACAAGCTATTTTAAACGGATTAATCGCGTATATTTTGGTATTCGCAAATATATATTTGGAAACCTGACTATACTGACGGATATTTAAGACTCTAAAACTTGATAACGACTCCGAATCTATTATTTTTATGCGTATATAATATTATATATAAATTAAAATAACTAATAATTATATATATTTATTTTAATTTATATATAATATTATATGAATATAACACCATATGAATTGTATAGCTATAAATATAGCGAGTAATAATATTACCTTCTATGTAATTTAAACCAGTTGATTTAATATGTTAAACGGTGTAACATCATGACATCATGCGCATGCTTGCATGATTTTTATCTTACGTACTTTATGATTTTTGCTATTTGCCATTTTATGTTTACTGTCTGCGTGTGTTAATGTGCTTACGTAGGCACTTCTAAAAAAACACTGTTCTATATCTAACTCCTTAGAAGATTTCTATGTCCAGTATAAGGCTATGTGTGCACTGTTTATACACTTATAAACAAGTTACTCAGAAAATATTTTATATGAATTTATTAATGCCAGCGAATATATAAGCTTGAAATTTAACATCTGTTTTAGTTTGTTAATTGTATAATTTTAAAATGAGAGATTATGTTACTCCTTGTTGATTATCCCACATAGCAGGGTAGACAGAAAGTACCTAGTGTCAAGTACCTAGTGTCAAAGGTACTCAACGCCGCACTTTGTGTTTACCAGAGCGAGGAAGTGAAAATATTTTAATTATAATCACTCCCCCGAGTGGGGATCAAACCCACAACCGGTCGCGTTTACAGTCAGACGCTGCCACACTGAGCCACGACCGATTATACAAAATGTTATTTTGATATATATTTATATATACTTATGAAAAAATAGCAAAAAAGGTGTTATTTTAATATTATAAACATATTTATTTGTATAGATTACACAAAATATATTTGAAAAATATATGAAAATATTTTGAACAAACTACTAGGATAAAGTATCCACAACGTCGGATTTTCAAAAATATATTTTCTAATACTAAGTATAGGCAATTATTACGTTTAAATTAGTTTCAATATATATATATATATATATATATATATATATATATATATATATATATATATATATATATATATATATATATATATAGAGGCAGGTCATGGTGCAGTGTGACAGCGTCTGCCTGTAGACGCGATCGGTTGTAAGTTTGGTTGGTGAAGACAAAAACCGGCTTTGAGTTTCACCACTCAACATGCAATGTCTCGAATTCGGTGGAAAGTGAAGTACGTAAAGTGTCTTGACAATATATATATATATTCGAAAATACTTTTTTAAAAACTTGACGTTTCAAGCACTTTACCACGGTAACTACTTTGACCACGGTCTACTGTAAAGTGTTCAAAACGTAACTTACGTCTCTAAAATCTATTTTCGAATAACAAAATATACGCAATTAATCCGTTTAAAATCCTTTTTTATAGGATTTCGAAGAATATCTACTCCAACAAATCACGTCAACCTATATAAATACGATACATAACGAAACACCTAATTAACAAACCTTTAGTAAGTTAATCCATTAATTACTGTACATAATTATGTAAGCAACTAATGTATGTATGTATGTATGTATGTATGTACAAGCAATTGTAACAAGGATCACGCCTAACCGGCGCCCACGCACGTTACTGATGCTCTATTATACAATTGTAGATCAGTTGTTACATGTATGGGATATACAACTTTAGTGCATAGCTCGGTTTTGTCTCTTAGAGGTAATTACCGTAAAATAATTAGTGGTATAAGTTAAAAAGCAAAAAAAAAACTTATATTTTTAAGTTTTCCGCGTTTAAGTTTATAATGGACCTGCCTATAGATAGACTGTATATAAGATAAGCGGAAATGGTGGTGAGGTCGATTTCCGTAAGAGTAAATAATTATATTTCAATCATTTTAACTTTTCCTATTCTGGCAAGAGAGTTGAGTTTGTTGTATGAAAAAGGCAAGATAAATGAGCGTACGAGATTTTGCTGGCTTTTGCCATGGAAAACGCACTTTTTGGAGGTACTCATATTGTATATACGAGTTATTAAATTCACCACTTTAGACACAATGTCTCGATTTTGAGAGGAAAGTAGCGACCGGGAAAGTAGCGATCGGTTCGGTATTTTTTTCTTATTCCTTTACGTCAGAGGACTGAATGTCGAAACTGATAGGTGACACAAAGCGTGAAACCAAAAATAAACTGTGTTTTCCAATTCCAAGCATAAGTAAGTAAGATATATTCTTATTAAAGACAATAGAAAGCAATAAAGAAAGCAATTAATAAATAAGCAATAAAAAGTAGGGTAAAGTAAAGAAAAGTACCTTCCTTAAAATATAATATGCGAAAAATGCCTACAGTGCCTAAGTTATTTTATTATTTACTTTTAAAGATCGTATATCTTAAGTGTGTAACAAAACGAAATTAACTTAACTTATACCATATCTACATTCTATATTAAACAATATAAGCCCATTGTTCCATCTTTATCTCTATGACAAATTTCTAAGAATAATTCAGTCGATCCAAATCAAATGCATAGAGCTTAGACGGACACGCGCACGATCCATAATAAATACTAAACAGCCCATTTGTATGTTATAATGTGATTGTTAATTTAACTGTGGGTACATAGCGGTCTATAAGCTGAAGATATGCATTGATAAAATGAAATAATGATTTTTTGGATTTAAATTTCTTTTTTTTATGTTAGGAAAGAAACGTCCTTAATTAAAAAAAAACACTGAAAAAGGTTGTTATATTAATTGATTTTTCCCCTGGCAAGACAGTGTGGCATTTAGTTACGCAGCTCAACACTGTATCTTTCTGGCATATCTACAGTGTTGAGATACATCACCAGTTCTCAGGTGCTATACAAGAAATCATGTAGCTATTTTTGTTCTGATACCCACGTTTATACGTACAGTTATAAAAGTATCTAGATCAGAAATTATAACATCGATTATGACTAATAAGTAATTACTTAACTTTATCTTATACTGAGTTTATCATTGATAAACTAAACTTTTTTATTTTTTGACTTAAGATAATTATATAATCGTGTATTAAATAATAAAATAAACTAATATGAAATCACTACGGAATCCCTTCGTCCCTGTCCCATTCGTAGCGTATTTATTCTATTCACAAATAAAATGCATATCCATAAATAAAATATAAATATATATTATGTAAATGTTAAAAACGATAAAATCACAATCACAACTTCTAAATTGTAACGTCTATACTCTATTAATAAACAAATCGAATAATCTTTGAAACAATTGAATTGAATTGAAATGAATTGAATTGAATTCAATGGAAATAAGAAAAAAAAATGCATACCGAAGGCAAATATGGCATGATCTAAGTAAGTTACTGAGAAATTAGCGACATATTTATAGTGGGGACGGCGTCCGGAAATCCCGTACATTGATACTATCTTTACAACCTGTGATGCCAACATTTGAATAAGTTTTAGAATTTTATGCCAATGAATAGGTTTAGTAGATGTGGTGGAGTAAATTTTGTTGTCTCTGAGAGACACTAAAGTTTAGTGTAGTAGAAAGTTTACGAGATGTAATTTTTAAATAAGATAATTAAAATAATATTATAATATATACAACAATTTAATTTAATGTCATCCGGTTTTTTTTTACTTTTTTTAATATCTTAGTTATATGGTGTCCCTGATATAGTTTGTTTCGTGCCGCATAGCAGCGTAGACAGGAAGTACCTAGTGTCAAGACACTCTGTACTCCACTTTCCGCTAATTTCAAGACATTGCGTGTTAATTGCCGGAACTCTACGCCGCGTTTTACCTTACCAGAGTGAGGAAATTAATATAATTAAAATGCAATCATTCCCCTGAGTGGAAAACAAACCTACAAACGATCGCATTAGCAGTTGGACGCTGTCCCACTGCGCCACGACCAGCTTATTTAATTAATTGTATTATTTTTAAGGTTTCATTATCATCAGCCTACAATTGTCCACTGCTGAACATAGCCAAGTCCAAGCCTCCCTCAGAGTTCGCCACGTTGGACCTCTGCGTACCTCATCCAGCTTATATCTTTATAGCTTGGCTCTGCTAAAACCAAACGTAACAATTTTTTATCCAACACATAATAGCTAAAAATTCTCCAAAAGAGTATAGTGTGAACGACAGTATTTTCCCTCCCATGTTACTTTATGCGTGGTGGTAAAAAAAAAATATATATTTTCAATATATTCTTTGAACATCCGTTTAATAATTCACATCGTGTCCTCTAGCTCGTGTACTCCTCGTATATAGATCATTATATTGTTCGGTGTTTAAAGTGCGCCATCGTCAGCGTGGTATCGCGCCCTGCATCATAAATAGACAGTCTTGTACTAATATATACGGCGTGGTATGTAATGTAATTGATTGGTCTATGTAATGTTAGATTAACGTAACTTTATAGCTATAGGTTCAATTCAGATTGGAGTAAATAAACCGCGGCGTTTAACGTCACAATGGTCATAATAACGTCGTCAAATGTATCTTATTTCTATTTTCTATTTGTTTTTAATATGGCTGTTACTTTTTGACTACATTCAAGTTATTAGACATATAGACTGAGATGAAAATAATTTAAATATAAAATAAAACATCTGAGTATCATCTTCTTATCTTCTTCTCTAAAACTACTAAGATATTTATTTATCTACACAAAAGACCATATTCTTTTACATTTAAATTTAATAAAACTGAAAATTTAGTTTTATAAAAAAATTCTGATTAAAAATGTCAAATATTTTTTTTATTTGTATTTATCACGATTGAGGTCGGTCGTGGCGCAGTGGTCTAACTGTAAACGCGATCGGTTGTAGGGTGCGATCCCCATTCGGGGGAATACATATTCACTTCCTCACTCTGGTAAAGACAAAGAGCAGTGTTGAGTACCACCACTCAACACACAATGTCTCGAATTCGACGGATAGCGAAGTACAAAGTGTCTTGACACTAGGTACTTTCTGTCTATCCTGATATGCGGGATAAAAGCATGAAACTAAAAAAATTATAACAAGAATGGAAATTCTTTTTTCAACTTAATGAAGTAATGAAGTCATCAACCACGGGTAATCAAGCTTGGCCTACTCACACGTACATCTTTACTTTTATATATTTAATAGAAGCTTAGAATATAATGTTTGACACTTTTTTGCTGCTGTGATTTTTACAGTAACAGACAAAATTGTAAACGAGATAAAAATTGCAGCTTTATGTTTTATCCTTCATAGCAGGATAGTCAGAGGCAACCCAATGTCAAGACGCTCAGTTTATTGACATTTGAGACATTGCGTTTGGATGGTGAGCTCAACGCCGCGATTTTTCATACCAGAGCGGTGAAGAATCGTTTCCCTGAATGAGACCGAACCAATGACTGATCGGGCTTACAAACAGACACTGTTCTACTGCGTGAGGGTGGCCGCTAAAAAAGTTAAAATATAATTATTTAAAGTTTTTTTACAAATTAAGACATTAAATAAGCTAAGCAGAATTTAAGCCCCTGTCTATCAAATATAGCCCATTACATATAAAATATAACCTTACGAAATTCGACAAGGTTCATCAATTCAATAATAAAACATAATATAAATACATACAAAGCTAGCGCTAACATGATTTACATAGCCGAGTGCAATGAAGTCATCAGTCAACGGTCAATCACGGCGCGATACATATTAAAGAGGTATAGACTATCCTATGAATAGAAGTGATTTTTTTTTATTTTATCCATTTTTAGCATATTTATTTAGAGTTTAAAAACACATTAGTATTACGTTAGGTTTATGTAAATATGACTGTTTTTAGATAATTATAATTTAAAGTAAATAGCTTTTATTTTTGTTTACATTAACAATGTTTTCATTTTTTCATATAGAAATGGAATTTACGGCTAAGATTATTAGATTAGTTCGAGGTTTTGAACATTGTCTTGAAATTATATTTTAATTTACAAGCAGTCGTTCACAAACACACGGAACACCGCAAAGATTTTTAAGTTCAATTCCCAATCGTCAGAGTCAGACAAAACACGGCGCTATGTTCCGATGTTAAACAAGCAATAGTTCCAATTTCGTTGGAACGGGGATACAGAGTGTCTTGACGCTGGGTTCTCTTTTTTTCTACCCTTACTTTACCTTACTTTAATGTCGCCAAATCAAACACGAAAATCATTTACAATATAATTGTAATACAAAAAATATAATATTTGATTAGTTTAACATCCATGAAACTACTACTAACGTTACATTAACTAATCAAAGATTAACGCACAGACGCGTCACGAATATACACGAACTAATTTATCACATATACAACTATCTGAACATTATCAATCAAACCAACAGGATTTCTGTATTTAGCTTTGTTCTACTAAAAAGGTACGTATTTGTATGGCACTTTGAAATGCATTGGAAAAGTATTTGGATGTTTAATATGTATTTGTTATACAAACACCAAAGTGGTAGCAAAGTAACGAGGAAGAGAAAAGACACTCTGTTTTCTATCCAAATTCGAGACATTACTTGCATGAGGTGGAGTTAAACGCTGCGTTTTGCCAAATTGAGCCATGAAATTAATTTAAATATAATGATAACCTCCGGATTGGAATATTGCCCACAACATTTTAATTCATAATCAAACCTATACCGATACCACCCCACAAAGGAGACACTTGTTTTATAACAAGTGTACTTTTTTTTATCATTTGACAAAGAATTATTATATTATTATAATGCCATTTTGTAATGAATCTAAGACTTTGTACTAAAATTAATTCAAGTGGAAATCTAATTAAAAACGGGTATAAGTCATCTAATGAATATGACAAAATCGAGACAGTCAATAAAGTATTATAGAATTTTAATTATTATTTTATTTTTTAATGATTATCATCTCTCCGCTCTGGTAAGACAAAACGCGGTGTTAAGTTATGCCATGAAAGAACTCAGATTTAGGCGGAAAGTGGCGACTGAGTGTATTGTACACTAGGTTATCTCTGATCACCCTTCCATGCGTAGATGCGTGATGCTAAAGTAAACGAAATATTATTACAAGCAATATGAACGCTTCAAACCTAAATCGTTAGTTTATATAAAGATATTATCTCACCCATTTATATATTAGACCAAAACAAAAATTCCCAAAACGTTCAATATATAAAAGGCTGGCTATTAACAAAAAAAAAAACATTTAAAACATAGGCGCAGCGTTCAAAATGAAATCTAAATTCGAAATCGTATCGCGTCCTAGCGTTTCCTCTACGTGCTGTTTCCGCTCTTATGGGGCGCACGAGGAATTCTTAATTACTTACTTACTTACTTTTACATACATTTTTTTTTTAATTTTTTTTTAATACGCTTAAAGATATTTTTTAGAATAAAACATTTGTGTATCCTGTTCATGATTGATGGTGCCTTTTGTGCAGTTGTTGGGAATTGTATGCGATGATATTAGGTTCCAATTCAATTTGAAAATTTTCATATTATTATTATTCAGTAAATAACGGAAATAGCTTAATGTTTTTTTTTAATATATCAGAGTAAGAAGAGAAACTACCTGGTGACCGAATATCAGGTTATTCACTTTCCACGCATTCTAGATATTGTGTGTTATATGGCGTAACACAACGCAGCGTTTTCTATTTATATATAAAACTTCACCCGGTCATATTAAAATTATACTTTTATGTTTTTCTTTTAATTGCTTAATATATTTCAGTTTTTAAGACTTTAATATTAAAACATGAATGAAATTATTATACAAAATATTATTACAACTATTAAAGGCCGTGGCGTAATATGACAGCAACTTATTTAGAATATATTATCAAATCTCCGTTCTCGTGAGATTATACGCGGCGTTGAGTTCACCGATCACCATGCAATATCTGGATTTTGGACGGAAAACAGTAGACAGAGTGTCTTGACACTATATTATCTTTGACTACCCTACTATGCGAGATAGAACGTGAAGCTACACCCTTAATAAAATACTTTTATATCAAAAGGATACTAGGATTTTTTTTAGCTTCACGCTAGTATCGCGCATAGCAGGATAGGTAGAAAGTATCTAGTGTCAAGACACTCCGTACTTCACTTCACGTCTACAGTCAGACACTGCGCCACGACCGGCTTCCAATACTACCAACATATTGTATATATGATTATATAAAGTTAGTCAATTTTTAATCAAAGCAACATCCCAATTAAATAATTAAGTAGGAAATGTAATATGCAAAACCAATCATAAATTTTATATAATATGACTTAAAATTTATGATATTTGCTATAACTCCTTGATCTTTTGGCGAATACTTTCTGAACATGTTCTTTATATTTATTTATTTTTTAATTTGTTTGTTATTTAACTCTGGCGCCAACTTAGACGTACATTTCAATACTAAATAAGGAATTATATATTTTAAAATGAAACTATTTAACCGGATTAATCGCGTATATTTTGGTATTCGAAAATACATTTTTGGACACCTGACGTTTCGAACACTTTACAGTAGTCCGTGGTCACAGGTAGACCGGTAGACAGTCTAAATGTATAAAAATCGCGAAAATCAAAGATCTTATTAAGGAATTATATGTATTTAATAAGCGTGTATTTAAAAAAAAATAACCCAGTGTCAAGACACTTTGCTCTCCTGCATATATTGTGTGGTGAGTGCCCTATATGCAACGTTTTTATTTCGGACGTAATTCTGGAACGTAGTGTCTTGACACTTGATTTTCTCTGATTAACGTTGCTCTGACTTGCGTTAGATGGCGAACGAAATCTCACTAAGCCATAGTGATGTTTTTATTAAACAAGACGTAAAATATATTAATTTAACATTAGTGAGGATTTGATATGACTTTTTTTTTCTATGTTTAACAATTTAAGACTCTAAGTTCGTTAAATAATATTATTTAAAATTAAATTGTGATATACACTGGAAAATATTATAGAAATTAAAATGTCCAGAATTAGACATGTGAAATAATTTTCTACCACATTAAAAAGAGTACAAAGTATTTGAACGAAGTCAGTGTATGAAGTTATAAGTAAGAACGCAGCGGGATTCGAACCTGCGCCGCTAGGAAACCAATGGATAGACGAATTTTGACGGTAAATATGTTTTCTTAATATAACGGTTTTAAAAGCAGCTTCACACTTTATCCTTAACAGCAGGGTAGTCAAAGTCATTCTAGTGTCAAGACACTAAAATTGAGACATTGCGTTCTGAGTGACAAGCTAGCCAGAACGATAATTTGAAAATAAATTTTAAATATAATAATTTATAGAAAATAGTAAATAGACATTTACTCACACTAAATAAACATATACTCTAATAGGTAACAGGTTCAAATTCTGTATGGTACAAAGCAAAGTGTTCCAACATTTCCATCTTACTTATAACGTTGGTGAAAAAACACGATACTTATACATAAAGGTCGTCCTTTTAAATTGATATAATAAATTTTCAATTTCAATTTTTACATTCCGTTCCTATAGAAAAACTTGTACGTAAATGGTACAGTATATTATTATACGGAATAACCTTAATTCTATGGTTAAACGATTTGGTTTCTAAAAAAAACGAACTCCAGTTCGTATACAGTAGCAAAAACTTTGAATACTCGTTTATTAGTTTTTTTATAAACACATTAAAGATTAATTACAATAATAAAAATATTGTTATCACGCTTAGACTAACTGGTTGTCTTGATGCCTTATGAATTTGATAGGTCAAAAGTAACATCATCTATAATAGAGCTTCGCGTACGTTCGAGCCATCTATTATGTCAAATTCTAAACATTACGCCGTTTTGAGCAGAACTCAACGCCGCATTTTTTATTCTAAATGAACTTTTCGCTGAAAAGTCATGTAATATCCCTCTAAGTCATAATGATTTCATTTCTTTATTTAGAATTCATATCAAGAATATAATATAAGAGGCCGGTCGTGGCGCAGTGGGACAGCGTCTGACTGACTGTAAACGCGATCGGTTGTGGGTTCGATCCCCGAGTGGGGATTGAAGTGGAAGTGATTATATTTAAATTATTTTCATTTCTTCGCTCTGGTAAAAGACAAAGTGCGGCGTTGAGTTCCACGAAGCGAAGTACGGAGAGTCTTGACACTTGGTACTTTCTGTTTATCTGCTATGCGGGCTAAAAGTGTGAAGGTAAAAAACAAATTGCAAGAAAAAATTGCAAAAAAACGATTTCAAGACAAAAATTATAACAACATACTAACTCTATTTTCGTCAAATTCGATTATAACTTAATTTTTCATTATGTTATAACACAAAAAAAGGAATTTAAAATTACTGACGCGAATGGGCATGATTGATTTTTTTGCTCGATCAAGTTTGCATTGAACAAAAAATATATGCATTTTGCTGAGTACAGTGCAGACTTTCGACAGAATTCTTTCTTTTTATTTTTTTTTAAACTTCACGCTGTATCCCTGAAGGAGTAGTCAGAGAGAACGGAGTGCAAAGCGCTACGATCCCTGCATACGTCTTTCGCTTCGTCCACAGTCATTAGCCTGCCTCCAGTATCTTCGATACTTTGTTTTGAAAGGTTAACCAAGGTCGACAGAAATGTATCAGATCAGTATCAGAAATGTTCCATAGCCATTGCAAGGTTAGAATGTGAAATTCAATATGAGTGTTTGTATGACTATATTAACGAGAAGCGAGTACTATTCCTACTGGCGTATTGTCAGTGACTTATGTCCAGCAGTAGATGTAATACGGCTGATGATGAAGGGTATTTAGCATATTAAATATTAACCAATTTATAGGAAACGATTCCTGTGAGCATTGCTTATTTAAAAAATTAATTACAGATCCAAAATCGATAATAATATATTATATTTACTAGATGTCTGTTGATGCGTTGACAACGCGTTGCCTTAGCAACGTGAATGTCATTTTATATAAACGTGTATGTCAAACACATGGTAGTGTGTGTTACATTTATTTTATTCATTATTACATTTTCTAGCATTCTGCATATATATAAACTATAACTGTGCCAAATTTCATACTTCTCAGTTCGCGTTATTTTCATAAAAAGGGGTTCAACAATTTTGCTTTTCTTATTAATATGTCTTTTATAAGAAGTCCAGAACACATATTTTATTAAACATAAAATCAAAATTCTAAAAAGTAATAATGGTGATGAAATGATATATTTTTGTGAACAGCAATTCAGTACAAAAGAAAAAATCTTACTTACATATACACATGTATTAAGAAATTTTCAAAGAATCTTGAGACCATGGAAGCGCAGTGGAACAGTATTTGAGTGTAAACGTGATTTTCAAAATATATTTTCATTTCTCCACTCTGATAAGACAATGCGTGGCGTTGAGTTAGCCACTCAGCATTCAAAAGTGTCTTGACACTAGGCTTTCTCTGACTACCTAGCATATATAGTTAATTAAAATAATCTAAAGCATCTGTCTTTTGTCTGCCAAACCTGACATCTTGATTTTTTTTTAATTAGAGCAAAATGCTTGTAAATCACGGCTACGACCTAAACCTTTCGGTTTTTATTCTAAACATTTTATGAGTGTTATTAAGGGAGTCCCAAAATGGGATAATGGCGGTTGTTCTTACCTTTTTTTTGCAATTTGATATAATTTTCGCGCCGGCTTCCGTTGACTTGATGAGTGGCGTGGGTTGAACTTTAATATTCTTATTATATCTAAATTGTTGTTAGACGGATTTTCCTTTATAACACTTGCAAAATGTTGTTTAAAATCTATTTAGTTAATGGCTTTAAATAAGCATAGATTAGAAACTATTTGTTTCTATATATATATATATATATATATATATATATATATATATATATATATATATATACCCCTCTACATCACATTACCACATCAACCAATATAATAAAAGAAACATTTCACGTACATTGAAAATCTTAAAATAATTGAGTCGCTCTGGTAAGACAAACCGCAACTGTGAGTTCCACCACTCAACACACAATGTCTCGAATTCGACGGAAAGCGGAGGACGGAGTGTCTTGCCTGTAGGTACTTTCTGTCTACCCTGCTATGCGGGATAAGAGCGTGAATCTAAATAGTTTTTGATAAACAAATCAAATTCTTACTTTCAACTAATATGACACATGTCGCATATATTACCATGGTGACAAAAAATGCACTAATCATTTTACAATATCGAGCTAAAAAATTCTTCTATACCACGTTTCTATAAGAATAGCTTCACACGGGAAATGTATGGTGTTAACCAAATTAATGACACATAAGCCCGACGGTCTAGACCCCTGATTTGGACCGATTCCATAGTATTGGCGGGTCTTTATAAATGGATCAAGATATGTGGGATGAGGAAATCCATAGTAAAGCCTTTAGCACTCATCGTCGTGAGAAGAATCGGAATTTTAGACATATGATTGTTTTTAATATTTTGGGTGGCCGGGGTGTAATATTTCTTAGACAGGTAAGGAATAATTATAGCTTTAATTCTTATAATGTCGTCGCCGTCACGTGGTTTGCTTGAAAAATATATATAAGGTAAGGTGAAAAGGTAATATTAATAGAAGCTGGTCGTGGCACAGCGGAACAGCGTGTGAATGACAACGTGTTCGGTTGTGGGTTCGATCATACTCGGGAGAATAAATATATTTAATTGATTTTTATTTTTTCGTTCTGGTAAGACATATCGCGGCGTTGAGTTCCGCAACTAAACACATTATGTCTCAAATTCGTTTGAAAGCAGAGAATGGATAATGGCTTACTTCCTCTCTACCCTTTTACGCGGGATAAAACCGTGAAGCTATAAAATATAAGTTAATATACTACAGACATATGTTAGGACAAAACTTTTTTATTATAAATTTTAAAACATTAAATTTCTGTAATATTTTACAATTTCTTTATTAGTATTATTTTGTACTTAGAACTAGGAAAGATTTTTAAAAACTTTTGGGTAGCAGAAATTCATAAAAACATATCTAATAGAGATGCTAACAGCATAAATAAATTGTGACAAACGTATAAAAATTTCGGTCCAAATTTATAAGATTTTTAAAAATAATTTGCATGGTATTTGATTTAATATAATAATAAAAAACCACAATAAGACAGCTAGACCTTAAGCTATTAAATAAAAAAAAACCCTTAAATAAAAAAATATTAGACTATATTAGTGATTAGGCTGAAAATATTATTAAAATAAATTTGTATCTGTTTTCTGATAATGCTACTAAAAAAACTTTTAAATTTCTACATCCAGTGTTTTGTTTTTCGTAAAAAAACCATGTTACTGGGACTCCCATGCTTGCAAATATAGGCTGGCTGAATACCCTTCAAAACCTCATGGAACTCCTATTCCACCGCCACTAGGCAGGGTGCTAGGTGCTCCTTCCATCGTCAAAGATCACCAAATTTACAAGCAAAATTAATTCTAATTTTTTCAGTTAAAGTTATAATTAAACTTGCCAATAATAATGTCATAGTAAATGTGGTTAGCTACTGTTTTTTTAAATAGGTTCTAACCAACAACCTGCTATGGTAACCGCATCGGCGTTATTACACCATTGCGGGGGGTGACACGAGCAATGTTTAAAACGGATTATATTTTTACACTTCCGTAAGAAGCTTGCAATGAGATTGGTTGTATAGTGCGTCCAGAAGTATTTGAAAATATTTTTCTTAACTTCACACTTTACACCGGATAGCAAGGTACAGGTATCTAGTGTCAAGACACTCCGTATGTCGCTTTCCGCTAGATTGGACACATTGCGTGTTGAGAGGCGGAACTCAATGTCGCTGTTTGTTGGAATGGAATTCGAACCAATAACTGACCGCGTATACACTCAGATGGTGTCCAACTGCGCCACGTTTGACGTCATAAAATTTTAAGAATCTAAAACAATTTTTAAATTATATAGGTAGAAAATATGCAGTATAGTTTAGTAAAAAGTAAATAAACCGAAGGGGTAAAGAAAATCGTAATTTTCTTTATTAAATTTAATTTTGAAGTTAAAAGTGTTTGTCGGTATTATAATGTTCTAAGTAATCCAGTTGAAAAGGTAGCAAAATTCGTGTTAATGCAATGCTCGATGTTTGTATCAAGCACATAAGTATTTTATTATACGTAGGGCCTGACATAATCTGAAATGAATAAAATTCCTTTTTTTTTCTTATAACCAATTGTAAAAAAAAAACATAAAAAAATATACACTATAAAATATTTTAAAAAATAATTAGAAAATATATTCATTTCTATAATTATAACTAAAACTAGCCCCCCATATTCTGCACTCTCTATTTGTCAACCAAAACCAAAGGAATACTTATAAAATTTACATTATATAGAATTTCTCAATATATTTCTTTTCTTGCCATCTGAATAATGGTTTGAAAAATTAGTCAGCTGTCGCTTTCACTGTTTTACATATTGACTTTTATATTTGAGAAGAGCAAATGTATAGAAACTCATTCTTGCTGGCTTTTCTCAGCAGAACTGTCTTCCGGCAGATAGTTTATTTAACAGTTTAACAGTGCTTACAATATTTACTATTTTTAAAGTGTTATTCCACACTTAGGATTAGAAAATATTTTTGAAAAAACGTATAAAAAGCGGGATTCGAACCCACGCTTCTTGGATACCGTTCAAGCACTCTGACCGCTAAGCTGATCAGAGCGCGTAGTGCTTACAATAGTTTTTTTTTTTAAATAATTAATATGTAAAGTATCAATATTTCAAATCACACTATACATTGGATTAAATTCATTTCTAACATCGTTGTCAACCCACAGACTAGTTACAGAAATAAACTTTGCGGTTGAACACTAAGCGGTATCACAACTTTCTTGTTGTATAAAAATACAAGCTGTAACGCGTGACTCTGTTTGCATTATTTGCATAGAATAAAGTACCCTACGTTTGATATATATTTGAAAAAAAAAAATCTTTCCTAATCTCGATATTTTCGACTTTAAAACATATTCATAATATCCGATGGTAGCTTTTCTAAGGAACTAACAATACTTACACTACTGACAATAATTGAAGATTTAAGAATGTTTATAATAAACTATTTCAAGTTGAATATTTTGTTAAATAGATTGTAGCGCAGTGGGACGGCATCTGACTGTAAACTTGATTGGTTGTAGGTTCGATTCTCACTCGAATAGACAAAGTGTGTCATTGAGTTTACTCGTTAAGACGTAGTGTCTCGAATTGGGGCGGAAAACAGAAACTGACTGACACCTTGCTATGCTGAAAAGGCTCAAGGCTTTTTTTTTGTGGAAATAACGGTTGTTTTAGGAATTACTGCAAAATAATATCCCACATAGTTTCCGTATACTCTCCGAAGAACTCATATCCCAAATAATATATCTTCTTCCAGTAGTTTCGGCTAAATATTTGGTCAGTCATTTAGTGAATAACGGATATTAAGTGAATATTCATAATATTATATCGAAGGCTGGCCGAGACCCAGTGGGAGAGCGTCTGACTGTAAGCACGATTGGTTGTGGTTTGATTCCCATTTGGGGGAGTGATTATATTGAAATCATTTCTATCTCCTCGCTCTGGTAAGACAAAGTGAGGTATTGAGTTCCGTCACTTTACGCAAATGTCTCGAATTTGGCGGAAATCGAAGTACGGAGTGTCATGACACTAGGCACTTTCCGTCTACCCAACTATGGGAGATAAAAGCGTGAAGGTAAAAAAATGATTTGTATTATAAAGTAACAAAAATATAAATATAATAACAACTGATAATTTTGTATTTATCGAAATAAATAATATTTTTTTTAGAAATACAACTTATTATAATATACACACAAAACGTGAGAAGACCTTATCTTAATGAGTAACGATTAAAAGGATCAAAGGTGCAAGTCAGACGCTTTGTCAATGTGACGGGACGTTATCGGCGATTATGTTTTCTAGATTAATACTAAGATAATTTAGCTATTAATTAAATACATGTAGAGTAAAATATATCAATTTACTATAACACAGACCTAATTCATCTATTTTTTCTTGTTTATATATGTATGTAGAAAGAAGTTTTAAACACTTATAATGATTATAAGAAAAATGTTGGAAAACGTAACTAAACTCCGAAGTTTAACCAAACCAGAGAAATGATTACAATTTGTATACAATCATTATCCTGAGTGGGAATGAGCTTCGAATGCATACATTGTCAGTATACTTAGATACTGTCGCACTGCTATTGCGTCTATCTTTGCTTATTTAGAAACAATCATTCTATCTTTAAACAAGAAAATTGTAAATAGAAGAGCTTTATTCCGCATAGCAGACTTGTCAGAGGGAAGTCAAGATACTCAGCTCTCCAATTTCCACCAGAACTCAAGACAATGCGTGTTAAGTGGCGGAACTCAACCCCGTGCTTTATCATGCAATAGTTGAGAATTAAACTCGCAATTACTCGGATTATTTGCCAAACGGGGCCAACTGTGCCGCAATGGCCTTAAGAAATAAATAAAAACAATATTTAAACACAAGCAAAACCACAAAATAATACTAGTATACAATATATACCAGTATATAATGAGTACGGTATCCGCATTCAAAGAGCATTAACAAAATAGATTCGTTATATCGCACGTCAATCACACTACATCAATTGGTTTTATATAAATGGTACAAATAGCAATCAAACTAACCTTGTGACAAATGACCTCATGTTTAAACTTTTTTTATATAGAATTATAAACATTTTTGAGATGTGAATTATCGATATAATTATATTTTAAATAATTTAACATTAGAAGTAATATGTATATAACTTCATAATTAAGAATTACAATGAAAACTGTTTATTGAAACGTTTATTCTAATTTATATTGTTAGTCTCGATTTCGATGATGCAACAGAATGTCTTGACACTAGGTCGTTCTTGACCACTCCCTGCTATGCGGGATAAGGTGTCAAATTGTACAAAATATACTAACTGATTGTAATCGCGACCTGTAGTGGGTTCCATTCCCACTAAAAGGAGTGATTATATTTAAAATTATTTTCAATTCCTCGCTCTGATAAGACAAAGTGCGGCGTTGAGTTCCACCACACAACATGCAATGTCTAGAATTCAATGGAAAGCGAAGTACAGAATTACTTGACACTAGGTACTTTCTGTCTACCCTACTATACGGGATATCTTAATAAAACTTCAAATTGATTGAGTTTTAAACTTCAAATTGATCCTTTTCCTCATTAGAGCTCTTCTTTTTGAGTCTATTCACTTCCTCGCTCTTTTAAGGCAAAGTGCGACGTTGAGTTCCGCCACTCGACATGCAATGTCTCAAATTCACTGAAAGCGAAGTACAGAGTGTCTTGACACTAGGTACAAAATACATTTTAGTATATATAGTTAACTAAAAATTCACTGAATAATACATACTTGGTAAAAATGTCAAAGTAATTAACTAAGAACTGAAATATTTCCTAAGTTAAAGGAAAACGCTCAGTCCTCTGGTTTAAGAAAATCAGTACAGCTATCTGAGCTAATAAAGCCATTTATTACTGATAGCCCGACCTATGCATGCTGATGCTGTAAGATATACATCTAATGACGTTCTGAGGCTAAGACTGGGTTAATGGGGCTAAACCAGGGTTGGGTTAAAGCAGCTTATATTTGTAAGAGAAAATGTATACGTATTTATCAAGAACCGTTTAGTTTCTTATTAAACAAATATTATTTTCTTAATAATGAATTATATTTAAAATAAACACAAAAAAAAACGTGATTTTTTTGTGTTTATTTTAAATACCTTGTGAAAATTTTAAAATAAAATTTAGTTGATAGTAGTTTTTTTGTAATTACATAACTACAAATTATGATAAACAGACTGACAGTTCAATTCTTAAGAGCTTCATAGAATAAAAAAAAAGAATCAGTCTTATTTCACATAATAAAAATAAGAATTTTCCTCTGAATATAAAACTTTGTGTATGTAGCTTTTATATATATTTTTTTTAATTTTCAGTATCAACCCTACACCAGTTCAGTATCGTGAGTGAGAGGCCGTTTTGAATTTGAGTTTAGTTGATAAAGTAATCCCATTGTCCCAATATAGGCAAATGTTCGTAACAAGACCGAGATAATCGTGTAACGTTGAATGATGATAATATTAAAACCAACGTTGAGGCTAAAATATTGATCCAATCAAATGTTAGCTGCAAACTATTGGAATATATACGATTTTATATATTAGATATGGAAATGCTTGATTGATTGTAATTTGAATTGTCATATAATATAGGCCAAATATGTGGTAGAGAAACTTCATACGAAATTATGGGGACGGGGAGTGTAAATTTGGCATTGTCAAAAAGTATGTAAGTAAAAGTGCAGAAAACTATCGTTTTATTACTTTTTTTTAATAATTTCACTCTTTATCCCGTACAGCAGGGTAGTCCGAGACAATCCAGTGTCAAGACACTCTGCTGACTGCTTTCCGTCTGAGATTCAGATTTTTTATAATTTCTGATATCAAGAGAAATAGCAATGTAAACAGAAATTCGGTAGTAAAAGAATTCTGTGAAAAGCGACGTGCGGAGTGTCAAGACACTCCGTACTTCGCTTTTGACCGAATTGGAGACATTGCGTATTGTGTGGTGGAACTCAACGACGCACCTTGTTTTTAGAGTGCGAAGTTAAAATAATTTTAAATATAATTCCACCCTCGAGTGGAGATTGAACCCACAACCGATCACTTTTACAATCAAACGCTGTCACACTGTGCCACGACAGGCCTCAATCAACAAGGAGTTGAATTCAAATTGACAATTATTATTTTCAATCAGAACTCTGTCAACCTTGCCTTACTTGAATATCTAAATATAAATACGTATATAATAAGTTAATTATAATACTATAATAAACATATTGCCTAGACCCTAAATTTTATTTATTTTTTTTGATATTTCCTGTCTATTAAAACATAAATCTATGGTCGGCTGTCAATATCGAAAGCATAGGTGATGTATGGAATATTTGGCATTTTTCCGACGGGTTGTGATCATTGATCATTATTAGAGTGAAGCGAGCGCGCGTCGACGATTCTACCATTGTAACGATTTACGTTAATGTATTGATATTCGATACTTTAGACTATTGGATACGTATTAAATTAATACTTGACTATTTAGATAACTGCTTAAAAACTAAACATTGTTTAGGCTTTTCCTTATAATATATATAAAACATGATTATGAAGCCGGTCGTAGCGCAGTGTGACAGTGTCTGACTGTAAACGGCATCGGTTGTGGGTTCGGTACCCACTCAAGGTAGTGATTATATTTAAATTACTTTTACTTCCTTGCTCTGGTAAAGACAAAGTGCGGCGTTGAATTCCACCACTCAACACGCAATTCAAATTCGGTGGAAAGCGAAGTATGGACTGTCTTGACACTAGGTACTTTCTATCTACCCTGCTATGCGGGATAAAAAGCGTGAACCGAAAAAAAACATGATTATAAATAAATAAAACATTTTGAGATTATTTTTCGTGATAGTTCTTAAAAAAATAATTATATTTATAATGAAATTTAAGAAACATTAGGTTCTTCTCTTCAAGCCCTCTCTCATTATAATCGTTAATATTTAATTTATTTTGGTATCAAATGTAACTTTAGTAATAGGAAGACATTATCAGAACTAAATAACCGTTCAATTACGATATTCATAATGATCTCAGTTCTGACATCAGATCATGTTAATGCGTTATACAAATGTATGTACAGGTATATATTGAATATATGAAATCTTATTTTGTAATCACCCTACTAAAAGACGCCAATTATCACTAAATTCATATAATGATCGACTGGTAAGCTGATTTTTATGCGGGTCCAATCTCTACTTGGGAATTATAATACGGCGTTGGGTTACGCCGCGTTTTGTTCAACATGTTATACTTTGTATTTGGATTGGAAATAAAGGCGGGTGTGAAGTCATAGTATACATGATTACCAATTTCTTTTCAAAGTTCAAATTTTATAATATAAAAAAATATATCATAAATAAAACAAATTAAACAGCCATAAAATCCTAAACCTATCGCGTTCCATCCGCAATTACCATAAGTGGTTCTATATAAATCTTATTGCAAAATTGCTGACAAAATCTTCCCCTGTCACTAGATAGTAAGAGCTAAACCCATAAATTATTGTACGACACGCATGCAAGGCTTCCTACCTGTGTCAGAGTTCAGTGGAAGCCAGATAAGGCAAATTAATTATTTGTTTACTGTGTCCTCTGTAAAATTTACTTTGACCACTCTTTATCCATCAGACATATCCCGGCTAGATGGGAAGATATAGCGTATCGAGTGACGTAACTCAACGCCGCGCTTTGTTTGGCCAGAGCGAGGAAAAGATGATAATTTAAATATAGTAATTCCCCAAATGGGAATCAAACTCGCAGAGGTCCCATATAAATTCAGTTTTTTTTATAATGATATACTTTATATATTACACATTTATGATATTTCATACATCATTTTTAGATAAACATACTTAGAACATAACATTATTGAAAAACTCAGTTCTCTGTCTTTTTTCTTTCAAGAACCATTACGTGTTGGAAGACTGAGTTAAATACAATATTTTAATATAACCACGAATTGACATCTATTGCATTTCAACTATGCCTGTATTATTTCAAGTTACCGATTACTACCAGGTATACTAGACAATATTCAAAATCATAAATAAACATAGTCTTAGTACGACGAGATGCGACAAAGTGCCGTGGGCGGGCACGCCCCTTGTTAAAGTAAGACCACTTAATACTAGCTACTGGTATTAAACGCCTGAGGCTAATACTTGATTGAGTATAATTTGTACTTTATTACCATTTTCCCTAAGGAAATTGTTAATAGATCAATATTTTAATATTTATGATGGTAAAACACTGTAAAAGATACAGTGTTAAGTGTTTTCTGATCAGATAACGACAGTGTTGTGTAGTGTTAAAAAATAAAAGTAGTGATACATCACTATTTTTTCACTATACTGTAATTACTATCATAATTTGAAGTTATGTAAAGAAGGAAGATATGTGTCAAACAATAAGGACAATTATAATTTTTTCAAGAGTGCATAGTATGCTTTACGAAATGTGGAGAGATACGTCTCTAATTTTTATCAATACTAAGTTTTTAGTTATTAATTTTTTCTCTAGTACCTAGTGTCAAGACACTCCGTACTTTACTTTCCACCGAATTCCAGGCATTGCGTGGTGAAACTCAACGCCACTCTTTGTTTTTCCAGAGTGAGGAAGTGAAAATAATTTAAATATGACTTACTCTCCCGAGTGGGGATCGAAGCCACAACCGATCGTATTTACAGTCAGACTCTAATTCAGTTGTTTAATTTATCGGTATCATGCAAAACAGAAGCTATATGTAAAAGCATAGTAAAAACAAGTAAGTATTAAAGAAGTGAAATTACAAAACTAACAACTGCAAAGAAAGCTCTTAAAATTATAACCTTTTTTATAAGTTATCCTTGCCGTTAATAAAAACATAAATGTTATAAAATTATATAACAGATTCGAATACAGGACCCAATTTTTAAACATATCAAAGAAGTAAAAGTGGGTCGAAGTGGCATTGTGATTTTTTCTTATAGTCATAGATATAAGGGAAGCTCATAAAATAATGTTGAATAAATATTGTATACAATATTATTATATAACTAGATATGTTATTAAAAAAAATATAATGATAATATTTTAATGTCTGTGTATTTAAAATTTTTCAACGTAATGGCACAGTGGGACAGCGTCTAACTGAAAAGGCTAGGTTGTGGGTTCGATTCCCACTCGGGCTCATATCATATTTAAATTAATTTCATATCCTAACTCTGATAAGAGAAAGCGCGGCTCTAACTTCCGCTACTGTAAACGCAATGTCTCGAATTTAGCGGAAAGTGGAGTATGAAGGATCTTGACATTAAGCACTTCCGCTCTAATCAGTATGCGTGATAAAAGCATGAAACTAAAAAAATTTCAGCCAATAGTAATAATAATAGTTTTTGTTATGTTAAAAATACTATAACTTGTAAAACTATGAAATCAACAGTCGATAAGTATAATTTAATTCAACTCAATAATATGCCCGTGTATAAGTATTGTATCAAGGAATTTGCAAAAGGGTTTTGAATGATAACGTAAAATGAGTCAGTAGCGAGTCCGACGGAAGCGCCATCCGGTGCAAAATGTGATTTTTGTAAAAACGGCATATCCTTTGATATATTATTACAATTCCCTTTACTTTAATAGTGGATAAGTTAGTAAAAAAAACAATAGTTTCTTGATATAAAAATGTGGTGAGAACAAATTTTAAATATCAAAATCATTTTTCCGAATGGAAATTGAACTCACTACCAATCGCCTTTACAATCAGATGCCACTCCACTACGCCACGATGATCTGAGAAAGAAATAACGTTCCCATACAAATAAATACGAATAACAACCTCAAAACAATCTGCCACTTAATTTCACATAATATTCATCTCTTCTATTTATACTATCATAGATTTATATACAGAAATACACACAATAATTACCTACAGTTCTATTATTGTAATAACTATATAAAATTGTATTAAATAATTATTTATTAATTTCTATTAGAGTTGTGTTAAAAATTATAATATTAATAAATTTTTTAAACTTTTGTTTCATAATATTTGGTATTTTATGCTTAAATCTAATACGTTAAACTCCTTCATTAAATTTCTTTACAATAACGTACTGTATATTCAGAAATATATATATATATATATATATATATATATATATATATATATATATATATATATATATATATATATATATATATATATATATATATATATATATATATATATATAAATACGTGTTTTAAACACGATGTATAACAATATGAGTATTATTTATTTTATATTTTAAAATACTTTATCAAGCAATCAAAGGAGTGTCTCGACACTAGATCGCCTCTGACCTTACTATACGGGATAAAGCGTGAAGCTGCTTCAGAATTCATAAATCGTCATTAGGTATATATTTACATTGACAAATAACAGAAATGTACTGATAAGGTCAAATCTCTTGATCATTTAGAACGTTAAGTAACATAAAGGTTAGCGAGTTAAAACTACATATTACACTATTTACTACAAAGATACTCAAATTATGAAGCATTTTTGACACAGGCCTTGGCATATTTAGAAATAATAAATTTACTTCATATACAGCGTGTTCTATGTTGTTAAATTAGCAACTACTAATAATTTCATTTGAAAATTATTTAATATAAATAAGTAAATATCATACATAACAGTATAAATAATTAAACAAATTAATGTATATATATTACAAATATGTAATTTAAGTGCATTTATGTATTTAATTTTTGTATCTCTTTTAAATGGTTAAAAATTAGTCTAATTATAATAAATATATATATATATATATATATATATATATATATATATATATATATATAAGTCACAACGCACCGTTTCCCCTATCACATTTAATATTGTACGTGGATGTACGTAAATATAATAATAAGGAATTTAGAACACCCTGTGTAATACATCGCAACGTGTCCCGTCATCACCGCAAAGAAATACTTTGATATCTCAATTCGACACACACTTAGCGCTTTTGACTTAATTTGGTCGCATTATTAGTACATGAAAGAGCGCCGACGCGGCAACATCAAACGCGCCGCCATTTTTACAATGGCACCAATAGATTTTATTGATTTTGTGTTATCTATCGATTGTACGATATATCGATTCGTCGTGCTCTCTCTGGAACGGTCAATTTTGTAATTAGTGTGAACCTTTTGTTTGGTGTCCGTTGCAATTTGGTTTCGATGAACATCTTGTTTGTTCCAACGATATTTGTTTTGTTGTTTGCTGGGATGGGACAGAGTCTGATTGTAAACGCGAACGGTTGTGGGTTCGATCCCCACTTGAGGGAGTGATTATATTTTAATTGTCTTCACTGTCTCGCTATGGTAAAAGATAAAGTGCGGCGTTGAGTTTCACCACGCAACATGCAATGTCTCGAATTCGGTGGAAAGCGATGTAAGGAGTATCTTGACACTAGATACTTTCTGTCTAGCCTGCTATGCGGGATAAAAGTGTGGAGCTAATAAAAAAATATTAAAAGATTTATTTCTTTGTGTTAAAATTATTTATTGACTTGTTATCTTTTTGTTTATATTATAATAATTTCTATATAATTTAAATTATCCATACATGATCTTTATTATCTATTTGTATAACCTCTATACCTATAAGTATATTTTATAAATTTCTATCGTTCTTTATGTTCATCATTTATTTAACATTTTTAATGACGTAGTGCTAAATCACTACATTCTCCATTTTCCATTACTTTTTTAGTCTCTTTTTTAATCTCTAAAATATTTATTAAAGGCCTTATTTAAATGGTTTAAACACTGTGCAAAAGTGTAAACTAAAACTTGGGCTACAAATAAAATCTTCAAGCTTAATTCGAAAAATCCTATCTCTGATCAACAATTCGGGCGTGGGAATGTCGAACGCTTATCTATAGGTATCTATCGCGATCTACGGAACCCCTGCCCTTTAATAGTCTTTAAATGATTCTCTTTACTAACAATTTATTTCTAGATTTATTTCTTGAAGGTGCGGCTTGGAATTAAATAAAATAATAATGCCACACTAACGTAGTGCTGTTCTGGTGTTTTTAATAGGTTCAAATATATAGTTGGGGAGATAATTCATGTTTTTAGAAGCTTGATTTCTGTCTTTCTATCATAATTATGACTTCCAGGCGCCAATTTTCAAATGTGCCAATATCTGATAAAAATACAGCATTTTTGTAGCAGAAGAGAATATGATCAAATATTAGAAAATATTTTTTAACAATATTTTTTGTATTTAAAATGATTTTTTCATTAAAATTTAAATTTTAGAATTAAATTCACTTACTGTATACATTCAGTATCTAAAATCTAAGTAAATAAATTCCTTTATAATTTCTCTACATTTCCAAAATTATGCAAGAAAGTATCTATAATATTGAAATATATAAAAATAATTTAAAATAAAAACCAAGAAAATGTCAACGACCGCTTAATAATTTGAACTGACGATAATTATTTTTTAAACACACATCACGTTTACGCACGTAACATGAGTGGTTGAGTTAATTACGATCTGCTCCGAAGTTTAAATATTTACTTTGGAATCCGGAGCTTAGGACATGAAAAAGTCGCTAACGAAAAAGGCATGAAAAAGTCGCTAAAATATAACGTAAAACGTTATATTTGATTTTTTTAGCTTCACGCTATTATCCCGAATGGCAGGGTAGACAGGAAATACCTAGTGTCATCTCAATGTCGCGTTTTGTTTTACCAGAGTGAGAAACTGAAAATAATTTAAATATAATTATTTTCCCGAGTAGGAATCGATAATAATAACGATTATAGATATATTAGATTATAGATAATGATTATAGAGCAGTGGGATAGCGTCAAACTATAAATCAGCTGTGGGTTCGATCCCCACTCAGGGTAGTGATTATTTTAAATTATTTTCATTTCTTCGCTCTGATCAGGCAAAATGCGGCGGTGAGTTCTGCCACTCAACACGCAATGTCTCGAATTCTGCAGAAAGCGTAGTACGGAGCGTCTTGATTACGTACTTTCTGTCTACCCTGCTATGTGTGATAAAAGAGTGAAGCTAAAGTAATAATAATAATAATAACGGAACTCAATATACCGTGACACAAGTGTACAAGCCAATGTTTGATACATTCCAGACGTCACCGCGACTGGATTGGCGCGTGCCTGGCTGATATGTCGACCGTCAATCTGTCTGTCACTATGAGATGTAAGTGAGGAACGTAGGCGGATACTTAGTTACTTGCTTCATTCCTGCGAACTTTAACGCCGTTATTTAGTTTTACAGACACAAAGTTTGTATGAAAGTTATTTTATATTATATTATTTAAATTTCAGGCATTATTCCTTGTTCGTCTCTTCTACGGTCATCTCTTCATATATGCTGCATACTCAAGGTGATTTCAGAAACATTTATACTGTGTTTTTGAAAATCAACCAAGGTTTACTACCCCTTGTACTGTTGTTTTAAATAATTCTCATATTATTTTTTGTTTTATTTATTTTATTATTTTAATTATTTTAATTTGTCTTACTAATAAATAAAAAATCAAATAAACAAAATCTGAACCCTTTTGTTTGTGTGGCAATTAAATATATCCATAATGAGTCAAGAATGACATCATTATGCAATATATTTAATCAATATAGACATTTTCATAAATTGATTAATGTGTTTTTTTTGGGTCAGCAGAAGTACCGATGATAAATGCAGTACTAGGAATCATAGACTGGATATATTAGGAGGGTAAACGATATATGAGAGGACCTACAATAAGATAGCCCTAAACTCCTGTCAGAAGGGCTGCAGGCTAGAAGCAGAAAAGTCATTGTTTGAAGATCATTGAGAAGGCCTGTACTGGGGATTACCTGAAGAATAAATAAGGTTCAGAAAGAAAACAAGACAGATTTTGGTTAGGTAAAGCGCGGATTTGAGTTCTTTTGCTTAATACGCAATATCTCGAACGCAAGTGAAAATTGGAGGACGAAGTGTCTTGACACTAAGTTCTCTCTGATTTTTCTTCTCTGTAGTAAAATAATGGAAGTGGAAATAATTTCAATATAACTACTCCCCCGAGTGTTGATCAAACCCACGACCAATCGCATTAACAGTCTGACCCGACCTGACGTTTCGAATACTTCCCAGTGGTCCGTGGTCACAGGTAGATTGAGGTGGCATTTGTTTATTGTTTTTACAAATATAATATGTATTAGTGAGTTTTGACTGTAACATAACTATTGTAGGTAACCGCTAAAGCGTATCAATTCCACCATATAATGTTACGAAATTAGAATATTAAAGATGTATTGGGACGTGTGACATCATTGCTAAACTAAGGTGACAGATTTAGTATTTTGCGAATGGTACAACATTGTTTCACTTACCTTGACACAGAGTGGGCGAAATGTTTCGATTCGAATACATGATTTAGTTTTAAGAATAATAAATTATATGGAGAAAATCGATAACAAATAATATTATTTATCTATACTCTATATAAAAAAGAAAGGTCAGTTGCTAGTAATTAAACAAATTAATTAAAAAAAACATTTTTAAAAACGAGCCTCTTTGTAGTGTATTGTCTTTCATTTGTTCTATCAATATTTTGTGGATTTTACAAAAATATATAATCCGTTATTTTGTTGTGGAAGCCATTTTAGGTTAATAATAATACTAATGCCGGTATTGGCGTAGTGGGACAGCGTCTGACTGCAATCGCGGCCGGTTGTGTGTTCGATCCTCACTCGAGGGAGAGATTATATTTAAATTAATTTCACTTCCTCGCTCTGGTAAAAACAAAGTGCGGCGTTGAGTTCCACCACTCAACACGCAATGTCTCGAATTCGGTGGAAAGCAAAGTATGAAGTGTCTTGACATTATCCTGCTAAAAAAAACAATACCGATCATATATAATTTCATTGTCATCAGAAGTGAAGGCGTAAACCAAATTTCAATTTAACCAGGCATTAGGAAGTGAACCAAGTTGAGCTCGTAAGATTATACACAAACTAACTAATTACCACGGCAAGTTATACAAAATTTTTTAATAAAGGCTCTTTTCTAAATGAATATGTATGTATGCACAGTATATATAGCAAAATAACATTTTTTTTTAAATTTTTGTCTTTCTGTCTGTTCCAACTAATCTCTGGAATGGCTGGACCGATTTAGAGGCGGGGAGATAAAATTAAATAAAATATAATCATCCCCCAAAATTTAAAAGATGTATATGAGTATTAAAAAAAATTATTTATTAAGACTTTTCCGTTTAAAATAAAAGGGTTCACTTTGACAGACAAGGAATTTGAAATTTAAATGTATTTATTGATGTATGGCTCGATGCCAGCTTAGACTTAGCCTAGTTTGTATTACATTGTAACATAAAGAACCTAGAAATATATATATAAATATAATATTCTAGTATATTTATATTTGTACTACTTACCGCAAAGTGCTATGCTATTGTACCATTTAAAATAAATAAAATATTTTAATATTATATTTTATTATTTTAACAAATTTAAAGTAGATAGTGAGAATAAAAGTTGAAGATGGAGCGGAATCGAACGCCGTGGTTTATTTTACGAGTGCGAATTGATGCAAATATGTATTGGCAACTATATATGTATAAGAACAAAGCAAAATTTCGTTAGGTCAAACCTCGATAAGTTAAAATCCTCCACATATCGAAAAAATCTTTTGCCCTTCTAACACAAAAAATTTCAAAGTATTATTTTTACATCTCTATTATTTAATTCGTAAGAGACGAAGTTAGAGTGAGCTATATAAAATTACGGTAAAATTAAGAACAAAAAGGTTTGTCACCTCTGCAATTTAAATTTCTTTTATTTTACCTCTCTAACTCGTAATTTCTATAAATTAATCTGAACCTTATATCAAATTATGAAGGATTTCTTATTATATTTCAACGTATTAACGTTGAAATATAATAAGAAATCCTTCATAAGTCGAAATTTCTATTCTATATATTTTTGGGCGTCTCCCCAAAGTTTCGACTACTGGAGGTGGCAAAAATCATATATAAATTTATATAGTATACATAAATTTATATATGATTTTTGCCACACAAAAACAGTATGACCGCTGCCATACCATATAATATGAAACAAAACGCTTAAGGCGCGTAGTTAATCCGATTTAAATTCATATCGATGGCGTTAGAGCGCGTGCGCGGTAGGTTGCGATTTGGCAGTCGGCACGCGTCCACTATGGTGACCATGGCTTAGTTAATATTATTAAAAATAATAGAATTATATTTATCATATAATTAACTCAGTCATTGGTTTTTATTTTACTTTTAGTAAGAAGCTCCTCCTAAATGAGAAAATAAAAAGCAAATGCACTTTTGGAAATGAATTAATCTGTTAATAAGTCATAGCGTGATCAAAGGAAATATGTATTCATTTATAATTATATGCCCATTATAGCGCAGTCAAAGCGTCTAACATAAGATCCGATTGATTTAGGGTTCAAATTCCATTGGAAGGAATAAATTTGTTATAATATTTATTATACACATATTTAAACTATTTCTATTTCTGCATTCTGATAAGGCAAAGCGCGGTGTTGAGATTTGCTACTCACTAACAATACGATATTAGGAAAAAGTGCAGGATGTGTTTCGACACTGAGTTTTCTCTGACTACCCTGCATTGCAAAAATAATAAGAAAAAGATATATGATCTTCGCGGTTTTTACACATTTAAAATGAATCGCGTATATTTTGGTATTTAAAAAT
Organism: Dryadula phaetusa; assembly: GCA_032432895.1. NCBI lineage: Eukaryota > Metazoa > Arthropoda > Insecta > Lepidoptera > Nymphalidae > Dryadula > Dryadula phaetusa. The sequence goes on from JAOYRS010000035.1 coordinate 198,308, forward strand.
ACATTTTTGGAAATCTAACGTTTCGAATACTTTACAGTCTGTATTCACAGCTAGACACCTGAATCTACCTATGACTACTGTAAATTAATAATTTTTATGTCTATTATTAAAAAAAATAATGTCACAGAAGTCCACATAAATTGAAAATCTATGGCGATAATAGTAACAGCACATTCCGAATATTCGAGGCCTGTTTATTCGAGATCACGAACGGCGCGCGAGTCTGCGCTCATTCTGATGCGCAAGAGCATACGAATACCATAAAATACATAGTTGTACGAAAATCAGTACGTTTTCAGATATATAGCGTTTCATATATACATGTGTATTTATCTATTGGTATGTTTGCTTGTGTTGAACAAATGTTGAAATATATATTTATTGAATTTGGAAGTGAATGCTACGTACAGTCTCACGCTTTATCCCGCACACCAGGGTAGTCAGAGTCAAGTGTCAAGACACTCCGTTTTCTGCTCTTCGCCCAAATTCGTGACGTTTCATGTTGATTGATGAACTAAATTTTGCGATTTCTCTTACCATAGCAGAGAAATATTCTTTTTAGCTCCACGCTTTTACCCCGCATAGCAGGGTAGACAGGAAGTACCTAGTGTCAAGACACTCCGTACTTCGCTTTCCACCGAATTCGAGACATTGCGTGTTAGGTGGTGGAACTTACCAGAGCGAGGAAGTGAAAATAATTTAAATATAATCACTCCTCCGAGTGGGGATCGAACCACCAACCAATCGCGTTTACAATCAGACGCTGTCACACTGCGCCACGACCGGCCTCAAATAATAAATTAAGTTTTAAGTACAATCATGTGGTGGAAGCTGGCATTTCATATCCGATCGGGTTTACATTTAGACAAAGTCCCGATGAACCACAATGTTCCCATATGGCTTATTTTGAATAAATTCCATATTTAGTGAGAGTTTTTTTAGTAGTAGTTAAGAGACACATTGGGTTCAATTTTTTTTAGTACATTGACAAAATTATATACTACATTGTTAGAATTGGAATAGAAATAAATATTACAATTTTTTCAAAGCAATTTTAAATAATAGATGTCCTGTTTTTTTATACAAACATTTAAACCTGAGAATAAATTAATTTTGTCCTAGATCAAATAAAATTAAAGTCTAACTAGTGGCCAGGTTAACGAGTATAATACACCTTGCTTAAGAAACGTCTATGTCATTTTAATTACATGTGTATATAAAACACATGCTACAGTGTTAAACACTGCATTATTTATTCCATATAAATTTTAAGAAAAATTGGACCCAAAGTTTTTGATACTTATTAAAAGCTTTGTTTAAAAAATCATGTCACACACGAACATGTCAACTGTAACATTTAGTACAAAATGCGTTTATGAATAATCATATGCATACAATAGGTTGAAAATATAAAATTATTTGCGGTTAAAATATACGAAAATACACCTTATATCTTACTGATAAGGCTTAAAATAAATGTATTAAATGCTACTATACATAAATAAGTTATGTGGGATTTGGAACTCTACGTCTTTGTTATAAAGAAGTCAAAAATTATGCATATTTTTGTATACTAATGTGATAAAATAAGAATAATAGTAACTCTAATTTTTGAGAACAAAGAAAACAAAAATGTGTGGATGAGTTTTTTTTTTAATTTTTATTTTATTTTGTTTTTAAATAGTATAAATTAAGTGTTTACTTTAATTTCTGTAGTTTTCAAAATTGGATTAAAAATTGATAATGGGATAGCGTTTGAGTGTAAACGTCGTTGGTTGTGGATTTGATTCCCGCTCACAAAAATGATTATATTTAAATTTTATTTTTAATTCACCTCTATATTCAGACAAAACGCGACCGGCCTCTAACATTTTTACATAGAATAAAATATATTTAAAATAAACAACTTTTACCATCTCCAAAGATGCTACATTCTAATCTATTTAAAGGAGCCGGTTTTAAACATTCTTCTAAGGGACGCGGCAAACGGTAGCTGTCACGCCTATGATTATTTGTTTTGTTATATAATAATTTATCAACATATTCTTTATTCAAATAAACCATTATAAGTATATTTACTATTGAAGTGTTATTCCAAACTTAGGATTAGAAAATATTATTGAAAAAAACGTATAAACGTAAACATCTCTTGTTAAACGATTATTTCTTAATAATCTTTAAGTAGTAGGAATTTGTAAAAATCTCTCTATATAGATGCTAACAACATAAATAAGTTGTAACAAACGTATAAGAAGCGACGCAGCTGGTAGTAGAACGCATGGCTTAGCGGTCAGAGCGCTTGGACGGTATCCAAGAAGCACGTGTTCGAATCCCGCTGCGTTCAAATTTTATACGTTTTTTTTTCATAAACACATTACAAGTATTTTCGTTAATTAACATATAAATGTCAGTATTGTAAGCTATACAGGAAACTAAAACCCGCTTGGAAGACTGCAAGGCTGAGAAAAAATGGTGCGATACTGAGTTGCTCTTTTAAACCTTATTCTTAAGTTACTTTTCATAAAATTTTTTGTTTAAAAATCATTCATTTTGAAAATTACAAATTTGCTGAACATTCCGTCATATATTGAGGGAATCCGGTGAGAAACTAGTTTTTTACTAAAAATATAAAATTGAAAATAGAAGAAGAATAGAGTGACTTGAATAAGATTCTCTCTGCATAGGCTTTTCTTAACATAATTTCTTTAAACACAATACTGACAATACTGACATCTTTATGCTAACTTCCAATCCGAAAATGCTTGCAATTGCCAGTCATATCTTGACTTTCGGCTTCAAGAAGCTGACTGCTTATGATTTTTTTATAAATCAATTTAAATTTTTTGGTGACTAAAGAAATAAAGTTTCATTCATATTTCAAAGTAAGATACGATAATAGCGGATGGACACACTTTGCATTTAAATATACAAATAAAGGAGCAAACAAAGAATTTTTTTTCTCTTCAAAATAAACATATTATGTAGATAGTTCGTTCGATGACACTGGTCACAGAATAGAAATTAGATAGAAGTTTTTTTTTCTTTTAATTTTTTACTTGGAATTTTCGACGCCTACATTCTAATTCTTAGACGTTATTTCTTTTTCTTATATTTGATCGAAATAAGTTCTGTAACAACTGATTTCTCTGAAAACAAACTATAACATTTTTTATTCTAGTAAAATAAAGCGCGGCATTGTGTTCGTTATTCAACGCGCAATGTCTCGGTTTCGGGTGGAGAACTGTCAACGAAGTGTCGTGACACTAAGTTTTCTCTGACTACCATAAGGTAGGTATAGGTAGGTAGTAAGGTAGCATATAAATGCTATACGGGATTAAGTGTGAAACGAGTAGTTCTCTTTTAGCTTGACGCTTTTATCCCACATAGCAAGGTAGACAGAAAGTACCTAGTGTCAAGACACTCCGTACGTTCGCTTGTCGCCAAATTCGAGACATTGCGTGTTGAGTGGTGGAACTCAAAGCCGCACTATGTCTTTACCAAAGCGAGGAAGTGAAAATATTTTTTAATATAATTACACCCCCGGGTAGGGATTGACCCACAACCGATATGTTGCACGTAATCAACCTCAAAATAAAGCGGAAAGTCCAAAATGAAGTTCCTTAACAATAATTTGTCTCTGTCGACACTTCTATATTAAAAAATAATATAAAAACCAAAGGCGCTATTCTAAATATATGCACATTTATACCATTTCTATAAAAAATCACAGAGTAATAATTTAGTAGGCAGTTTAATAGGCAGCGTGTGCTCACACTTTAGTACATATATTTTGATTTTGCGAGACGTGACTCGAGTTTATGATCGTGCACTAGTCCGGTGACCCGGCGATGTGTAATTTTCCATTACAGGTCGATGACTTTTAGGTATTTTTTTTTCTTTGCTTTTATCTCGCAAAGCAGAATTGACAGAAATTACCTAGTGTCAAGATACTCCGTACTACACTTTCTAGCGAATTTGAGACATTATGTGATGAGTGGTGGAATTTAACGCCGCATTTTTTCTTACTGCGCCACGCCCGGATTTGGTAGATAATTATATATATTAATATATTGTTTTTTGTCTTTTTGTATGTAACAGAATTTAATAAAAGCATGAATTGTGATATGAAATACTATTCTATAACTGGAGAATTTGTTAACATACGAGAATTTGTTGAATCTCTGCTCTCTTATTTAATTTTTTTTAATAATATAATTTGCAAGAAATAAGAAACTAAAGTTGCCTCAATTTCTAATATATTAATTTTTTATTTCCCTTCGAATAAACATGGTATGGAGATTATTAGTTTTATACAAGGTGATGTTACAAAAGTGACGTTGCCATGGCAACTCTATACGGTATTCTACTTGTCAATGAAGCTACTATTATAACACTTGTCAAAAATGGATGTAATATTTCAATAAAAAAACAGAAATGGCTATTCAAAGAATAAAAAAAGCACTGTTTATACCTACTAAATTAAGTCAACAGAACAAACATATATATGTGATAAAAATCAAAGGCTTAAGGCATTCGCCATGATATGTACAATATGAATAATTAAATTATTCACTCATAGAATAATAATGTTCCAGATGTGTATTAAGGTATAGGACGGCTAAGCAAGACAGTATGTGAATGGCGATGGTTATCAACACCGTTTCGGCTTTGATATCTTCAATAATATCAGCAGTCTTGGAACTTAACGCCGAAAAATGTTTAAATAACTTAAAAAAAACTTCGGCGTTAAGTTCCAAGACTGATCACGCTACGTCTTAGCTTCAAACGGAAAACGGTACACGGATTGTCTTCTTACTAAATCTTCTTTTAATATCCTGTAATGAAGAAGAAGCCTAAAACTTCACACAATCGTGCAAGAGAAAGCGCGGTGTTTCGAGCGAAAACAAAAGGAATTCATAACAGAGGATCAAAGAATCCTCTTTTAAATTAATTAATACTTCTCTCGTTGTCCAGCACAGCAGTACAGCTTCTCTATGTTGCTATATTGCGTATATATGAGTATGAAAATATTACTTATATATACATAATATATTCATATCAAATTGATACCTTTTATAGAGGAAAAGTAATATAAAATACGTTCCATATGTCAACCGCCTAATAATTTTTATTATTTAATCTCCATACTGCAAAGTGATATTCTTGTAGTTGCATAAGGAAAAAACAATTACATAATTTATGCCTCATAGCAGGGTAGTTAGAGGAAACCAAGAATCATGGCACCATGTTCCATTTTTTCGAAAATCGAGACATTATATATTCATTGGTGGAACTTAACGCCGCACTTTGTCTTACCAATGCAGGGAAATTAAATTAATTTAAATGTAATCAATTCCCCTATTAAATAACAAAAAAAAAATCAAATCAATCTTCCTAATGTTATGATTATGAAATAACTTTGGTTGGCCTTCGAAAACACAGTATCGATGATACTGGAGAAATGACGACACCCCGAAGGGCGTGTATGAAGAATGTAGACAAGAGGAAAGAGGTATGCAGGGACCGTAGCGTTTGGCACTCCGACCTCTCGGACTACTTCATCATACAGCGTGAAACTAAAAAAAAAAACATATAATGGTCAGTCATAAAAAAGACTAACAATCGATATATCGATACTGTTTAACTTTAAATATATATTTAATAAGCCGTATATAGTGTTACAAAGAAAGTAATTTTCATACATTCTCACTGTGAAATTAAATGATAATTTGCACTAAATCTTAACTATTTTCCAATATGGATATAACATCGTAGGATTCGTTCAGGTTTTAAACCTACATTATAATTACCGCAGACAAAATCGATTAACCCAAATTTTACTCGAATACCATATCGCATACACCTCTTTACATATCGCACGATAATGGATGAACAAATATTATTGTGTTAACGCCATTATGGTCCAGTTGAAATGATAGCCTTTAAATGAAATAATAGTGGGTTACAATCGCAAGCTGGGAAAATATGTTAGGGATTGTTAAACCAGTCGGGTTTAACAAACGGATTAATCGCGTATATTTTAGTATTTGAAAATATAATTTAGGAAACTGGACATTTCGAACACTTTACCGTAGTCACAGTTAGGTTCTACCTTTATATATAAATAAAGAAATATATATATAATGTATATATATATATATATATATATATATATATATATATATATATATATATATATATACTAATGTATTGAACTAGACACCCAAGTATGAAACGCATGTGAACTTAACCTTTGAATGAATGAATGCTGATTAACGTTTACCAATTGAATGGTCGGCCTTGAATTAGTGATAATGCATAGAGCCTCCCCCGATATCTTATGTAGAAAGAAGCACAAAGTGTTGGGAGTTAAGACACTTTTCGAAGTTATATATTTTATAATTTAAGTTGAAAAGTATAGTGCAGCAAATATCTAGATTGCGTATTTAATAACAAATAAACATTTCGATTTTTTTGTCTTTAAATTCTTACTCCAATTCCTAGTTTACGCTACTTTTCCTGTCAGTGTTAAAAATGTATTGGATCGTCTCATTAAATTCAAGTTATTTTTACATTCTAGTAAATAAAATACGGCACATGCGATACACAGGATTTTATTAAGATCTATTGTTCCTTTATGTTATAGGCTATCGTGGTGTAGCGGAACGGCATCTGACAGAAAACGCGATCATTATGAGTTCGATTCTTACTCAGGGGAACAGGGGAATGATTATACTCTGTTGGAAAGCAGTCAACGCAGTGTTTTAACACTAGGTTGTCTTTGACAACCCTACTATGAATGATAAATCGTTAATGGAAAAAAATACCTTGTTAAATATTTAAATCAGTTAAATTTGAAATTTAATATGGTTATTATAATAACTTCCAAGTTTTAGTGATAAAAGCACAAAATCACAGCCCACATAAAAACTACGCACTCTCACGTTGATTTACAAAAAGATATACAAAGGTAAGTATCATAGAAACAAATAACAATAGATTTGTTTTAACCTCCTTGTAATTGAATTGAAAACTTAAGGTCATATAAACGATTGTTTATACTTTACTTTATATATATATATATATATATATATATATATATATATATATATATATATATATATATATAAAGTAAAGCTAATAATAATAATTTGATTTCATAAAAAATTTTACCATATTTTTTTTTAATTTATTGAAAATAACTTATTTGCAATTAATATCCAAAAGGAGTGATTTACCTGACGGTCGATATCCGGAGCCACCTGTAGAGCTAAATATCAAAAAAAGTTTCTATGAAAAAGCTCAGGATGAAACTCATCTCAGTAGAAAATGGGTGGAAAGTGAAAACGGATTGCCTTAACACTAAGCTATCCACACCATCCAAGTTAAACGTCAAAAAGTTATTTGCAAGTAAACACTATTTTATTAAGTTATATATTCATTCTATGTATTTTAAAATTGGGGAACAAAATTACATAATAATGGATAATGGATGAACAAATATTATTGTGTTAACGCCATTATGGTCCAGTTGAAATGATAGCCTTTAAATGAAATAATAGTGGGTTACAATCGCAAGCTGGGAAAATATGTTAGGGATTGTTAAACCAGTCGGGTTTAACAAACGGATTAATCGCGTATATTTTAGTATTTGAAAATATAATTTAGGAAACTGGACATTTCGAACACTTTACCGTAGTCACAGTTAGGTTCTACCTTTATATATAAATAAAGAAATATATATATAATGTATATATATATATATATATATATATATATATATATATATATATATATATACTAATGTATTGAACTAGACACCCAAGTATGAAACGCATGTGAACTTAACCTTTGAATGAATGAATGCTGATTAACGTTTACCAATTGAATGGTCGGCCTTGAATTAGTGATAATGCATAGAGCCTCCCCCGATATCTTATGTAGAAAGAAGCACAAAGTGTTGGGAGTTAAGACACTTTTCGAAGTTATATATTTTTATAATTTAAGTTGAAAAGTATAGTGCAGCAAATATCTAGATTGCGTATTTAATAACAAATAAACATTTCGATTTTTTTGTCTTTAAATTCTTACTCCAATTCCTAGTTTACGCTACTTTTCCTGTCAGTGTTAAAAATGTATTGGATCGTCTCATTAAATTCAAGTTATTTTTACATTCTAGTAAATAAAATACGGCACATGCGATACACAGGATTTTATTAAGATCTATTGTTCCTTTATGTTATAGGCTATCGTGGTGTAGCGGAACGGCATCTGACAGAAAACGCGATCATTATGAGTTCGATTCTTACTCAGGGGAACAGGGGAATGATTATACTCTGTTGGAAAGCAGTCAACGCAGTGTTTTAACACTAGGTTGTCTTTGACTACCCTACTATGAATGATAAATCGTTAAAGGAAAAAAATACCTTGTTAAATATTTAAATCAGTTAAATTTGAAATTTAATATGGTTATTATAATAACTTCCAAGTTTTAGTGATAAAAGCACAAAATCACAGCCCACATAAAAACTACGCACTCTCACGTTGATTTACAAAAAGATATACAAAGGTAAGTATCATAGAAACAAATAACAATAGATTTGTTTTAACCTCCTTGTAATTGAATTGAAAACTTAAGGTCATATAAACGATTGTTTATACTTTACTTTATATATATATATATATATATATATATATATATATATATATATATATATTTATATATAAAGTAAAGCTAATAATAATAATTTGATTTCATAAAAAATTTTACCATATTTTTTTTTAATTTATTGAAAATAATTTATTTGCAATTAATATCCAAAAGGAGTGATTTACCTGACGGTCGATATCCGGAGCCACCTGTAGAGCTAAATATCAAAAAAAGTTTCTATGAAAAAGCTCAGGATGAAACTCATCTCAGTAGAAAATGGGTGGAAAGTGAAAACGGATTGCCTTAACACTAAGCTATCCACACCATCCAAGTTAAACGTCAAAAAGTTATTTGCAAGTAAACACTATTTTATTAAGTTATATATTCATTCTATGTATTTTAAAATTGGGGAACAAAATTACTCACTTACATTTTTATCTTACATCTTACATTATAAATTTAATTTAATAAGAACGAAGTGTCTTGACACTAGGGTCACTATGACAACCCTGATATCGGAATAAAGCGTGAAAGAGAAGAGAAGCTAAAAGAAATAATTTTAATAGTTGTATTAGTTCTCGATAGCGATTAATAACATTATACAAATTATTATATTATATGGAGGCCGGTTGTGGCGCAGTGTGACAGCGTCTTACTGTAAGCGAAATCGGTTGTGGGTTCTATTCCCACTAGGAGCATATTTAAAATTATCTCACTTCCTCAGGTAAGACAAAGTGCGTCGAGTTCCACTACTCATCACGCAATGTCTGGAATTCGGTCGAAAGCGAAGTACGCAGTGTCTTGACACTAGGAACTAAAACTAACTAAACTAAAAGCGTGAAGCTAAAAACACACAAAAAAGCTCTGTAAAAAGCTTACAACCTTATGTATTTTGTAACTTTAAACGATCCATTTATAATCCACGATTGTTTAGACATATTATAAGTAGATGTAGCACTTGTTAATATTGTATGGGCGTTAAAAAATCATTGTATTTAGGAGTAGCTCTCATACTGACTCATCTCTTTCGTAATACACCCACGTCCGAATGAGATTAGAAACAAAACTTAATTAATCAAATGAGTAATCCAGAAAGGATTTTGATAGTTCAAATTAAATATTATATATATGGAAATGCAAAATAAATCCATATAAGCACTTTGCGTTTTGTAATTTTAATATTGCTTACATAAAGATTGCCGGCCGGTCGTGACGCAGTGTGACAACGTTTTACTGTAAACTTGATCGGTTGTGAGTTCGATTCCCACTTGGGTGCTTTTTTAGTGCTTTTTTTTTAGCTTCACGCTTTTATCCCGCATATCAGGGTAGACAGAGAGTACCTAGTGTCAAGACTCTCCGTACTTCGCTTTCCACCGAGTTTGAGATATTGCGTGTTGAGTGGTGGAACTCAACGCCGCACTTTGTCTTTTTTACCAGAGCGAGAGGAAGTGAAAATAATTTAAATATAATTACTCCCCCGGGTGGAGATCGAACCCACAACCGATCGCGTTTACAGTCAAATCGGAGAGTGGTTATATTTAAATTACTTTCAGTTCCTCTCACTGGTATGATAAAGTGCAGCGTTGAGTTCCGCCGCTCAATACTAGATACTTTCTGTCTACTCTGCTCGCCTTTACAATCAAACACTGTACCACTGTCTAAAACAAGATTAATAGAACAAAACTAGATGTAACATAATATTCACTCCCATTGCAAGAGTATGTATGACCAATTAATTTTAAAAACACTCGAAAATAATATGGAAAGGTAATTTAATATGACTATAACCATATTTACTTGAAAAGTGGAACGTACTTATATTTGCTTTGGAAGTTGAGAAACTCTGTGAGTTAAAGAGGTAGTTAAATATACTACTGTTTGGAACTAATACTCGTGTAAATAGCTTGGTCTAAATTTAGACGGGTTGGACTCGGGTTTGTCAATAGCAATCGGCAGGGATAGGGGTAGCAGGTTCAAATCCTTAAAAAAAATAAAATTCCTTAACATTTCATGATGGTAGGATGAGACTGAGATTTTATTGTTATTTATGTGATTTCATTAACTTTAGCTTAGCTGATGAGGTTAGTCAGTCAGTCAGTCAGAGAGATTTTTTTTTTGTATTTCATTATAGCGGTTCTCAACTCCGCAATTTATTTATCAAAACAGGGAAAATACCTAGAAATACTGGAATATGTTGTGACTAGGTACTTCCTTACTTTAAAAAAACTTAAACCTAACCTACCTAATAAAAGAAAATAACTTACACACAATATCTGACTATAGTTGTGGGTTCGAGTCACACTCAGATGAATTATTATATTTAAAAATTATACTTATTTCTTCGTTCTAGTAAAACAAAGAATTCCATTGCCATCATCATTCCAATCGTTGTTAGCCACATACCGTATGTCATCGTTATTCACAAGTAGTTTGAGAACTTCCTACAGAGTACCTCTGCTAAGACAAGGTAGTCGAGGTATACCTAAGACATATTTTTTAATTATTTTTTTTAGCTTCACGCTTTTATTCCACATAGCAGGGTAGACAGAAAGTACCTAGTGTCAAGACATTCCGTACTTTACTTTCCACCGAATTTGAGACATTGAGTGCCAAGTGGTGGAATTCAATGCCGCACTTTGTCTTTTACTAGAACGAGGAAGTGAAAATAATTTAAATATAATCACTCCCCCGAGTGGGGATCGAGCCCACAACCGATCGCGTTTACAGTCCGACGCTGTCCCACTGCGCCACGACCGGCCTCTGAAACATATTTATGCTTCATTAATAAAATACCGGTCGTGCCGCTGTGTGACAGAGTCTGACTGTAAACGCGATCAGTTGTGTGTTCAATCCCCACTCGGGGGAGTGATTATATTTAAATTATTTTCACTTCTTCGCTCTGGTAAGACAGATATATATATATATATATATATATATATATATATATATACATATATATATATATATATATATATATTTATATATATATATATATATATATATATATTTATATATATATATATATATATATATATATATATATATATATATATATATATATATATATATTTATATAAAATTTAGTAATGTTCAAATTACGTATCAGACAGGACCTTTAAAGACGCTCAAGGGTAAAATATATCCATATGTCCTTAAATTTGCATTTCTAACATTGTGTTGTCAATCATGAGCACCCTCTTATCACGCAATCTAAATACATACAAACATGCAAACAATACAATTTGTGTTATATTTATATTTCACTTGTTACATAAATATAATGGGTCTTTGTTTCTTTCTGCCTGATTTAGATATATTATTGTAACGGAACTAAACGCCGCGTGTAATCTAAATATAGTTAATTTTTGAATACCAAAATATACGCGATTAAGTAAGAATAAACAAAGAATATCCAAGTCTGTATAACATCCGTTTAAAATGTAATCGTAAAACATTGAAACGAGGCGTCTATATGAATTCGAATCACATAGTTGGCCCATCCAGGAATTCTGATACATCTGCCAGGTGCTATTGACATTCATGTATTGAGTTAGCAATGGCATAGAATTTGTGGGCGACAGGTCGCAGGTTCAACTAAAATAGTATATTTTAAGCTTAAAAAATATTAAAGTAGTAAGAAACAACCTAATGTCAAGACGTTCCACGCTGTCAATCTGAAATCGAGACATTTTATGGTGCGGATTTCAACGCCGCGCTTTGTTTTACTAGAGGAGAGTCGTGAAAATACATTTTAAACTTAACTCAGCGAAATTCAGAACCAATGGTTATATTAACGTGGAAAAGGTTTTATCTATAAATGAAGATTAGGTTTGGACTATTTTAACATTGTTTATAATTATAATGAATTTATTATTGGTAAATAATTCAAGTCTCCATATTAATATCTTAAATGTTTCTTTATTTAATAGTTTGGGTGTAAATATTCAAAATTAAGAGATTATGTAAGTACTTATAAAAAAATTTTTTTTTTCTCTATCGTATCGTAAGGCATACCTTTTGCGGATTATTTCAAAGTAGACATTACCAGTTCTCAATCATTAAGTTTTGGGCGGAGCTCAACGCCGTCTTCTATCTATTGCAACTGTGGAAAACAATAGTTTAGTAGTTCTTATATTGAATTCAAACCCATAATTATTGTTCACAGTAAATAACATTTGATCAATATGCCATTAGGTCTGTATACGCTCTTATATATTTACATACATTGATAGAAGTATAAGCAATTTCGCAATCAACTACGCGCAGTCATCATTTGCGTAAAATGAGTTCCATGTGATTACTGTTGAAAATTTATATCAAATTAAAATGTATTAGGAGGTCGGCTGGTTTTAAATTACTTATTTTTGTTGAGTGGTTGCCGTGATTTCTAAAATAAAAATACCTTATGTTATTTCTTATAAAATGTATATATATATATATATATATATATATATATATATGTGTGTGTGTGTGTGTGTGTGTGTGTGTGTGTGTGTATATATATAGTTAAGTTTAGAATTCTATACTCTATATGCTTATCTGCTCTAAAACATAAATAACGGCGTTGAGTTACAAAGTGAAGTCCTGAAAAATACAGCTATATTTTTTTAAAAAATACTTGAGTGTTTGATTTCCACTCGAAGAATGATTATATTTAGAATTTATTTTCATTTCTCCGCTCTAGTAACTCAAAGTGAGACATTGAGTTCGTTACTCAACACACAATGTCTTGATATCGGGCGGAAATCAGTCAATCCGAGTATCTTGATATATATATATATACACATATATATATATATATATATATATATATATATATATATATATATGTATATATATATATATATATATATATATATATATATATATATATATAAATATATATAGTAGTAACCTACACAAAATATAATGAGTAACTCGAGTTAAATCAATAATTCAACTTTAACCTACGTGTGGTGCGCCATAAATCGATTTAAAACGTATGAGTAATACATTAACATATTTGGGTGAAGGGCATGCATTGTTGTATGTAACTGCATTGTCATTTTTTTATTAGCTTTACTTTGGATTATATATAAAAGCTCAGTTTTAATCGATTTCTTTTATTTTAAAGAAATCGATTAAAATTAAGCTTAAAAGTCAATTTAGATCACTTTTTTTTATTATCAAACATAAATAAATATCTGATATTTTATATAATTTTGTACATATTTTCCACTATATATTGTTTAAAGCGTTGAGTTCGCCAGTCAATACGCAATGTCTCGATTTCAAAAGGAGCAGTCAACGGAATGTCTTGACATTAGGTGGTCTTTAACTACTCTGTTAAAATAAAACGTGAAGTTACACAAATGCTTAAAATAATATATTTTAAGACCATTGTGACCTAGTGAGCAGCGTTTGAATGTAAACACCGTTGGTTGTGAGTTCGATGTGATTTGGCGATCGTATTTAATTCATTTGATCTATTATACTCAAAACTATATTTTAAAGGGAGCTTGAAGTATATCTCATTTGTATAATCCTTCCCAGTGACTTGTTAGTGAAGCTTCAAGATAAATGATAACAGTAAGAAAGTAAGAGTTGAGCGATATCGCGTATCCGTTGTCGGGTTTCGTATTTCCCACTCTTTATAACGTACTGCCCTTCACGACTTGCTTTGGATTTTTAATAATTTTAAAGGAATATTTTATCCGAGGCCGGTTGTAGCGCAGTGGGACAGCGTTTTATGATAACATTGGCGAGTTCGATTCCCGCTCGGGGAAGGGATTATATTTAAATTATTGCCAATGAACACGCAATGGGTTGAAATCCCCGGAAACCAGAATACGTAGTGTCTTGACACTATATGTACTTCCCGTCTACCCTGCTATACAGGATAAAAGCGTGAAGCTAAAAAAAAATATATTTATTCTAAGTTTTTCCAAAAAAAGAAGCTATTAGAAATATTGAACTTTACTTTTCACGTGAAGAGAAATATCTAACAAAGACTTAGACCATTTTAGAGCTACACTGCAAAATATTACTATATATATATATATATATATATATATATATATATATATATATATATATATATATATATATGTGCACATTCTTAAGATATATTTGAAGATATATTTAAACAGTGAGCGCATTTATTCATTCGTGAACGTATCACCTTTACACTGGGATAGTTTTATACAAGAAATGCTTTTAAAATATCAATTTAATAATGGCCTTTGTGGCATAGTGGAAAAACATCTGACTGTAAGCGTGATTGGTTGTGGGTTCGAATCCAAGTGGGGGAAATAATTATTTAATGTTATATTTTGTATTTCCCATATATTTAGTTAAATCTTGATTTGGGGCGGAAAATCCATATTCAGACGAATTGTATTTATATTAAATTCTTTTAATGAGAACTCATTAGAACGGTCTTCCGGGCCGATGGCAGCTTTCTGTAGGATTGACAATACTGTCGTATTATGTTGATTGATAATTACAAAGTGCTTGTTAACAGCCTTTTTGAATAAAAAATATATTTATTTTGTATTTAATTTTTATTTCCTGATTAACCTTGATTTAAAGAAATAACGTGAAATTGAACAAAAATGCAAAATAAATACATTTTGCCAACTCCCCCTACATTAGACCATCAAGTATGACCGCACGCGTCGTCCCCAAGCAGGTGTCCGCGATCTATTTTGTCCACATACATTTTCATACTCGCCAGTAAAGACTTATATGTAAAGTGATATCAATTTTTTTTTAAATATTATTAAAAACAAAATTTATTTAAAAATAATTTGTAATAAGTAAAACGTACGGACATCCGTATTAAACGTATATTTGTAGTAAATAAAACTAAAAAAGATAATATTTATTCTCATTTATTATTACCAGTATAAGATTGCATAGAAATTTCAGCAAGTCTTTATTAATACATGAACTAATATGACCTCATTGAGTCGATATCATATTTTAACATATTTAACAGGTAATTTGTACAGTAGTCAAATAACTGTTTTCTAACATTTGGTAAAAGCTTAACTTTTAAATGTTATGAAAACAAATTCACTAAAATATTTAACAAACTTCGCATTCCCTACTTCGCTTTCCACCGAATTAGCGATATTGCGTGTTGAGTGGTGGAACTCAACGCTGCATTTTGTCTATCCAGAACGAGGAAGTGAAAATAATTTAAATATAATCACTCCCCCGAGTGGGGATCGAACTCACATTCGATCGCATTTACTGCGGCATTAACGGCTGGAGTATCTTGACACTAGGTACTGTTCTGTCTATTCTGCTATTCAGGATAAAAGCGTGAAGCTTAAAAAAACTTTCAAGTCGCGGCCACAGTAATTTATAAATAATAGCGAAATTTTACCATTTGTTCAGGAAATTGTAATAATTAATATTAAATTTAAAATTAAAAAAAAAAAAAACAAACAACTTAATTAATACAAAAGCTTAATTTCTATTTCATTTCATACAAAAATTTAAAATAAATGCTTTAAACATAGCAAGAATTCTTATACGTTTTCATAATCATACGTCCCAAGTGATTTAATAATTTCTTTAAAAAATATTAAAGAAATGATTAAATTCGTATCATTTCAATTTTAATATGAACTGAAGGCTCAAAATCTTATAAAATACATAACAATATAACAAGCGTCGATGGAGGCATTGCTCGACAAAGCCCGACCATAAATTAGCACATTTAATTATTAATTTCTTAAACGCAGATAAGATATATTTGAACAACCTGACTGGAACTGCCCCGGTCATATGTAACGCTAACGATTTTATTTCTTTTATAATTGGTACAGGTGGCTTTTCTTAGAGCTTTATGTTTCATCTATTTGATTTATTGGATTATAGCTATGTGTAAGAGGCTCTCGTAGCACAGTGCGGAGTTGAGTTACGCTACATTGTTAAGTAGCAAAACTCATTGATTACTCATCCCGCAAAATATAGTCTTAACTCTAAAATCCTTTTGACTACTTTACTTTAATATTATTATTTATTTTCGTCTCTGAGGCTCGAAGTTTAACTTTATATAAGGCAATTATATACTCATTAGGCTATTCCAGTATATTGTATATGTAATATATTAAAATTTTATATTTGAAATTAACCCTTTAAGCATCGGGATAAAGAAAATATTAAGTAACCTATGAACGTTTAAATATGTACATCGTTATCAAAGCAGAATGAGAAAACTTCCAGAAAAAATATCTATATTGCAAATTAAAAATATTTTCAATACAAACAAAAATACATATTTACGTGAATTTCCCCATATATATATAATATAAGATATTGTCTTCTCTATATTTTATTTAAATGCATTTGTATGACAGTAGCACCGGATATACGTCAAATAATGATATCATGAAAATATTTTCTACTACTAACGACACTTGACGTCTTAAGCTTGATTTAAAATAAAACCATGTTCTACTGATTTTTGCCACAAAATTAAACTTGTTTTATAAAACTTTAAATATATACCAATTTAATTTTAATTTGCAATTACCTAAATTTGTTTCTGAATATTAGAATTTTTTAGGTTAGCTCTCTATAGGAAGCATCGCAACGCTGTTAGACTACTGTAAAAGAGATAATTTTGAGTTATATATTTGATTATATTTTAACTGTTTTTATTTCCCCACCCTGATAATATAAATTGCAGGGTTGAGTTCCGCCAATCAGTATGCAAAAAATATATTTTAAAACCAAAAGCTCTCGCCAAAGCTACTCTACAACACCGAGGTCTGAGATCGTAACATGAGATACGTATAAACATTGTGAATTATATTTATTACATTATATTCGGCCGACTATATTTGTTTAACCCTATCAAAACGGGCCCCGCCTTCAAGCAATGGGAACGTTTGGATTTTAATTTGGTGGAACAAGTTATCGGAATGAATACAATATCGTGTACGATTTTGAATATTGTTTTGTAATTAATAGATTTGAGATTTTAAGTTGAAATTTCGACTTTTTTTTTGGGAAAATGCGGCGTTAAGTTGCGCCATATATTGAAATTAGCGAGCAGAGTGATTTACAACTTATCTTTGCAAAATATATGATTTTAGCCTCAAATATTGCTTCTAATGTTTTTAAAACAATATTTATATGTCAATGATACTAAACATCAGTACATAAATAAAAATAAAATGTACTCCTGCATATCAAACTGGCCGCAGAAATTGATTTTAAAATCATTACTGTCCCTTCCACTTTAAAACTGCGTTTCTCTTAACATAACTAAATGAACACTTGTTTCAAATAAAAATAATTAATAAAAACATTTTAGGTTAATCGTGAAAATAAACGAACAGTAAAATAATAAATATTTCACAAAAAGGCGAATTTAATAGATTAATAATTTATTAGCTTCACACTTTTATTCCGCATAGGAGGGTAGATAGAAAATACCTAGAGTCAAGACACTCCATACTTCGCTTTCCACCGAATCCGTGACATTAAAGTTGAGTAGTGGAACTCAACGCCGCACTTTGTCTTACCAGAGCGAGGAAGTGTAAATAATTTAAATATAATATCTCCCCCGAGTGGGGATCGAGCCCACAACCGATCGTGTTTACAATCAGGCGCCATCCCACTGCACCACGATCGACCTCTTATTTATTTGTTAATAATTTAAATAGATTAATAGATCATCTTGAACTGTATTGTATTAGAACATAATCTTTAAAGTTTTATTTTTAATCTTTCACGTTATGCTTTTGTTTATTGCATATTTTTTTAAACTATAATCAATGTTTACTCTTATATAAAATCTATATTATTTTAAAGTTTCACCTAAATTCGTTCAGTAATTTGCGGCTCAAAGAGTATGAAACATATAAATAATTATAAACATGACTCACTTCATGACCAATACATTAGAATGGAGTTGTGGGTGATAGCCTTCTTCTTAATAGATAACGCCTTCATACATTATTATTAACATCGCAGTTTAATTTCGCTTTATAATAAATCAATTTATGTTACAGTAATATCTCGTGTGGTAATTGTTATTAATTGCACTATTTAGCTCTAACACTAAAGTAGTGAGAGTAAATATGATTAAAAGAAGTAATAATATTTTTAGAACATGTATAATAAATTGATCGTAGCCAGGATTCGAACCGGCGTTTAGCATAAACTATCAAAGCCAGTACTTGGTATTAAAAAATCTTCTAATTAATTAAAAAATCGTCTAAAAAAATCTTTTTATTTTGTATGTGGATACTATTTATATAATAATAAAAAAATAAAAGAAAATATCTTAATTGTATCAAATAGAAAATAGAATTTTCTTATGCTATATGATGTTTAAAACTCGTATATATACAAAATTCGTTCATTTCAAATATCAAAATCGTTCTCCATTCATGGACATATTAATAAGGTAGTTTAGGAAAAGAAAAAAGTACGCTTTTCCTGAAATTCCAATGGAAATAAAAAAAAATATATAATTTTTTTATTTTATAAAAAATAGTATGACGATTCAAATAGATCACTAAAAAGAATTTCGCAGGCGACAAGCTATATAAAATATTTTTTTCCTAAGTAACGTTTAAATCCACAATATATAAATAGCCTCAATGTTGGATAAATTGCGTCAAAAAGATTTGTTACCTAATACTTAGTTCAACTACACTTCAAAGATTTTGTATTTACTTGCTACAACAAGTGGTTAGCTACCAAGATTTTAATACCAGTCTTTCACTATGTAAGAGAGTTTCATCTTTTCTAGTCTAACACTTTATCCTAGATAGAAGTTTCAGTCGGAGAGCACGTATTGTAAGGCACTCTTTTCTCCAGTCGCCACTAGAATTCGATACATATATGTTGCGCAACTTAACGCTGTGTTTTATCTTAATAGAACAGCGAAATGAAAATAAATAAAATGGAATTTACAGTCAAGGTAGTGGCTTTTAGCTTATACCTTACTTTTTAAAGACCCAATAAAAAATGTCTATATTATGAACTTCATTTCTTTGACCTCTGCATCTTTATATTATAAATTTAAAATGTATAGTTTAAGTTAATTCTTATTACATCAACTACATGCCAGTCAAAGTGTCATCAAAATCGGTCCTGCCTTTCCAGAGATTAGCCTGAACAAATATACAGACAAACAGACCAAAATTGTAACAATTATTATTTTGGTATAGGTAAATATACCGTATATACCGTATATACATAAGCATTTAGTAAAGAGCGATTAATTTAATATTACAAAAATACACTCCAATATTATTTATTAAAAATATCTAAGAAATGACAATAAGACTACTGTCGAATTAATTTTCTAAAAGATATAAAATGTATTAATTTTTTTTTAGCTTCACTCACACCTATTCCGCATTGCAGGTAGAAAGTACCTAGTGTCAAGACACTCCGTACTTCGCTTTCCACCGAAGTCGAGACATTGCGTGTTGAGTGGTGGAACTCAACGCCGAACTTTGTCTTTACCAGATCGAGAAAGTGAAAACAATTTGAATATATTCACTCCCCCGAGTGGGGATCGAATTCACGACCGGTCGCGTTTATAGTCAGACACTGTCACACTGCGCCACGACCGGCCTCATATACTAAAATAAGATATAAAATACATTAAAATATACAAAAAGAAAGAAAAAATAGATATACCAAAATATTACATATACCAATTTTTTTTACAACACGAATGTACCAAATCGCCACGCTTTTATAAACCATGTTCCCACACGTCTAAAACACCGTAAGAGAGAGCCGACACTGTCAAATTAAATATTTACATGCCCCATGTTTGACGCTGGTAAAAGCCGTAACGCGGTATCACCATTCAGTGTAAAAAATCGATTAAAATCAATCTTAACCGGTCAAAACGCTTGTATGTATGACCAAGTTCACCTTGTATATATCTCAAGTATTAGAATTTTATATATTTACTTATATAAGTGCAACAATGATTCCGTCTGTATGTTACTTGTATTGATTTCATACTTAAAATACTGAATCGATTTTGATGAAATTTGGTACAGAGATACTTTTCATTGTGAAAATTTCTTGAATGTGTTGCAATGGGGATTAAAGTTTCCAATTAGTAACGTCATTATTGACAGTAAAATCTTAAATCTTTATATCTTAGTTATAATATATGGGTATCCATTATTTTGGTATTTACTAGAAAATTTTGTATCATTGTAAATTAAACTATTTTTAACAAATAACTGCATATATATTGGTAGTCATAATTACATTCTTGAAAACCCGACATATTGGGCTAATTACAGTAGTGCGCAATCACAGGTAGACTGAAGTGGCATTTATCTGTCAGTTGGTGCAAAAATTATATCAATACTTACGTATACTATAATACGTCATCTGCTTCTTAATTGCCTATGGTATTGCCCTGGATTTTGGCAGAAATAGCTGATTGTATTATACGTTACAATAATTGAAACTGTAGTGTCACTATGGCACAGTCTCTAATTCTAAGGACGTTAGTTATTGGTTTGATTTCATTGAAAGTATTTCTTACTACTCTAATAAGTCCCGCCTTTCAAAACGCCACTTTACGAATTTAAGCAGCAGAAGTAATGAACGGGGAAAAAATTGAAGCTAAAATGAACTTAAAAATTAGAGTATAATTTTGAATCTATATACATATATGTACCAAGAAACAAATAATTGTGAAACGTCAGGACAAAAGCTAATATGTTAAACAAAGAACCTTTTTTTTTTTTAAATATCACGCGACGTGTGCGACGTACCTACGCGGGCGTCGCCCTCCAAACGTAAATCTTACAATGGCCCCTTTCTTGACAATACCGGGTTTTTGCGACTTTGTAGTTCATACTTTGCAATATTGATGCTAGGTCCGGTCCTATGTTATAGAATAATATGAAGATGCGACGAAAATGTAGCTTCAAACTCTACTGGATAGCAAAGTGAACCTGGTGTCAAAATACTCCGTTTGCTAGTGTCTAAAATAACTTCAAGACAACGCGTTCTTAAGGTAAACGTATAATAAAAAAGTACCGTTTATATTTTTTCATCGGGAAATTCAACTAATAAAAGGTATCAAGTAGTAAGTCCTTACATGAATAACGATCAAAAAACCCTTAGATAATAAGAAAACGTATAACGTATGTCTATAAATATTACAGTAAAAAAAGTTCATATTAAAAGCTAATTAAAAGCTATTTAAAAGTTTATATTAAGCTGTCAAATTACTGTCAACTTGTAAAGCTAGATGTGATTCTTCTTTTCACTTATAAATAATTTGAAAATATACTTAAATTCACTCCTCATTAAAAAAAATAATTAAGAAAAAGGAGAACAAGCTACTAGATCACAATATTAACAAAATATTATTTTTGTGTATTTATATGCAGTTCTAATATATTGCTCTTTGAGATGCGCACACGCATACCATTGGCGCAGTAAAACGTTGTTCAACATAGCTGTAAAATTGTTTCGGTCATAAACTCAAACGTACGTACGGATGGACACGAACCAGCATTTAATGTGAACTGTTTTAATACATATAATAGATCTATGGTAAAACTAAATTATCTATAGAATTAAAAGAAACAACTTCACGCCATTTTACGTGAAATGGAGTGTCAAGACACTCTGTTTTACTTAAAAATTCACTATTTTAGATTGCATTCTAAGCAGCTTGAAATTCTGATAGGTTCAAATTTTCACACTTTATCACGCATAGTA
Organism: Dryadula phaetusa; assembly: GCA_032432895.1. Taxonomy (NCBI): domain Eukaryota; kingdom Metazoa; phylum Arthropoda; class Insecta; order Lepidoptera; family Nymphalidae; genus Dryadula; species Dryadula phaetusa. Next base: position 220,680 of record JAOYRS010000035.1, read on the forward strand.
GTGGTAGAGTGAAAATAGATATTCCGTTCTCCACTTCCTGCTCGAATTTTAGACGTTGAAGTATTGAACGGCGGAACTTAACGCTGCGTGTTTTCGTACTAGAGCAAATAATTCAAATGTATCGAACCCCTAACCATAGAGTTTAAAGTCAGTCAGATACTTTCCTATTGCGGCACAATGCAACAATAAAATATATATATAAAAAAAACTAAATCCAAAACGCTCCAATACCTTGCCGCTCACTTTATACTGGAATGCACTAACGCTAAGCGTAGACAAGCTTTTACGTCGTTCTGCTGATGCAAGCTCGAGAACTGATGGCGCCGTACGTCTTTTTTTCAATTCTAGCAGAAATTATCATAAAATATATATATATATATATATATATATATATATATATATATATATATATATATATATATATATATATATAGTGTAAATATAATATAATTTTTGTCTGTATATCTCGCTTACGAATTATTTAATATATTCATATTTCTACTCTGGTAAGACAAAGCGTGGCTTTGAGTTACGCTATTCAATATATAATGCTTAGATTTCGGGTTACTTTTCAATACACTGCTATGAAGTAAGACGCTCTAATGCATCATCTTCAAAAGTTAGTTATTAGGTAGTTTTTTAGAATATTTTAATAAAATAATTGATAACATTAAATGAGAAATAGATATAATTTTCATAGCAATATGACGATATTATTTGATTTTTCAAATATCTATACGTTATCGACTGGTGAGGAGCGCCGGCGCCAACACTGGCGTGATTATTACTAACTGTGAACAGACGGACGTTTTTTTAATATATATATTTTATATCGTAAATAATCTGAAAACGGATCAATTATTTCAAACATTATAATTATTGTAATACTAATATAGTATATGGTTATATAACCTAAAATATGTAACTCTACATATGTATTTAACCAAATTATGATTAAGCTTGATTCATTCCAAGTAAAACATATGAATTCGTATTTAGGCCAAAAGTAAAAATCGGTTAGTTTTAATATTAGATTTTCTCTAAAAAAAAAAATAGAATAAAACGTCATCCAGATGCTCTTTTAAAATATCTAAACTGATTTTGTCTTTATGTTTAATAGTGAACAGCAATACGTCAACGTTTCACACGACTGTACAAAAAGCTCGCGTTTTTTAAACGCTCAAAAAACGCCCGTGTGTGTTGTTAATAAATTCAAATTATCATAAAAGTGTCATCAAATGTGGGATGTCGCAACATCGTTCGTCTCGTGGGCGCATCGATATGGATTCACTTATCATTTCAATAAATATTATTGTGTGGAGATTAGAAAGTGCGTTAGTTGCTGGAATTTTGGTCCTGTATACGCTAATAGTCACTTTCAATATATGAATATATTGTTTTTTTTGTAATATGACACTACTAACCGCAATTTGGAGGGTAGTGAAAAGGTAAGGTAAGAATGCTAGTGTCAAGACACTTCAATCTCCGCATCTAATTCTAGACATTGAGAGTTAAGAGGCGGAATTTAACGCCGCACTTTGTTTAACGCCTTACTTGTTACAGTATTGTGAGATCTATCCAAGTGGAAAGGTAAATCGTACCTACATCTCACTGCTCCAACATAGCATCTCTATTGATTTTTGATTTTTAATATATTTTACTTTATTTTATTTATCCATTTTACTTTATTTTTAGTATAGCGGCCCTTCTCTTTGTTACATTTAAATCTCAGTTTTGGCATTTCATTCGAGGTCATCCGTTCGATGCTAATTTAAAGCTAATATTGACAATAACTTATTCACGCTTTGTTCCAAGAAATATGTGATGTATTCATCGTTTTCTAAATAAAATACGTACAAAATTTATTTGAATTTTTCCACTATTCTTATATTATATTTGATTAAAAGCGAATTGTTAGTTAATATTATACATAACCATGAGTTTAACAAACGAATATAACATTGTTAAAAGAGCATATACACGTTGCTAAGGCAACGAGAAGTCTTCACGTATTTTCACGCAGATAAGAAATATTCGAGAAAGTCTACTTAAAACATTTCCTTGTCCAAATCTATACTTAATCGGTGGAACTCAACACCGCATAATATAAGAGCATTCTCCATAGAATAAACAACCGATCGCGTTAACAGACACACATTCCCACAATCCTAAAACGTCAACAACATACAGAGAGATCTATCACTGTATTTAACCTGCTAATATTATAAGGAATTTCGACATGAAGCCAAAAAAGACTTTATTAATAAATAAATCAGCGCCAAACCACGACTGCGGCACAAACATCGTCCGTGTTATGCTTTCTGATAATATAAAATAAAATACCATCGAAAGGCGATTCGGTAGTTTAAAGTTTTTCTTTTCTCCTCCTCATGAACACGTCCCGTTCATTTGCATACAATGCCCTGGGTGCAATATGCTCGCGTATACAAAAGCGCTCGAGTAAATACAACCTAAATGTACGCTTATATATACGTATATAGAAATAAGTTGAGATGCAATCTAATGACTAATATATTTTAATACGTTTTATTCTTCATCAATTTAGGTAAGGACGGTGATGAGCAGTGGGACAGCGTCTGACTGTAAACGCGATCGGTTGTGGGTTCGTTTCTCATTCAGGGGAATAATTATATTTAAATTACTTTCATATCCTCGCTCTAGTAAAAATATGCGGGATGAAATCATGAAGCTAAAAGAAAAAAAATAGGTACATGAAAGTACGAATTTAACTGATAATTTAATTTTTTTGTCGAAATTCTGCTTATTTAATATTTATAAAATTATCTCCGTCCTCTAATCAAAACCTCGCTCAAGCTTATTTTAGCCAGTAGTTTCATCTTTGCATTGTATTATTGTCATATATATTCGTATATCGTCAGAATATATATATATTCATTGATATTTGATTACCTATATTATTATTATAATCTAAATAATGTAAGTACAATATATATATATATATATATACACACTGTCTCACCTTAGCCAGGGAAAAAATTTGAATATACTCCTTTCCTTACCGGTAATCGACTCCATAACTAATTTCCCTTACACTGACATTTCGCCTGATTACACCACAATGGATTCTACATACACACATACACGAACACATATAGACTTTAACATTTCAAATAAGATCTAAAAATCCCTCAAACCATTCGTCAAGCTCCTTAATAGATGTTAGTTAGAACAGAGCATCGTGGCGCATTAGAACGGCATCAGACTGTAGGTAATGGGTTATAGGATCGAGCCCTTGGTGCAAAAATTATCATTTTCCGTTCTGGTAAGATTTTATCAACAATAAATAACTTTAGAATTATTAGAATAGGTCCCTCTGACTAGCCTTTAAAATATATATTTTTTAAATACGTATTTTTGGGTTTTTAAACTTTGTTACAAAAAATTCCTTTACAAAGTAAAACCAGAAACAAAGCCAGTATAGAAACACTTCTTGGCCTCTCACCTCGCCTCACATTGTTAGACACATTGAAGCAAACACTGAATATTCATATTTCGTGTGTCAATATGTCTTAGAATTTCACACAAATATACATTTGTACAATATTTAAAGTTTACCTTGGGCGCCTGTTTTTTCCTACAGTGTGTTTATACACTATAAAAATTTAACATTTTAATGGTTATTTTTTAGCTTCACGCTTTTATTCCGAATAGCAGGGTAGACAGAAAGCACCTAGGGGCGGGACTCAACGCCGCACTTTGTTTTATCAGAGAAAGAAAGTGAATATAATTTAAATATAACCACTCCCTGGTGTGGAAATCAAACCCACAACCGATCGCATCGCCGTGGGATACCACGACCCAACATAGCTTAACATGTAAAGATTTTGTATATGAAAACTGTTATTATAATTATAATTATTTTACTAAGAATAATTTTATATTAAAAATAATTATATGCAGTGTATTTTTTATTATATTAGCAGGAAATATTTAAAAAGAATATAATAAAAAAGATAGACACTCTTTTCTCTACTGTTTAAAAAATACAAACATTTTGCGTAGATAAGAAGAATCTGGAGTTCAATTACGCTTAATATGAAAATTGTACAGTTTCCTAAAAATTAAATTAAGATATTACTATACAAATATTCAAAAAATGTGCACTACCTCTTATTTTAAATATTCCGGATTGTCACATGTGAGTTAGGTTACTGTGTCGCCTTAGAAACCGGTCACAGGTTCAAATGTAATTTAAAATATCGTATTTCAAGCTTTGTTTTTGTATGACAATCGTTTCTTTTTCTTCTTGGCATTGTCGTAATAAAATTGCATTTGCAATTGGTTGTGGGTTCGACTCTCAGTCGGGGGAAGTTATTTCCACTCCTCCGTTCCCGTACAAAGATTTTATATAAAAATGTATATATAAATGTTTGGGCCGGTCGTGGCGCAGTGTGACAGCGTGTGACTGTAAACGCGATCGGTTGTGGGTTCGATCCCCACTCGAGGTAGTGCATATATTTAAATTATTTTCACTTCCTCGCTCTGGTAAAGTAAAGTGCGGCGTTGAGTTCCACCACTCAACTCGCAATGTCTCGACTTCGGTGGAAAGCGAAGTGCGGAGTGTCTTGACACTAGATACTTTCTGTCTACCCTGCTATGCGGGATAAAAGCGTGAAGCTAAAAAAAAACAAATAAATGTACATATAAAAAAAAATAAAAACGGTAGTATCGTTCCATTACAACAGACATGTTGCTGACAAATGTATTAAGTTGATCGATGGCCGGCAATTACATTTGTATTCCAATTTCCGTTTTAAAAAAACTTTAAATAGGGGACAAATGAAAAGACCTCTTTTGAAATTGACATTTATCTTAATCTGTATTTGTTATATTAACAAATCGTTAGAAGGATAACAAGTGAGCAGCTTCAAGGTTCATCTCCTATCCATATTCTCCATTCATTCAAGGTTCATCTCGTATCCAGTATGGTAGCCAGAAAGAATTTAGTCACTCTGTTCGTCGCTTTTTGGCGGAACTCAACACCGCGTTTTATCTCATTGGGGTGAAAAAATTCTAGAATTATGAAATTTAAAAAAAAGAATAGAATGATTGGAGTAGAGATCATAAAAAATATCATTCAGAATTTGACATTAAAAATTAAATAATACGAATTTAATTTAAAAGAATTCTATATTTATTTATTTATTTTATATATTCTTTATTGAATAATTTCATATATATATATGCACGGGCTAAACGCTAAAAAGCATTTTCTACCAGCCAACCTTGTCATGTGGGATGATTTAATAGCTAAATTAAATATTGAAAATATATAGTTGATTTATAATTTTTTTTGAAAAGTTTCTGCGATTGATAAGATAAAAAAAATGTGAGAATTTATATGTACGTTTAACTTTTACTACTAAAAAAATAAGATTAAATATATATACATTATTAATCATAAATTTAAATAATAGTAAGAAACACAATAAATATTTCTATTATATAAAAAATATTTATTTTAAAAAAATATTTTGTTTATTGTAAATAATTGTGAAATTTTTGTTATCTGTCGCCATATTTAAAAAGCGTTTATAGAATAGGTAATTTAATATGTTTTTTTTTAATTTAAGATAATAATAAATAGAATATTGCACAATATTATAAAGAATTAAATAAATTCCGACCTCAGCTCCTCCTCGAATTGCCTATAACACTAGAATAAACTCTGCTGACAGCAATAAATTTTCTTTGCACTGTTACCTCTGAATCTGTAAAAGATCTTGACTTACAAATACCACAATAAAGGTTCCTAACCTAGTGACATATCAAGACTTTATGGATTTTTTTAAATACTGCATTGTTAAAATACGGCCAATTGTTAAAATTATATATCAGGGTAGTTGAAGATCACTTTCAACATAAAATTCAAGCATTGTGTTAGCGGAACTCAACGCCGTGTTCGATCTTAAGTAAATACAATGGTTTCCTTTCCATAAAAAAATAGAAAAAAATAACAATACTCCTGTAAGACGACATGGTTTTAGTTCAGATTTGATTTGAACCTTTATGTTTTAGCTTACATCCTATGAAGACATAGATAACATAGATATGGCACTCCCTCTTCACGTTTATTAAATTGTATTTTTTGAAAAAAATTCTAACCGACTCTCTCTATAAAAAATGCTAATACATGAGTCATACCTTAGTTAGAGATTAAAATGAATTTGAGGCCAGTCGTGGTGCAATAGGACAGCGTCTGACTGTAAACGCAATCGGTTGTAGGTTCGATCCCCACTAGGGAGGGTGATTATATTATAAATATTTTCACCTCCTCGCTCTGGTAATACAAAGTGCGGCGTTAAGTTCCACCACTCAACATGCAATATCTCGAATTCGGTGGAAAGTGTTCGGTGGAAGTACAGTTTCTTGGCACTACGTACTTTCTGCCTACCCTGCTTTGCGGGATAAAAGCGTGAAACAACAAAAAAACAAAAAAAAAATAATATAAAATAATCGATCTCTATCCAACATGTAGAGCTATTTAACATACGAATTTCGTCATCTAATCCATAATTACTTGAACAATACCTTATGTCTTAGATATGGGGATCCATTGTGTGTGCCACGTGGGCGTGTGTCTTCATACCAACGATGTAATACGTCCTGTGTTAGTTACATTATTAGTATAGAGAATCTTTATAAGTTTAATTATCAATAATTAAAATATTTTAAACGGATTTATTGGCCAAATTTTGGTATTCGAAAATGCATATCTGGTAACCTAAGCCTAGGTGTCCAAAAAATAATTTTCGAATACCAAAATATAGGCGATTAATCCGAAATTTAAAATATTTTCATTTAATATGTGTGAAAAATCATTTAAAATGAGAATCTTTATATTCTTTGCTTAGCTTCGCGCGTTTTCCCGTAATGCATGATAGTGAGAATGCATGATAGAGAGATAGTGAACTTAGTGTCAAGACATTTCGGTGTACACTTCGTCTAGAATGGCGCAACTTAACGCCGCACTTTGTTTTACCGGAGCGAGGTTCTTTCAAGACTTCAAATTGTAATACCTAATCTCTATTGGCTTTTTAAAATATATTATGAATCGACCTACAATATAATTTTCGTTACATACTGAATAACTGACTGATTTCTGGACAGAGAAAACTAAAATTTGTTACACTTAGAGGTTAATAGCGTTTCTTGGAAGTGAAAAAAATACAATTTTACAAGAAAAATAAGAAGACAAGTTACAGCAACAACAATTACTGATACAAAACGTATATCATGTAAACCTTTCGTAACATTTAATACTACAATATCCATAATTAATTCTTAACCCAACACACAATACACTAATATTCATACAAACCGTACCTTACAGTTGCATGGACATAAAAAAAACGTCAAAAATCATAAAATCAGCTTATTTTATTGATATATAATAAACAAAACATTACGCCCACTCGTACGACTGCGTATATCTAGTTTATTAATATCATTTACAACGTAATGTTCCACAATGAGGGACCACACACGGTTTCTCTCACCGTTACAGTCAAATCAACTCGACGCCACGATAAAGGCTATGAATCAATATATGTACTATGACACTTTACAGATCTAAGTAAGACAATAGGGGGACCATAGCTTCGTACTGTCTAAGGATATATATATATATATATATATATATATATATATATATATATATATATATATATATATAATATTTGTTTATTATGTCTATTTTTTGACTAATTTCAAGGCATTTTTCTATGTAAGGTTTTTTTTTATTTTAGTTACATAAAGTCCGCTCCAGTGGAACACTCCACGGTGAATAAATTCCAAAAGACCGTTGGTGTCTCACCCGATCGATAATAGATAATTAATTTTATTTACTTTCCAACATTCAACACAAAATACGTTAGATTTGAATCAAAAACTGAGAACGGAGTATTTTGACACTAGTTATAAAATAAGTAATTTTTTTATTTTATATTTTTTTTATCTACGGATATGTCCTTTTAAATACCACAATATATTGTCATTCTACCTTTTATCAAAAGGTTAAAGTCAGTAAAATATGCTATTGGATGTCATTGCAATTTATGACATACTCAACGTGGCTATATGATTAGGTATTCCTAATTTTAGGTAAAATAAGCTAATCTAAGCTAAGCTATTCTAATTCTATTTGTAAATACATGTTTTTTTTAATAAAATGAGCTGTAGCCTGCAACTTCATTTACGTTTAATAGGATATTTTGATTTTTTTAATTATCGTAGAAATTCAAAGAAATTTACTCTTAATTGTTAATCTTTGATTTTTGCGATATTTATACATTTTAACTGAAACTAATTTAAGTGAAATAATCACGTATATTCAAGACGGGTCTTTTTGTAACCACGGACTACTGTAAAGTGTTCGAAACGTCAGGTTTCCAAAAATGTATTTTCGAATACCAAAATATACGCGATTAATCCAGTTAAAATAGTTTCATTTAAAATCTACCTCTACCCTTTCCAAGGAAAAATTTTAGCTTTTTACGTCCATTCATTGCGGCTGTACAATGTTCGTCAATGTGTTACTCAGTATCTGTATATATTATAGATAGAAAAGACAAAAGACAGAATTGATTTAATATAAAGTCAAAATATAGACCTAAAAAAACTTGAAATTGTACACCAAATTTTGGCCCAATCTAAATTTTTCTAAAGTCTAAGTAGTCTAAAGTCTTTATTCCATTAAGACGTCTGATTGCAAATGCGCTTGATCGTGGGTTCAATTTTCATAGCAGAATGATTTCCATTTCTCCACTCTGGTAGGACACAAGGCGGCGTTAAGTTCCACCATTTAACTCGCAATATCATCTCTGACTTCTTTCTATACAGGATGAAGAGTTATTTTACAATAAATGTATAAAAGGCACAAATTCCATTTTCTATAATTTTTCCAGCTATATAAACCTAAAACACAACAATAACAACGATATGATTGATAATAATTCAATTACAGGACTAAATTTCACTTAAACTAAGAAATAGTTTAACTTTATGACGTTGTAATGATTCAAAATAGGCAAGTATTAAAGTGTCCAGCTAATTTATGTTCCAAATATAAATAAATCGAGGTTTATTGTTTAAGTAGAATGGCTGAGACATTGATGACTGCACAACTAATATACGATCGCCTTTTGAACTCATTTTTTTAACTTGTTCAATTTATACTGTCATAAATTTTAGTGGGACGCTACCTTCAGTATTTATAGCCCAATATTTAGATTAGAATCTAATTTCATCTTGATGTATATATATATATATATATATATATATATATATATATATATATATATATACGTTATTTTGACAGCCTCTGACTGGATTGATGAACACTCTATTTGTGGATTCAATTATTGCTTGTGGAAATGATTATATATCAGCTGGTAAGATAAAGCGCTGGGTTTATTTACGCGACTAGTGGCACTGTATGTATTAAAATAGAGCAAAACAAGTTAATTTTAAATTATGTAATTTCTACTTATTATTTTCATTTTAAAAGGTTTCTACACATTATGATTTTAAAATTACATATGTTTCGCCATTTTCCGCCCGAATTGGGAAGGCTGTGCTTAAATTCGCGCAACATAACGCCTTGAATTTTTCCCAGAGCGCAGAAATGGAAATATTTTGAAATATAATAAAATTGTATTAATATGAAAAACAGTTGTAATTTTAAAATAACCATAATAAGACATTTCATTTTCGCGATTATTACACATTTAAAATGAAAATATATTGGAATATGAAAATACATTTCTGACGTTTTAAAAATTTTATAGTAGAAAAATCCAGAAATAGATTATTTCCAGTCCAGTTGCTGTTGTTGTGCCACAAAATGTGCTATTTATGAAGGAAGTCAAAATAATAATGAATATAATATAAATAAGTAATTATGAAATAGTTATGTTATTTGTTTATATATATATATATATATATATATATATATTATGGGGCCATATACACCCCGGGATCGTTACGTGGTTATCTAGGTAGCATTGCGATGTGTTCGTAAATCGAACAGTTTAGCGCGTGTCGCCGTCCGGGTGGTCGGTGATATCGTCTTGGGATGGCTTTCAACGGTAAAAATGCCTTAAAATATTTTCACTATACACAAATAAATATTAAAAATATATATTTTCTACTTTCATGTTATTACATATGGGATGTGTGTCTCTGTTATAACAGATATTATATTTATTCTAAGTATTTCAGAGATAGCACATTGGGTAACAGAACTCTACTACGCACTTTGTTGTTTAATCAATTTTAATCATCTTATTTATTAAATATTTTTCCATCTACTTTAGAGATATTATTGTCAAACAGAAGGACAAATGAAGTAAATGGAATATATAATATATAATTTTTTTATGTTATATATATTCCCACGACATCTCCATCTCCAAATATAACTGAGAAACCTTGTTTTATAAAAATAAAGGTACAAACCTAAGTTGCTCCTTATTTGAAGGAACAAACAGACAAATAGATAAAAATTGAAAGAAATATTATTTTGATATAGGTACTGTCTATACATATATATATATATATATATATATATATATATATATATATATATATATATATATATATATATATATATATATATATATATTCCCACGACATCTCCATCTCCAAATATAACTGAGAAACCTTGTTTTATAAAAATAAAGGTACAAACCTAAGTTGCTCCTTATTTGAAGGAACAAACAGACAAATAGATAAAAATTGAAAGAAATATTATTTTGATATAGGTACTGTCTATACATATATATAATAATTCAATTTTATTTATTTATATATATTGCATAAAACCTTCCCGACCATGTCGCTGTACGCGCTATAATTCTACGATATCACATTGTGTGCACCGCACATCGCTAAGTGCCGTGCATCGAACAGCAGGTGTTGACGCAAAAATATAACGATTTACGATTAAAAAACTCAAGATTAATTCTATTTGTATTAAATTATAATACATTATTGATTTAAAATACATGTCTGGTTTGCTCCTTTATTTATTTCCTACTGTACGAAGTATGAACATTAGGTACTTGGAAATACATGCTCCTTTATATCTTCCGTAATTCTAAGTATGAAACATAAACTTCATTTCTCTTCAATTTTCAAAGGAATATCGAGAAATCCTCTCTATGTTCTTTTTTAGACACCACAAGTAATATATATGTCCAATTACAGTTTTCCAGCGTTGCGTTGTTTGGAATTTACTCCTTTACAAAGGATTATAGAAATAAAGGCCGGTCGTAGCGCAGTGGGACAGCGTCTGACTGTAAACGCGACCGGTTGTGGATTCGATCCCACTCGGGGAGTAATTATATTTACAATTATTTTCTCCCCTGCTCTTTCTACCCTGCCATGCAAGATAAAAAGCGTGAAGCTATAAAAGTAAATAAATATACATAATAATCGTACCTACAGACATTAATTAAGAATTAAATAGTATTAAAAAGGTATACATAAAATGAAATACAAAAACGAATAACTGCAATACATTATAAGTAAACTGCTTGTGTGTCATTTTAAGTGTAAAAAGCTTAACATTTATCCTTTCTTCATTTGAAAAAATTTAAACCTGAAAAATTAACATAATGAAAGTGAATACTAAAAAAAATGTGAATTTTTACAGTCCCCGTATCATTGAAAATAATATGAACTTTCAGTGCTTGTATATTAATAGAGCTTAAGCAAGCTCTATATATATTTCATTATTGTTAGAAAAGTTTTCCTCTTTTATATTATCTATAAAACCGATTTTCTTATTTTAGGGTCAAAACCAGCTCTTTTAGTAAATAGTTTAACCATTGGTTATCATACCCTAGAGTCGTATGTTATACGGATTAAAAAGTTGAGTTAAAGAGCTTGTAGAGTCTTGATTTCGGGCTGAAAAGCAGTCAACAGAGTGTCTCGACACTATGTTATCTCTAACTACCCTGCTTTGCGGGATAAAGTGTGAAGTTGTAAAAAAAGTATGAACATGAACATAATATGTTTAATAATTAAATTCTTCTTTGTCCTTTAAATAACTCCTATTTAAGAATTATTTTTTTTAATATATTTATTTATTGTAATTTAAAATTGTACTTATTTGATTGAAATCGATTTTCTATATCCAAATATATTTTCTCATACAGAATTCTTTAAGGGCCGGTCATGGTGCAGTGGGACAGCGTCTGACTGTAGACGCGACTGGTTGCGGATTCGATCCCCACTCGGGGGATTGAATATATCTAAATTATTTTCATTTCCTCGCTCTCGTAAGATAAAGCGTGACGTTAAGTTCCACCACTCAACACGCAATGTCTTAAATTCGGTGGACAGCCGAGTAGAGTGTCTTGAATCTGCTTTGCGGGATAAAAAGCGAGAAGCTAAAAAATATATATAAAAAACATTTAATATCAGATATTATTCCAAAACAAGGTAAAATACAGACGTTCGTTAGATAAAGTGAAATTTTATGGTTCTAAAAAGCCTTGCTCGTATATCATGAATGTTCCCGATATTTAATCTTGTGTCGGTTTTCACGCACGAGTATACGTTACTTAGTATACTTCGTAAGTACATCGTGAGATAAAGCCATACATAGCCTTACAAAGCCTCCAATTAGGTCAGAAAATCTTAACAAACTTGTAAACAATTTAGTTTATGAAAAGGTTTTCACGAAATTATAACGGTAGTTAATTAAACTCTATATTTTTTTTCCACAGTAAATTAAATAGATAGAACGTTTTCTGAACATTAATGTCAAAAGGCGGAACTTAACTCCGCGCTCTGTTTTAACTGTACGAAATTTGATAATAAATAAATAGCTAGGAAATTTTGATTTTATAGTCTGGTACAATTTAAATTATTGTACACAATTTCAATTATTTTACAGGTTTCAATTATTTTCACTTCCTCGGTCTGGTAGGACAAAGTGCGGCGTTAAGTTCCGCCACTCAACACGCAATGTCTTGAATTCGACGGAAAGCGAAATACATTGAATGGAATGTCTCGACACTAGGTACTTTCTATCTACCCTGCTATGCAAGATAGAAGCGTAAAATAACTCAATAATAACTAATTTATACAAATAAACAAGGATAAAAGAAACATCAAACATAGTTTCAATCAATCACGTGCCTTGCTAAACACAAACTGCAATGCTACAGCCATATACAGCTCAGACACCGAGCGTATCGTAAATCTTTAAAATACTTGTATTTAAGAATTTGTGGCCGTCGAAATTAAATCAGATTGCTCCGTGAAAAATATACGCCATTGAAATATTTATATAGAATTAAGGAATGCTTATGTTTCTACTTACCTTAAGGAATAATAATTTCATAATACGGTTTTGTTGATTTTCAGTATTGCATATTTATATATACCAGGGTAGAAGAGAAGTAGAAGAAAATCTTCCTTTTTTTACGAGAGGAAATTCCATTACGGATACCTTCTAGATTGGAGGTTCATCATAGGTTATGTGGGACTCCGGATTGGCAGATATACACCACCCCGTTTACCCACTAAAACCTCAGGGTGCTCCGTCTCAACCGCCACAAGCTGAGGTCCACAAGGGTGAAAGTAAATACATGTTCTCTAACGAAACTCAACGCTGCAATTTGGATGATATACCATGAAAATGTCATATTCTTTTGTGTTTCACACAAATGAAAAGCGTTTAATTATAGATTATAATCTAGGTCCGCAGTAAATAAATTAATTCCTCATATACTTTCTCGTCTAGAAATATGATTGAATTTCAAGTCATTTTATTATTTAGGCCGGGAAAAAGCTGACGATAGACAAAATTCTATCCTCATGGAAACGGATAGAATATTGGAGTTCCCGTGACTATTACTAGCTGTGATGATTACAGAGGAGCACCTTGAGGTTTTAGTTGGTAGACGGATAGCTCATGCAGGCTCAGAGTCGCACAACCCGTCTTGAGTCAACAATCAGACAACACCGTAACGGATTCCTCACAATAAATTAAAAAAAAAACAAAATAATTAAAATATTTATAAATATCGTATCTTTTTACTGTTTCAGTAATAGATTTCTTGAACAATAAAATAATAAATTTCAACCTTAAAACGTTAACTGTCTTCAGCACTTGTTAAATTACTCAAAGCTAGTTACTAAACTCTTCTAGACATTTCGATCACCTAAGGTCTATCATATCATAAAATTAATATCACAACTAAATTAATTTTTCCATTACTATAAAAATGATTATCCCCACAAATAACGATATTAAACATAAATAAACTATAAATAAGTAGAATTTAATAATCATTAAAGAGAATCGATATCGATGAATCGGCGAGAAATAGTGCGGTACCCAGCTACGTAGTTAACCTAGGGTCGAGTACAACACTAAATTTATATTAGTGATGTCGCGTTAGATACCTTATCCAGCTACTGTACCCGAGATCCTGTGATAATGGGTCTCAGTTAATTTGCTGCCGGGAAATACTTTTTTTTGTATGTATGTATGAGTCATACAGATATAAAATTTTGTTTTTTTTTCATTGTAGTGTGTTAATTTTATAAAAAAAATCTTATTGACTGTGTTTAAATTACATATAATTTGTAATATTTAAATTTTAAGCATTTTACTGATAAAACTGAATGTGGCGTTCAGTTCCGCTACTCAACTCGAAATATCTTTAATATAAGCTGAGAGTGGAGAAAGTAGCTATTTAGCAAAAATCTATAATAGGTACGCAGATAAAAACAAGCAACTTAAATATAAGGAAAGAGTTGTTGAAGCCAACTTATCGTTTATAATTATGGCGCTACGTAAGCTCTATATCTAATGTGACCCATGACACAAGCTAAAGGCTTTACAGAAAATAACTCAAAGAAAAGTAGGTCTAAAATATATTGGCCTTCATCTATTTCCACGTACTCAGTACCTATTTGGCAGTCAAACAAATTCAAATATCAATAAATTATTTTTATATAGGAATATTTTTAAATGATAATGATTATTTCCGGCTTAGTTACTTTTATATGAAAAAAATCCCTAGAGTTTAATATTCTTGTTAGGTACTTTTTTCACAGGTCTAATATAAAGAAGAAAAGGACAACTCTAATATAAAGAATCCTGCGTAAAATCATTTAATATGCCATTATCTACTATTCGCTCAAACATTACATACAACTCTATCATTAATTAAGCAAAAATATTTTTAGCAAAAACAATCCTCCGAGTAATTGAACCCACACCCATCACATACAATCAAATACTCAACACATCAGCATGAGAAAATAAAACAAAACAAGCCTCATTGTAAGTCAAAACATTTAACAAAGTAAAAAAGTAGAGTTTTCTCCTAATTTATACGCAAAAGCTTGTATACTTTTTTAAAGTTGAATAGATAATATCAATTAGTGGCACCTCGTGATTTGCTCCGCGGCGCGATATGCCCCGCAAGGACAGAACGCACCGTGTACCACTATCGCGAACCAATCGGTTAAATACAAACGCTAAAATGATATGCTAACTTTTAATATTGAAAATGTAGCTTCACGCTTTATCCCGCATAGTAAGGAGGTCAGAGACAACTTAGTGTCTAGACACTCTGTTGATTGCTTTCCACTCTGAATGTCTCTAAAATCGTGTTTTATCTTGCCATTAAAATACTGCCTTGTTAATTTTTAGAAAAATATCGGTACTTTTTTAATATTATTTCCGCTGATAACAATAATATACTATAATTTCTTCGTCAGGTTTTCTTTAATATACTTTTTTACTGATAAAATATTAATATACGAATTTATTGATTTTCAGGCATTACCCGCATAGCCGAGCATGATCTAGCCTTAGATCACTTAAGAGCAGATAATTTTTAGCTAATTTTATATTATATATTTAATTTTAAGAGAATATCTAAGACCTACCCTTACTCATCAATTAATAAAGCTGCATCTACGTAAATAGCAAGCTACAACATTTATACCTTAATAAAACGAGAACTTTTATTATTTCTATATTTTAAATACGTATAGAATTTATCTTATATTCTAAATACGTATAGAAAATTGAACGCAGCGGGATTCAAACCCACACCAGGACGTAGTACGCACGGCTTAACAGTCACGCAAATCAAGTTACGGGTTTTTACCCATTTATACATCAGAAATCTATGAACATTTAATTCGAAAACCTATATAAAAAAATTTTAATACATATTTTTTAATTAAAATTCGAAAAGGCAAATGGTTTACACCATTCAATCTTATTGTTTCCTCTATACAATACGACCTCGTTCAAAGCGATCGTTTATCACTTTGTAATACTAATAAAAATTAATTCCAAAGATCCCAGTTCAAATCCAATGTGTGTAATAATTTAGTAACGCCTCTTAAATAACGATATACGAATGCCCTCGCATCAGAACTTCGTGGTCTAAATTTATCTATATTGTTATAAATTTGAAAGTAACGTCTATCTGTATGTTATTAGCATAAACTTGTAGCTACATTTTGATTTTCACGTATAAAAATAGTATCGTGTAGCGAATTTATAACGGACATTGTGCGATATTTTTGCAACTCTCAGTTTACTTTCTATTGCATTTATAATATTTTATAGTATTTTTTATATAGAGATTTTATTACATTCTTCGTGAGTGTTTATTCTCTTGTAGTGTACGCTGATTTAGTTAAATCGTTCTTTGTAAATATTACCCAGTTAAGTTATATATAACCCTAGCCTGATAATAAATCTAATTTAACCATGCTCTCCTTAGTTTCGACTGTAAAAATTTAGTTGCTTATTTCCATTAGAATTTGAGGAAATCACTTGCGTGTTTCACTATTTACCTCGTAGAATCTGTATACAATTTTGACACAGATATGCTTGGTCTTTCTTTTTGCTTCGTCTTTTAAATTTATAAACGTACGATACATTCTAATTTTTTATAATATAAAATTCATGAAATTTATTGAATCGGTTGAAAGTTATTCATAGTACTTAAAACTATACTATAATTTAATATACATTGCTGTATAATAGTAAAATTTAGACAAACAATGAATAATAGAGCACCTTTAAAATAGATTATTCCTACCAAAATAACGTGAAATGTATGAAAAAATATTTTTATTTAATATTGCAAATAATCGCACCACAACCCACTGAACAGTGAATATCAGCAAACTCGCGCTCTGTGATTTACAGGCGCGCGTCTCGATCAGCGATAAACTTTTACTTATTGTGGCGGCCGATCGCTCTACCTATACGCCATATCGTATTTATGTCCTGTCATCGCCTTTTATTGCGATTAATATGAAACGCACCTTCCTTTTTTGAGTCTGTATAACATACTACTTACTACGTATAATTTGTTTTGGAACAATGGCTAAGGTGCTCTATCTTTTTTCCTTTTTTACACACGCTGTATAGTAGAGTAGTCAGTGAGAATCTAGTATTTAGACATTGTTTTCCACTTTTGACCCAAATTCGTGATAATATTTGTTAAATGACAAAACTTAACGCGGCACTTTTTATTTTTAATTCTGGATCAATATTAAAATTAGATATAAAAAACATAATATAACAGATATTTTGTGCAACCGTTCTAGATAATTAGCTTATTTTTTACGATCTAGTACTAATTATTCAGCTTTTGCTTGTAATTATTCAAGTATGCTATAGCTATTATATAATAAAATATATAAACAGTAATGGAGCACTCTGATTCCCTTACGACTTATATCATATTGTATTAGTTGGAACTATTCCTTATTTAGTTTCAGACAAAGTTTTATTTAAATATTTTTAAAATAAATTTAACTGTTTTAAAGAATTGATAATATCAAAATATATATGGAACCTGTAATATTTCTTTAAGACGATGTGACAAAAATTCATAGAAAAATGTTAAAATTAATTAATATTCTGTTTGGATATTTTTAAGATTTATGTATTCACAAAAAAATAGACTTTGTTTTAGATTTCAAACATAATTTTCTGTTAGACATGATTCAGACTTGCCAATCTAGGTAAGGTGATGTGTATGGATATATAGGATGTACCACTGCGCTACGATGTTCGTCATTTTTTTATTAAATTAATATTTTTGAGATATACGGCTATAAAGATTAGTCACACTTTCAAGCCGATTTCATATACGCATATAAGGAAATACTGTTTGGTCATCATAATAAAATATTACTTTTAAGGATTTCTTCCCATTATAATATATTTTGATACTCTAATTTTCTAACACGTCTTTAAAGTATTTAATAATTGTCAATCATCTCACAAAATGTAACAGTTAGAGAAAATCTTATTATATATAAATTTATTATCTGTTCTTAAAATATGATTTCACTTTTCAGATTATATTCATTGAAGCCATCTTGAAGCAGTGAGACAGTGTCTGACTCTCTATCTCGACGTCAGGCGGCAAGCAGTCTGCGGAGTATTCGTTTCTGACCAACTAACAATAATTATAATTATAATATTATATCAATAAAAGAATAATCTAAAACTTTGAAATGGAAAATTTCAATAAAAAAAACAAAAAACAGCAATATTACTAAAACTGAAAGGAAATCAAATAGCCTTAGATACGATTAGTTACAAATTAACAATAAAGCTATTTACGATCAAATCGGAAGCACTGTTCAAGGCGAGGACGACCTCGTTAGCTGCCAACAAATATGCATTGTCGTTGCAACGGTTGGAACAGGTCCAATATTGTTGATACTAAACAATCGCGACCTCCAAATTCCACATAAGACTCTACCTCACCCTCCAAAGGTTATATATACTTAGAAAATAATTAACTAAGTTTAAACTTAATATTCTAAATGTAGAGTTCAAATTCTAATAACATCTATATGTAGGGTGCTTGTCACTAGTTAAGGCCAGGATGGGGCGAATGCTAGCCATTGTCTGTTGACCTCAGCAAAGAAAGGAGCGATGACGAATCCACAAGTCAAGGTTACTATAAGTTCTGTTGCTTACTATCGTAGTATTATGTTTATGCATTTAACAGGACTTTTCAGTTTTAATAGAGATAAGATAGTTGAGATATTTTGATAGAGGGGAGATCGGTCGTAGCACAGTGTGATAGCGTCTGATTGTAAACGCGATCGATTGTGGGTTCGATTACCACTCGGGGGAAAATTTAAATTATTTTCACTTCCCTCTTGTAAGACCAAGTGCGCAAAATTGAGTCTCTAATTCGGTGAAAGTGAAGTACGGAGTGTCTTGACACTAGGTACTTTCTGTCTGTCCTGCTATACTTAGTAGATATAGTTTATATGTTTTGTTATAACCTTATAATTTTGATGTTTAATTTAATATTTACTTTTTATATTTTATTTTCAAAAATTATTTTTTTTTATATGAAAATTCGTGAAATAAATCGGAAGGTAGTTTTACTTTAACTTTAATTGGATTTTAAACATTTCCTTTAACCTGATTGAAATATGAACATATATTTATGAGCTGAATATATTTATGAGCTGAAAATTTAATAAAATAATCATACAATCAGTATAGAGACATTATGTCTGCCTTTATCTAATTAACTCTCTCTAGAAGGATCGTGGCTTTAAAATTTAAATTATATAAACCACAAAATAAATAAAACAACATAAGTTTGTCTCTATCTTGTATATATTTCACTGCAACTTTAACTTCTACGCGATTAGATACAGAGGTGAAAGTTGTATGCAATAATTGGTACAATTTTACACGTTGTTGACTGGTTGGGTTTGAGACACCAGACAACAAAGATTTGATGTTATGTGGTTTAAAAAGACAAAGAAGCAGACAGTGGGCCGTTTCTAACACTGAGTAAGCGATCGACACCTAAATCAGGTGCATGTACTGACTTTCATTATTTACAATATGAGTCATATGATGTGATCGATGCAAAACTAAGAATCTGTATATTTATAAACAATATATATATTTGCACTTTTTCTTATACTCCTTTATGAAGCACAGGTGGAGATTCTTTGGTTTTATTACACAAGTCGTAATTTTTCACCCATCTACAGACCTATGGGTAGAAAAGTCAATTGGAAAAAACACTTTAAATAAATTGTACGAATGATAATATATAACAAAAATGTATCTAAGATAAACATCAATAATCCTTAAACCTAAACTTAAATTATATTACATTTATATTCAAATATTCCACACCTGAGATTCGAACCCCTTACCACCATTCCCCAAATACCATCAGTTACTGAATAATTTCAATTAATTTATCTATATAAAGGTAAAAATCCCTTTAATTCCTTCTCATTACCTAAAAGGACGTGTTCTGATAGCATCGGTGCGGTTCGCGTAAATCACCCGATCTGTATCGGCGATGTCGCGGACATGCAAGCTTAGCTAGGCCTAATTGTAGAGTCTTAGCTATGCTTGCGTTAACTTTGGATACCATCGTGTGATAAAAGTGTGTTTTTGATCTATTATTGTGCTAAATGAAATATATTATATTTAAAAAATAGATTATATTTTATATAAATTAATAAAATGAAATACGAAATAGCTTTTTTTAGCTTCACACTTTTACTAATAACCCGCATAGCAGGGTGGATAGAAATTACTTAGCGTCAAGACACTCCGTACTTCGTTTTCCGCTGAATTCGAGGTGTTGAGTGGCAAAATTCTAACTCGTACCTTGTGTTACCAAAGCGAGGAAGTGAAAATAATTTAAATATAATCACTCCCCCGTGTGGGAATCAAATGTGTCGATGAGTTACGCCAGGACGGAGTATCTTTACATTAGGTACTTCCTGTCTACCCTGCTAAGCGAGATAAAAGCCTGAACCCACATCCAATCGCATTTACAATCAGACAGTGTTCCACTGCGCCACAACCGGCCTCTTTTCATATCATATCAGTTGTCAGACTTTAAACACGATGTTTGGGTTTGATTTCCGCTCAGCAGAATGATTATATTTAAAATTGTGTTCATTTGCTTGCTCTGGTAAGATTAAGTACAGGGTCAAGTTCGACATTCATCACGCAATATCTCAAAGTTGGTGAAAAGTGGAGTAAGGAGTGTCTTGACACTAAAAAAAGTAAGTACTTAGTGTCAAGACGTACATCTACCCTGCGATGTGGGATAAAAAAAAACGTAAAAATATCAGCTTTACTAAAAACTTCTTGCATAGGATTCCGAGCTCCCATGCATTATATAGCCCGCACGCCTCTCTTTTGAATGACAAATATCGTATCAATTTCTGTAGCGTTGCTTCATATTAATATGCCATAGAATAAGATTCAGATGCTAAGGAAAAAATATATTTATATTTGTCCGATTTACATATAATGTTATTGAACAGTACCTTTAAAAAACCTTTTTATAAAAAGTACTTTTTTTTTTCAAGAGGAGAGTTCAAATCCCGATGCGTTCAAAATTTTTACACGTTTTTTAAAAACTTTTCTGATCCTAAGTGTGGAATAACACTAAAATCAGTAAAAGAACACTAACTTTATTACATTACATTTTTAGCAGACAGCCTACCTGTTACTACAGCCTACTGTGAAGTGGTCAAAACTTCAGATTTCCAAAAATGGGATTTCGAATTCCAAAATATAACTAATAGATAATCAGTTTAAAATAGTTTCATTTAAAATATTTAAAGATCGCTATAATTAAAGATTATTAAAAAATAATATTTTTCAAATAAAACCAGACAAAAAAAAATTACTAAATAAATCTCCAAGAACCGCAAGAAAACAACTGTTCTAGTTAAATTTCGACTATTACCGTAATAAAATAACATATAAAATTTATAGCGCTCGTGAAATATTAAAATAAAGTGTAGTTCTAACATCCAGTTTCACATCGGGTGTGAATAATTTCAAATTCAACGTTAAATATCGCTTCCGACGATGGATATTGTTTAGAATAATATAATATTTAAATTTATCGCGTTATACGGATGTATTGAACTTTTGAAACTTTCTATGGCGATATTCGTTTGCGTTTCATTAACATATGCTCGTCATATAAAGTTGTTTTGAATGACTACGTAGCGTTATTCATAAACATTATTTTTATGTATTTTGGAAGTATCTGACTTTATTAGATGGTAGTGAGTTCAATTTGTTTTCGCTTCACGCTTTTATCTCGCATATCAGGGTAAACAGGAAGCACCTAGTGTCAAGACACTCCGTGTTCAGCTGTCCGCCGAATTCAAGACATTGTGTGTTGAGTGGCGGAACTCTACCTCAACTGTCTTACCAAAGCCAGGAAATGGTAATAATTTTAAATATCATTCCCCCGAGCGGGGATCGAACCTACTACTGATCATACGCCACAATCTATCTCATAAAAGTTCAAATTACATCTGAATAAAATTATATAATACATTTTCAATAGAAATTCCCAGATTACAATAGCAAATTCCATAATTGAATCTGTCCACCCGTACAATAGAAAACAATGCAATTATAAATACCACTCTAATTACTTATAAATATTTTCATGCACGAAAACTTTTGTGTCTAAAATGGAATATAACTGATATATGTTTATATTTTCCCTGCATATTCTATACAATTTTATCAACTTAGCAACTCCACTAAGTTGATAAAATTGTGAACTAGATTATTCAGGAATAATCTAGACATATTTCACTTCTATTCCACTATCTACCATCTGGTAGAAATTTATTTCCAAAACACTTTCCGCTCGAAAAAAAAAATAAGATCAGAGAAATAAAAAAGCAGCCTCTCGCTTTGTCCCGCAAAACAAGATAGTCGGATACAACCCAGTATCAAGATATTGCATTGACTGCTTTCCGCTCGAAATCGAGACGTTGAGTGGAGAACTTAACACTGCACTTCGAAATTAAAAAAAAATTATAGTCAATCCCCCGAATGGGAATCGAAGCCACAACTAATCGTATTGACAGTCAGACACTGGAAAGCCATAATGGCCTAGGGAAATAGTAAATTTTAAAAATCAAACTACAAACCAGTGTCTGCTAAACATAACGGAAATCCACTTTCCTACCACCAGTCTGGTCTGGTTTATCAATTTTACTACGATTCCAATTCGTTATCGGATTGAATTAATTACAGTACTTAATAGATTGCTATTAACAACCAATAAAATTCTGTATCTATAAAATGTTAAATTATGTACTAATAATAATTTATCACTGAATAAAATTTGAATAAAAATCTTTAGATAACATCTAATTCATCGCTTGTTTTTTAATCGAAATTGTATCGAAAGCATATAAATTATAGCAAAATTAGAAATTATATATGTATTTATAATAATATATGGTCATTTTAGGTAATCTCCACGAATGACACAAACGGTAAGTCACGATGTCGATCGCGTACCAGTCATTTCCATTTTCCAGACATATTGCATTTTGGGGAACGTAACTTAACGCTGCACTATGAATATCAAAGTAGAGAAATTCGAGTGTCTCTTGAAATTACAACTAACGCGCCACAATCGTGTCTAATACTTATTGATTATTTAGTATCCGTAGATTTGTATAAAGATACAAGGATTTGACAATACTAAAACTAAATAATATTAAATTTAATAAATCCAACTCCTTGCTTATTTATCCATAGTTAGCTATAAAGATCAATAAAATATCACATAACAGATTATAGAGTAATCATATCCAAATACAGTATTTTGAACTGATAAATTTACTGCTAATTTACAAGTTCTTTAGTAAGCAGTTACTTAAGAAATAACAGTTTTAACAGTTAATATATATTTATATTAGCGTTGAATTTTATAATTATATTTAGCGTTGAATTCTGCCTCTAAATGCGTAGACTTGTATTGATGGCGAGCGTCATAAAGCACTAGGCCTAAGTTTATCTATGAATGAATTAAAGGAAGAAAAACATAAAAAAGTAGTCCCACTATAAGTCAACAAAAAAAACAAATACAAAACCATAGAGGCATTATAAATAATTAACCACATGATAAGCTATCTCTATCCTCACCTAGAGTATGACAAAAACCGTCTCAAAATTGATTATTACAATTACCGTTCGCGTTGAAACATGGGCGTTATAAAACAAGTACTTCTACGTATAAATAATACACGAGACACAACGATTTTACAATGTCACATATATGCAGTACTTTACAAAACGAGTTTTAAACAATATTGAACCGTATACAGCCGTGGTAGAGTCGTGATAGAGTTCCCAAAATGTTTCTATAATTTGGTAGAGTTTTTTCAAAATCGGTCTGGATTAATTGTCTGGTCCTCAGACCGACCAACTGACAAATTAGATACAGCACATTGAATTCAAATCGATTAAAGGCTTTTGTTTTTTCTCATACTTGTTTGGTGTAAGATTGGGCTTGGAGCCGACTGTTTCCGAGGCATTGTCTTGAACCGGATGTATGTTATTGATGCTATACTTAAATTACAATGATTTTAGTGATTTTTTGGAATTGTAATTTAAATTATGAGGTCGGTTGTGGAGCAGTGGGACAGCGTCTGACTGTAAACGCGATCGGTTGTGGGTTCGATCCCTGCTCGGAGTAGTGATTATATTTAAATTATCACTTCCTCTCTCTGGTATAGTCAAAGTGCGGCGTTGTTGTTGATTCCACCACTCAACACGCAATATCTCGAATTCGGTGGAAAGCAAAATAAGGAGTGTCTTGACATTAGGTACTTTCTGTCTACCTTGCTATGCGGGATAAGACCGTGTAGCTAAAAAAAATTAAATCATGATAGTTTGTTGGTCAAATTAAGGTTGTGATAGCATGAAACGGTTGTAGGTTTGAATATCACTTGATTGTTTTTTGTTTCAAATTAAGAAATCCACAAGATTTAATAG
Organism: Dryadula phaetusa; assembly: GCA_032432895.1. Classification (NCBI taxonomy): domain Eukaryota; kingdom Metazoa; phylum Arthropoda; class Insecta; order Lepidoptera; family Nymphalidae; genus Dryadula; species Dryadula phaetusa. The sequence continues at coordinate 245,560 of JAOYRS010000035.1, forward strand.
CAAAAATGTCAAAATCATTATAGTGAAATAAATATTTAGTCTCTACTTATTTAGTACTAACTTTTAATAAACTCATTAATTATTCGGTTGGAGCTTAAAAAAAAAGATTTCAACTAAACATATAGAATATATGTTAGAAATTGATCCCAATATGGTTTCATACTTATCTATAGGTCGGTCGTGGCGTAGTGTGACAGCGTCTGACTGTAAACGCGACCGGTTGTGGGTTCGATCCCCACTCGGGGGAGCGATAATATTTAAATTATTTTCACTGCCTCGCTCTGGTAAAAGACAAAGTGCGGCGTTGAGTTCCACTACTCAACACGCAATGTCTCGAATTCGGTAGAAAGCGAAGTACAGAGTGTCTTGACACTAGATACTATCTGTCTACCCTGCTATGCGGGATAAAAGCGTGAAGCTAATAAATAATAAATAAATAATAAAACCTCATCTATAAATAACATTAAACTTGATATTAAAAATTCTACAGATATAGAAAAACACTGTGATTTCTTATTATAATTTTTAAAGTTATCTCTCTGCCTACACCGCAAAATGCCAAAGTGTAAATACTTAAAATAAACACACATTTTTACTGCTTTATTTAAATCCTATATCATTTTAACAATTCAAATTTCTGTATAATGATATACACTAGTTACGTTTAAATAACATATTTTGGGACCACACACAAATATTCAAAGACGGCCATAAAATAATAGAATAGCTCTTTATTGCTCTAACACTCGGATTACACGTATGTGTTCAAACTTGTGTATGAAATATGAGTGACATTGAGAAGATTTTGAATGGATAATTTGATATTCATATGTTTAAATTGTAATTTCAAATAAAATGTGGCAATTCGGATCTGTTCGACTATTAAATGAATAATATATATATATATATATATATATATATATATATATATATATATATATATATATATATATATATATATATATATATAGATATATATCAAATTCTGTAGAAAGAATGTGGAGTATATGGAGTGTCTTGACACCAGGTACTTTCTGTCTACCGTGCTATGTGAGACACGTGCGTGATACTAAAAACAACAGATTTCGTGATCCAGAACGTTCGTAGAACATATTAAATGTTCTTACTCCTGAGTTTTTCTTTAATTTAAACGTTTTCAAGCGTCTAGTGTCAAGGTCACCTTCAAAGAAAGAAGGGTATTGAAATTCTTCGTATGTTCTAAACACCCATAGGTAAAGGCTATTCTGCCTATTAAAAAACGTGTATTTAAATTTCTTTAGTTAACAGGCGTATATATATATATATATATATATATATATATATATATATATATATATATATATATATATATCGGCGTCATCAGCCAATCACAGTCCACTGCTGGACATAGGCCTCCCCAAGTTTGCGCCAAACATCCCGGTCCTCCGCAACCCTCATCCAGCCTGCTCCGGCAACCTTGCGTATGTCGTCAGTCCAGCGGGCCAGAGGGCGTCCTACACTACGTTTGCCAAGACGCGGTCTCCACTCCAGGACTCGTCTGCTCCAACGGCCATCGGTCCTGCGACAGACGTGACCGGCCCATTGCCACTTCAACTTACTGATTTTGCGAGCTACGTCGGTTACTTTAGTTCTCTCACGGATAACCTCATTCCTGATTTTAGCCTTGAGAGAGACCCCGAGCATAGCTCGCTCCATAGCTCGCTGAGCGACTTTAAATCTGTGGACCAGCCTTACTGTCAGTGTCCACGTCTCTGCAGCGTATGTCATTACAGGTAGGACACATTGCTCGAAAACCTTGATCTTTAGGCTTTGCAGAATTGCTGACGTAAGGACTCGACGGAGCTTGCCAAATGCCGCCCAACCCAACTGATCCTCCTATCCGCTTTCTTCTCGATAATTCTTAGTAAACTTTTATGTAAAAAAAAATAACTGAATATTATTTTACTATCAGATACAAGCAGTAAATGAGTAAATTTTCGATATTACTTTTGTCGTTTTCTATAAATATTATAATAAAATAAATACTCGTTTAGATAAGCATAATTAAAATATAACGGTCATTCATTATTGAGTGGCTGACAGACAACGTATAGACAAAACTACTGAGCGTAGGAAAAATAGATTTTATATTATTCTTATACTCCATACAAATGAGTACAATGCTAAGGCGGAAACCAGTCAACGGAGTGTCTTGACTATCCTTCTTTTCTTTTTTTTATATATATATATATATATATATATATATATATATATATATATATATATGTATATATATATATATATATATATATATATATATATTTATATATATATATATATATATATAAAATGTTTACCGAACTGTTTTTCTTAGTTATTGATTCTTGTTTGCTTGTACTGTAATAAGCATTAAGCTTTTAATATTTACACTGTATCGTAATATTAATGTTTTCTCCACAGGATAGCTACGAGATTGTATCGACGCCTATCGGAGTATTTCTAATAAAATAAAACGGAAGTATTTAATTTTTAATACTTTATATGACGCCAATGTAATGGAGCTATGTGTGCTTAATTGCCATGATAATCAGTTTAAATCCCGTTATTTGGGATTCATAAATTACGGGCCATTGATAAATTACTTAAGACATTAAGGGGTGGGTGGGGGTTGACAAAGTGTGACATTGTTCTATAACCTTGGTCTTAAGCAAGGGGTGAGTTGTAACAAGGACTGGGGAGGGGTCAAATATTCATGAAATTCTTTTCACGTAATTTGTACCTTAGTAGGAAAACTAATTACAAATTACATATGTTAACTAGTAAAATGAAAGTATGTAAGAATTTTTTGCTATATACTTATTTAGCAAGAGATGTGAAATTTAAGAGGATTTGATTTTGGGGCTGGTCGTGGCTCAGTGGGACAATAATTGAGTGTAAGCTTGATGGGTTGTGGGATCGATTTCCACTCGGCAGAATGATTATATTTAAATTATTTTTATTTCCTCGCTCTTGTAAAACAAATCGCCGCGTTGAGTTCCACCACTCAACACGCAATGTCTCGAATTCGGCGTAAAGCGGAGTAGGGAGAGTTTTGACACTAGTACCTCGCTATGCGGAATAAGAGCTTGAAGCTAAAAAAATTTAAGATGAAATTTATCAATATATCTTCTACTAATAATTCTATCATTCCCTCTGGATGACGAATAACTCTGACCTTTATAAAAAAAAATTAAAAAGTACATTTCCACGAATGATATTCGAACCTACATCTACTTTACTTAAAACTAATATAACACGAAATATCACAAAATACCATTTAAATATACATTACGAGAAAACAATAAATCGATAACAAATCGATAACTCATCGATGTTACAGAAACAAATCGAATACAAAGAAAATATATACACACGCATTTAAATTTCACGTAGTTAGTAATTTAGTACAAGTTTTGTATAATTTAAATGAAGCTATCGATTGGGAATTGATTTCCGAACCATTACTAATCCAAACCGTTCCAATATTATAATATGAGAGTATCATTATATATAATTATTAAGTAATACTGTGGGCGTGCGTTGAACAGATTGTATCATTTGCTTAGTTTCTTTCTTAACGAGGTATTATAAACAATAATATTATTAATTAAAAAAAACCGCCGGTCGTGGCGCAAGGGGACAGCGTCTGACTGTAACCCAATCGGTTGTGGGTGCGATCCCCACTCGGGGGAGTGATTATATTTAAATTATTTTCACTTCTTCGCTCTGGTAAGACAAAGTGAGGCGTTGAGTTCCACCACTCAACACGCAATGTCTCGACTTCGGTGGAAAGCAAGTACAGAGTGTCTTCACACTAGGTACTTTCTGCCTATCCTGCTACGCGGGATAAAAAGCGTGAAGCTAAAAAAAAAATTAAAAAAAACTTATTTTATATAAACTTTTTCATAGTGTATTGTATTCTATAAATCAAACACTAACATTTGATACCCATATCGGGTGGATTGTGTAAAAATTTGTAATCCGCCATTTTGTTGAGGCGGCCATTTTAGATTAATAACGAAATTTATCGTAATCCAAATTTCAACTCAATTGGACCCTGAGAAGAGAAGTGGGTAATTAATCTTGAAAGATTTCAGACTAAATAACTAACTAACATGACAAGTTAAAAGAAAGCATGCAATATAGCTTATTCAAAACCACTGTGACACAGTGGAAGAGCGTCTAAAAACGCGGTTGGTTATGTGTTCGGTTCATATTTAGTGGAATGATTTCATAATAATAGTGGTCGGTTTGCAGATCTAGTAGAACAGAGCGCGGCGGTGAGTTCCGCCATTCAACAATAGAAAACTGAGTGTCTTCACATTATTTTTTCCGATGACGGTACCTAGAGAAAATACGTAAAGCTAAAATTAAAGTATTATATAGCTTAATTCCATCATGGTTCAGTTCTTATATATTTGTAATAGGTGTAAGATCAAATCCTATATGAAAAAAGCATTTTTTTTAACTTACCCTCCGCTTCTTTAATATTTTTTTTAAATATATATGCCCCAAAATTATATCAAACTCACAACCAACCTATAAATACAAGTACTTTACAAACATACCACAATAGCGTTATTTTTTTAATTAATACATTAAAAATAATTTACTGTACTTAGTTATTTGAAGATTCCTACAAATTTAAGACGAAAAATCATTCTTTTTTATGCATTTGATTAAAATTAGCTATAATATTTTAAAATAAGTATTCAAATCTAATCTCAACAATCTGACATTCAGCCAACCTCTATATTGGCCTTGCACTAAATATAAATTACTGTAAGATTGTAGCAAATTATGTCACACAATGAGATTCCCACGGAAACAATGAGTTAGACACTTTTGTACTGAGCCTTGACTTATGATATCCATTGCTAGATGTTTTCGGTTTAATATTTCTCTTCTTCGCACATAATAGGGTATATAGAGAGAATCTAGAGCCAAGTCACTGTGTTCTCCGTTTTCTTTTTGAAATTCATTCATTATATGTTAATTGTAGCAAGCTTTCATATATATAGTTAGAATAGATAGTGTGATAGACTGACTGTAAACGCGACCGGGTGTGTGTTTAATCCCCACTCGGGGGAGTGATCATATTTAAAAATTTTGCGCACTCCTTTGCTCTGGTAAGACAAAGAAAATGTCTCGAATTCCGTGGAAGGCGAAGTACGGAGTGTCTTGACACTAAGTACTTTCTGCCTACCCTGCTATGCGGGATAAAAGTGAGAAACTAAAAATACACTTATCATTTTTCTAGCTTCACCCTCCGCTTTCTGCCGAGACATTGCGTGTTGACAGACCTAAAATAGCAACAATAATTCAAATATAATCATTCCCACGAGTGGGAATCGAACACAAAACCGATCGCGTTTACAGACGCTGCCCCACTGAGTGACAACTGACTTCTATTTAGTATCTACTTCCTTTATTTATATTTATTATGTATTTTTAACTTTTTAAATATGTATTCTATGTTAAAATAGAAAAAATAATCTTTTTTTTATTTCATTTTACCTTTACATATCCCCCAATTGAATATATATCAATCAGAAACAGACAGAAACTAGTGTCATGACACTCCCGTTCCATTTAAAATGGAATTCCAAATTCTTAAACTCTTAGTCAACACATTAAAATCTTAATTTACGTTTTTTTTAATTATTTTTTAGCTCCACGCTTTTATTCCGCATAGCAAGGCAGATAAAAAGTACCTAGTGTCAAGACACTCCTACTTCGCGTTATATTGTGTGTTGGGTGCTGGAACACAACGCCGCACTTTGTCCTACCACAACGAGGAAGTGGAAAATAATTTAAATACAATCACTTCCCCGAGTGGAAATCGAACCCACAACCGATCGACAATCCATTCTCTATTCCAAATGGAAATCTTAAACTCTTAGTGAACACATTAACATCTTAATTTACATAATTACAAGTACAATTACAATACATTTTAAAATCGCGGAACAAAAAATGATAACAAAGTCAAATCATACGTTATACGAAACTGAGGCAAAAACTTTATTTAGGACCGGAGTTATATCACGAGCATTAAAGTCAACTAATTACAGATAATTTTAGTTTAATTAAGATTGTAAATTAACACGATGGAGTACGTGAGTGACATAACGAACAAAAGGTGAAGCAAAGCGTGACGCGCCCCGGCAATGGAGCCTTGAACGAAAATCCGATTTTGCGGATTCCACAAGAAAATTAATATATATATATATATATATATATATATATATATATATATATATATATATATATATATTATCGCATAGCAGGGTATACAGGAAGTGCCTAGTGTCAAGACACTCCGTACTTCGCTTTCCACCGAATTGACCGACCGTGGAAGCGAAAATAATTTAAATATAATCAATCCCTCAAGTGAGAATCGAACCCACAACCGATCGTGTTACAGTCAGACGCTGTTTCATTGCACCACGACCGGCCTTACAGTGAAATTTGTATTATATAATAGATGGTAATTTTATAAAATGTATCTAATTTTTGATTTGAATTCGCATCTATTGGATATCGTCGTAGCTACTAAGTCACAGGTAGTTGTTTTACATTCGAGACGTGTAAAACGTATGTAATTAGATAATTTCTAAGAGGTATATGCTCGACTTTGTTATGTTTAATTTTTATATGTTCCTAACAGAGTATTCTTTTCTGAATATATAATTTACTTTAAAAAAATATGTTATAAAGTTTTTTTAATGCCATAACTTTATGGGCATTCACTACAAGTAAATCCCAGTATATCAAAAATATTTAAAGGTCCATCGTTTCCCAGTATGGAAGAGATCGACATGTGTGTTCGATTCCTGTTTGAGGCAATAATTATATTTAAATTATAATCAGTGTCGTGGTCCAGTGAAATAGAGCGCGGTGTTAAGTTCCGCTACTTAAGGACTACACTAACATAAAGCCCTTAAGCCTATTCACCTATGTTAGTCCGATCTTTAAGAATATTTTTCTTATTAAAAATGAACCTACAACCAGCCAAGTTTACAACAATTGAGCTATAATGAATTCATATAACCTCAACACATAAAGCGACATCAACAACAAAAATCAAATTAAAATGATAAAAATAATTAAAAAAAAAATTGCATTAATTTAAATGTTATACGATGCATGTAATTTTAATTATCTCGCCATTAACGAAGATATGTTTAAAAACAAAAATATTTGGGTCTGCATACCTAAAGCGTAAAGTTGAGAATTATTCCAGAATCTTATATATTAATATAAATAAATATTATTTAATTATTTAAAAAATCCACTGAAGGGAATGATTATATGGGAATGAGCTATGTCAAGACAAAACGCGGTGTTGTGTTCCGCTATAGCACACGCAATATCTCAATTTCAGACGAAAAGCGGAGATCTAAGTGCCTTGCTATTATGCGGGAATCTACGTGAAGAAACATCTAAATATATTATAAAAAGGTAAATATCCATAATAATTACATACAAAGTGCATTCTGAGTGTCCGACCTTGCACTGAATCTATGCATCCTTAATCTCAGTGTTTTTGCACTGATGGTATCTGCATCCGGCGATTGTACTTTTGAACTCTTGTTTTTGTTCGTTATTTTCATTTTTATACTTATATTTTTGTAGAATTAAAAAAATATAATAAACGCTCTCAATTCGCACTATGCCGGTGTGTATGTAAGCGTGATCGGTTGTGGGTTCGATCCCCACTCGGGGGAGTGATTATATATAAATTATTTTCACCTCCTCGCTCTGGTACAGACAAAACACTCAACACTCAATGTCTTGAATTCGTTGGAATGCGAAGTACAGAGTGTCTTGACTTACTATGCGGAATAAAAGCGTGAAACTAAAAAAAAAAGAATATGAACGACTCTTCAAAACATTTTAATTGTTTCTCATTTTTGTCTAATATTAAAAAAATCAAATAAACAAAAGCAGGTAATTACCTTAGGTAAGTGATTACCTTCACTCATAAAACAACATCAGAGGATGAGTTAGAATCAGAGAGTAGAGAGATAGAGCATTGCCAAATATGCCACAAGACCTGAAATTTCCAAATAGCAGGAAGGTAGAAAAAATGATCTTACGTTTGTTATAAGCCATGTGTCTAAGTGATACGTATAATTTTGTACTAATATGGTCTGGTGTACATTATAATAAAACTAAGACAATGATATCAAATTAAACCATTCCTTGGAGCATTCCCCATTATATAAACCAGAGAATTTAATTTCTAATAAGTTGATTGTTGAAATATGGAACATTATTATCTGTTAGAAATACATAATTCCTAATTATATAAGTCCTGTAGTTTGCATGAAAGGTAGAAAATCTAAAGATATATGATACCGTTCACTATTTTTAAAGTGTTATTCCACACTTTCAAAAAAATTTTCCAATATTTTTAACAGTTTTAATTTACCCTGTTATTTTAAACCAGTATTTTCTATACATAATCATAACTAATTAATGCTAAAAACACAATATATAATAAGTCCTATAATTTTTCATTAAACTAAATTATAAAATCTAAAACGCTTGGCTCATACTCATTTTTCTATCAAATTTCTGATGATATGATTTTTATAAACATTTATATAAAAATAAAAATTATATAAATTGTGAGGCCGGTCGTGGCGCAGAGGGACAACATCCGACTTTAAAAGCAATCATTTTTAGGTTTGATTCCCACACGGGGAATGGTTATATTAAATATCCTTTTACATTTCCTAGCTCTGACAAGATAGAGTGCGGCGCTGAACTCCACCGTTCAACACGCATTGTCTCGAATTTGGCGGAAAGCGGAGTATGGATTGTATTGACACTGTACTTCCTGTTTACCGTACTATATACAAATAAAAGGGTAACATATATTATTCTATTTTACATATTTTTCAACTGAAAACCACTGTTCCTAACTAACAGCTAATTTAAAATAAGCCATAAGCAGTTAATAGCCTACAAAAAAAATCAGCTAACACTTCCTCCATGTTTTATGTGTTCCAATAATGCGAGCTGTCAAAAACTTTAAAAGCCGTTTTGCTTCGCACAACATCGATCAAGCTCATCCGTTCACCGTGAAAGGATTGATATTTATTCTGTTTATTTATCAATTTGACATAGTGTTACCCAGTTTTTGTATTGCGAATCTAAAATTGATACGTGAGAAATATATTGGAAAGCAACAGACTGTTGTAGATGTATGTATGAATGTATGTATGTATGTACGTACTGTAATAGTATGGAGCTGCATAACGTTTTTTTAATTGGCTTTGTAAAAGGTTTTTTGATACTTAGTAATACCAGGAATTCTATTGAAGTTTATTGCTATATTGTAAGATAAAACGCGGCGTTTAGCTCCACCAATCTACACGTAATGTTTTGATTTTAGGCGGAAAGTGGAAAATAGAGTGTCTTCTTAAGGTTCTCTCTAACTACTCTGCTCTGCGGGAAAATCGTGAAGCTGAAAAAAAAATTATAACACATACTTTAAAACAAAAAAAAAGGATTAGAATACTTTTCTTATCTTCATCTGACGAAACGAAGTGTTACATACAATTTTGATACTTAGTTGTTAGCACACAATCCATCAGAAATTTAAATAATTAACAATTAAATATATTTACGTGAATAATTAACACTTCTACGTACATTCGTATGCTAAATAAATGTTTTTTTTTATTTTATTTTGCAGAAACTGTCAGAGCGTTACTAATGGTGACATTCGTCACAACAAAAAGACAATTTTTTTAGCTTCACGCTTTTATCCCGCATAGCAAGGTAGACAGAAAGTACCTAGTGTCAAGACACTCCGTACTTTGCTTTCCACCGAATTCGAAACATTGCGTGTTGAGTGGTGGAACTCAACGCCGCTCTTTGTCTTTACCAGAGCGAGAAAGTGAAAATAATTTAAATATAATCACTTCCCCAAGTAAAGATGAAACTCCCAACCGATCGCGTTTACAGTCAGACACTGTCACACTACGCCACGACCGGCACTCATTCATTTAAATTATATGGTCTTAAATAAATGCAGATAACCTTAAATATTTAAATTCATATTAAAATTCAACGTGGCTGGATTAGAACCTGCCTCTACCAAAATCCGTTGTTGAGAAAGTCAAACTGTACGGTATTTGCCGAAAACACAGAATATGAATATATACGAAAAAACCTATTTATTTATTTTTTTTTAATTTCAGCCCATTTTGCAAATATTATAATTTGAATAGCGGAACTCTGCGCTGCACGTTAGCAAAACCTAAACGTTTAAAAAATATTTTTTTAAATTTAGTGTTTATCTGTATTTCCCTATGATGTACAATTTACAACTTTGCATGCATTTTTCCTAAAAAAATATTATAAATATAAATTAGAATATATAGTTGAATAAAAAAATATAAGGAATTGCTTTTTCGACCCTATACCACGCCATCCTGTTTCTTTATTAGAAGCATTTTTTACACATAAGCGTAATAGCGCTAATAAAACAATACAAATTAATTATTTTCGTTGATTGGTATATTATATATTTTTTTAGCATCACGCTTTTATCCCGCGTAGCAGGGTAGACAGAAAGTACCTAGTGTCAAGACACGTCGTACTTCGATTGCCACTGAATTCGAGATATTGCCTGTTGAATGGTGGAATTCAACGCTGTACTTTATCTTTACCAGAGCGTGGAAGTGTAAATAATTTAAACATAATAACTCCCCCCAGTAGGGATCGAACCCCCAACCGATCGCGTTTACAGTCAGACGCTGTCACACTGCGCCACGATCGGCCTCAATTATACATTGCATATTTCGAAAGCCATTATAATTTATCTTCTATTCAATATAAGCTCAAGAGCTATATCTAAACACTCTATTAATCTTATAATTAATTTGCTTAACGATTTTAATTGAAAAAATATAATAATTAAGCGTTAGCGTCTTTATGTTATTCATACAGAGGACAAATTCAATACAATTTTAATAAGACCCAGTTCATATATATTGTGTGCATTCATAAATGATAAATAATGATTATGATGTATTTTGTATGTATGTATGTATGTTTGTATGTATGTATGGACAATATATCAATAAAAGTGTAGTAACAAGATGTTTCAAAATATGAAAACATACGGAATTGAATTTAAAATGTTTACGTGAAATCTTCTGTCAGTTTACTCGTCTTTGATGGAAAGATTTTTTTTTGTTTAATAATTAATAAAATATTGATTTTAAATTTCACAATTTTCCATATTGCAGATGAGATACAGGCATTAAATTAGTAAAATCACCGCTTTCTCTACAAAATTGAAGAGTAACTAAACGCCGTGCGTTATCATCAAGCAGCGTTTAGTTCAGCCACCAAAAACATATACCCTACGAATTAAGAAACACAAATTGAGGAATTCAAATAATTACACAATATTGACCCGTATATTTTCTAAATACGTTACGTTTTAACTGTCAAAAAAACATACGTCTCTATAGACGAGGTTCGCACGTAAGCATTACTAATTGGTTTAAATCAAATGCGGTTTAACATTTAAAAACCATTATATTTCGAACCGTTCCCTACTTAATACTGTACAGAATCCCATCAAAAATAATCGGGATTAAGGGTCTGGTTAGAGCGGATACAATTATAAATAGTCTGATATTTTTTCTATTCGACTTTTGTTAGTTGCATCAAAATTGAAACGTCATAGAGATATATTGAGCGGCAGATATAAATAAGCAATCGCGGCGTGATGAAAGCTGATAATCTCGTTCGTCATGTTTACTGCGCGTGCGCATATGGCTACGTTTTTTAAGGGAATAAGTTTGGAATTTAAAAAATTTAAAAAACAAAATTATGCTTGCGACATTATAAAAGCGTATTTGACAAACATCGGAATCTCAGTATAGATAGAAATAACCTTAGAAAAAAATCACCTTGTCTGGCGTGATAAAGCGCAGGGTTAAACTCTGCCATATAGCTTACAATATCTGTTAACTGAGTTTGAGTAAAGAACGGAGTGTCTTGAGGCTAAGTTCTCTCTGATTACAATAAATAATAAAAAATAAATTAATACAAACGTAAAAAATTATTACATTATCAAATGAGTCAAAGCACCATCAAGATAATATTACAATTTACATGTTCCTTTCTCGCATATTTTAAACATCCCCCGGAACTCAACACCGCCAAATTATTTATATTATTAAAATTGTTTGTCAAAATTATATGTTAAATAAAAATACCATACATAGAGTAAATACAAATAAATTATAATAATTATTATTCAAAGTAAAAAGTCGTGGAACATCGTACGTGTACTGCCCAGTAGCGCAGCAGGCTAATTTGATCGTGCGCGAGTAACTCGGGAGCGCTGGGATAAACTAACAACTGCGCTAATATTGTAAACTTGGTAATGTCATTATTTTAACCTTGTTTTATTTATGAGAAATTGATTTTAAATTGGTTTAGGATGTATTGAAATTATATTATGAAGCCACTGTGACGCGGTGGCGGATGATGCGATAGGTTGTGAGTTCAATCTTTGGATGAGGGAACGATTATATTATTTTTTTTTCTTTTCTTAGCTTCACCCTTTTACTTCGCTTAGTAAGGTAGATGAAAGAAAGTACCTAGTGTCAAGATACTCCAGTACTTCGGTTTCCTCAGTTGTGGAACTCAACGCCGCACTTAGTCTTAACAGAGCGAGGAAGTGGGAATAATTTAAATACAATCACTCCCCTGAGTGGGATCGAACCCACAACCAATCGCGTTTATAGTCAGACGCTGTCCCACTACGCCACCACCCGCCTCAAATACATTTTAATAATTTGTTTTTTTTTTACTCTGGAGAAACAAAGCGCGGTGTTGAGTTACAAAATACAACACGCAATGTCTGAATTTTGGCCGGAACGTGTAAAACCGAAGTGTGTGTACACTAAGTACTTTCTAACTATCCTGCTATGGAGAAAAACTTATAGATGATAATCTAGTGTTATGCAAATCTCTGAATTCAATTAAAATTGTTTTTTTTAAAAAAGCTACAGAGAAATAGATAAAATACGATAAAAAAATAAACCTTAAAAAAAATGGTTTTTAGTGTCGTAAGCCAAAGCCCAACCTTATTAGTCTTATTAGTCACTTAAGCAGGCAATATTATAAATATAAATATTACGTCAACTGGGAATTGAACTGACTCTATTCATTTGTATATAACATATATACAAGTACTTCGCCACAAGTCACGTTGCAACAGTAAGTAAGAGTCCAGTACGATGAATCAAACGCCGGCCATATATTATTACATACCTACTTACATACAATAGAATGTGTTTTAAATAAAATCACCATTGACAGTGTTAGTTTTATTGTGAGATTACTTTGCATTGGTTGAGTGCCAGGGGAAATTCCTATGACGGTACGCGGATGTCGAGATGTGATATGATACATACGTGCATTTTACAGGCAACTTGATTTTACACTTAATACTCGTTTTTGCTTATAATAATTGATTAAAATATAAGGCCTTTACATTGAACTTGGCCCACAGCAGGGTTGTTATAAACGTCAAACGGTAAAAAAATCTTATGGATGTCTATAAATTGGTCGTAAGTAGAGAACTGAGTGTTTAAGCACTACTTTCTCTCTACCTATACTGCTATGTATGAGATAATATTTTATATATAAATTAAAAGGCCGGTCATGGAAAAATAGGACATTGCCTGACTTTTGTCTTCATTTCTTCGTTCTGGTAAAACAAAGCGCGGCGTTAAGTTCCGTTACTTAACATGCAATGTCTCAAATACGGCAGAAAGTGGAGTACAGAGTGTCTTGACACTATATACATCCTGTCTACCGCGTCTACTTTAAGCGGGATAAGAGCACAAAACTATAAATTTTACATCTCTCTTATTCTAGTATATAGTAATTTAAATTTAAAAAAGTATACAAATGAATAAAAACATCTGTAAGTAAATTAATAAAAAATATATACATTTACTATATCAATTAATAATTTGAAAAAAATCTTAACTTCCACAAAGCACTGTCAACCAAATACAAACAAAACAAAAAAAAACAGAAAACAAAAAGTTCACACAATATCTAAAAAAGCTCAGTCAAAATTATTTTTATAAACTTTAACAGCTATTTCATAGTTCAAAGTCCGTTATTCACATTCAATTCAACCCCACATGGAATCGAACCCGCATCTGATCTCTATCTGGCATTCGTGATTCCGCATATAATAATGAAATAAGACACAACGTGCCTCCTATATATGTAAGTGTGTACGAAAGTAACTATTATACAAGCGTGCGACTTTGGCTTATTAAAATTTCGTGACTTTTGAATTTATATTTTATAAGCTTTCCTATTTAAAGATATTTTATGAATTCAAATATTATTATTGTTATATATATTATGATAATTAATTTTATTATAGAAAATGTAGCTTTACGGAGTCTGTATGTCTGATTTTGGGAGATGGTCAGAGATTATAACCTATAATAACCGAGAATGTAGTGTCGAGACATTCCCTTTTTCGCTTTCCAATCTTGAGCTTTTGTGTGTTAAATGGCGTAACTCAACGTCTCGCTTTGTCTTATTAGAGTAATATAATATGACAATCTTAAATTATGCATTTTCACGTCAATTATCAACTATACTTTATATTTTTCAATGCATATTTTTTATAGTAATCAATCAAAAGTATATTTAATACATACAACACGTATAATAGCAAAAAGCGCACAATAACATTTCAATACATCGAGATTATAAAGTTAAAAATTCGAATAACCACCAAAAGGTGCGAAACGTCATCTAAAAAGCACCCGACAGTTACAGATCACAACCCCATTTATTATAAACATATTAAGATATAATCTGTGACGAAAAAAAGTTCTTTCATTCTATAATCCTCCTTTTGAATAGTTTCAAATTGATGTCGAGCTATTATCAAGTTTGTGCGTAATAGCCGCCTTGTGTGACTTTAGAAGGGGTTGCTTAAATGAGCATTGCACTTTAAATTTTGTTTGTTAGTAATATATTATATAATAAAAAAACAGCTTCTCCCTATATCTTGTTTAGTAGGGTAGTCAGAGAGAACCTAGTGTCCAGACACTCAGTTATTTGCATTGCTTCCAAATTCGAAGCATTGCGTGTATAGTGTCATAACTCAAAAAAACATTTGACCTTACCAAAATATAAATGTAAATTATTTTATTATAATAATTATCCCGAGTGAGAATCGAACCCACAACCTTAACAGTCAGACGCTGTCAGACTCACTAACTAATTAATGTGTTCAACTATTGTAAAAAAAAACACATTTAACTCAATGTCCTACTTCAATTTATCAAATGTGGAAATTTATATAAACTTTAATAGATTATTTAAGTGAAAAACCCAGAAAAAGAAACCCATGGCTTACTCCTCAAGTAAGGGATTCCGGAACAGTTCCAGAACACTAGCGACTAAGGTATAAGCTATGGGGATCAGTTTAAAAGCGATATTGATGCTCGTCTATTCAACTTGAGCTTTTCTAGAGAACTATCCAACCATACGATCGATAAGCTGTACTATATGAGTTTAAAACACGTGAATTCATATAATTATTGTTGTTTTCTTACAATTACAATGAGGAATAATATATATAATAAGTAAATTAATCGTCCATTTAATGCACATAATTTTGGCGAACAAAAGGTGTTGAGCAGTTTACGCGTATCCGGTTTAACTTTGAACAATGCTAAGTGGTAATAAACAAATGCGATATATATATATATATATATATATATATATATATATATATATATATATTTCTTATTTTAATCCTAAACTGATAAAAATATTGTGTTACAGACAACATTGCTAATGATTTTTTGTTTGTAATGTTGTCAATCCATTCATATTCATTAAATAAATTAGGTCTAGGCCAGTGTGGTGCAGTGAGACAGCATGTGACGGTAAACGCGACCGGTTATGGGTTCGATTCCCACTCAAAGGAATAATTATATTTAAATTATTTTCATTTCCTCGCTCTGCAAAACCTAAACTTGGCACTAGATACTCCCAGCTTTTCATTATAAAAGCGTAAAGCTAAAAACATCTATTAAGCCAAACAACCACTGAGACGTAGATACAATACACATAACCTTAAATATCAGGCGTAGAAAGCTGAAATTTGGCATGAAGATTCTTTGGACTTCCAATAAAGAATATTCATAAAGAAACAATAAAAAATCTTTCTAACATAGTAAAATATGAAATATATGTTTTACGGTCCAAAACACCACACGTACAAAATTGTGCGCGGCTACTAGAAGAAATATAAATATTTTCTCAAGTTGAATTCGGATCCATAACTATTGCATTCATAACTGAATCCTAATAAGGTCCAAAGAAAGTTATATTAAGGTTTGTATCCAATATAGGAAAAATTATGAATTAAAATGTCATTCCAAATAAATTTTATATAACAAATATTTTCATAAACTAGTGACATAGAATTTTGACACTCAATTTTAATGTTTGTTTATTTTACTCAAATAGAAAACCCTCTCACCATCAATTCAGCTAAATAAAAAAAATATAAAAATATTATTAAAAAAAATCAAAACTACGGTATGAAGCTAGTTAAACACATATAATATAAAGATCTTTAGATTTTAAAATGAACTAAAAAACGTCTAACTAGAATCAAAACAGACAATAGTGTACGCTCACACGTCAACAGCCTTGTGCCCCTTACAAACAATGAACAGATAAGCAGCAATTACTGTGCGCCGATTTGGCGTTAAATTCCCTGAGATCCTGCGCACGCGCCGAAAGTACGGAGATTGTTTATAAAATTCATACATATTATACATAAACTTTTTTACTATAGACATTATATACTTATACCAACAAAAAAACACGTCCTGGCACTATATTTATATATATGCAAATGTAAATTATAAGAAATTATCATCTTATGGTTTGTGGAAGAATGCGATGGCACATTTTAAACCAATGGTATGACTGTCCTTCAAGTGACTTTCTGATACATTAAATTAAAATAAAAAATGTTTTTACACAAAACCCATGTACTTATTATAAAAAGATAGAAACCCCTTATAAAATATAAGTAGATTTAAAACGCATCTTGACTACAAACGTTTTAAGATTATTTATTAGTAAATATATAAGACACACTCAAACGTTATTAAAGAAATTAAAACTTCTAATATTATATTTAATAGTAAAAACAAATAAAACAACAAGCAACAAAATTTAATTAGCAAATTTAACTGAACACACTAACATAAAAATGCTACTAAAAATCCTCAACCTTTTGACTCAGAGCTGCAACAACTCCCATCCTTAGCATTATCGCCTCCATTTACATTCTACGCTCGATGTGCAGGGTTAGGTGTTTCCAGATAACATCTCGCTACCCGCGGTCATCTCTGATCGCCGGATTCCTTTCACGCAGAATTTTAGCCGATGTTTGATTTAACACCAATTATAGACTTCCTAGTCCCTGGATTAATATCGTGATTTGTTTAGTGCCTATTCGTCGATTTGCGATAAGAATGTTATATTGTATATACATTTATGTATATAATAATTTTTTTATCACACATAGCGGAGTAGACAGGAAGTATCTAGTGTCAAGACACTCCGTACTCCGCTAGCCGCGAAATTTCTGCCTTTGTATGTTGATTGGCAGAATTCAACACCACGTTTTGTACAACAAGAGCAATGAAACGAAAACAGATTGAAATACAATCATTCCCTCGAGTGAGAATCGAACCGACAACCGATCGCACTCACAGTCAAGCGCTGTCCCACTGTTCCACGACCGGCTTCAATTATTTTCAATTGAGTTTAAAGGTTAATCTCTTTGTAGAGAAAGACTATGTACTTGTTTTTACTTACAATCGTCATTTCTACGCATAGTACAGTACATTGAATAGTTGTAAGACCCATACGTCACACAGTATACTATTCTAAGGTACAATAACAATAATTAAGTGTCGTTAAACAAGTTTAGCTAAAAGCATATTAAATTTTATTATTTATTATTCAGTGAGTATGTTCAAATAGATGAAACATAAACGGACTCGCTAAGAACAGTGGTTAAATCTTACAAAACATGAAACAACATCATTTATTCATATACATATTGACTAATTTGTAATATATTACTGATTACAAGTGTGAAACGCAATGTACGTAGATTTATCAAACACAACGAAATTCATTAACATAAATATAATTGTACACATTTGTGAGTGGACTCAGCTCGATGCCCTGAAGGACACCTATTTCCCAATACGTTTTGCTGCTGACAATAATCAATAAAATGCATACGAATGATTATAATCGATTGTGTTGTCCAGAGACATGCATGAGGGCCAGGCTATTGTGCGTTTTTTATACATTTTCACAGTGAAGGGACTGTGTGAACTATGGCACGTCAAGGTCAACTTTGTCAAAGGCTGAAACAAAACAATTCATTCTAACTCCTATTACGGTCCTATTGTACTTGTATAAGGTGTATATTTCCTTAAAGTTGAGCTTTTTGGAAGTATATTATAATTTTAGGTCTAAACATTTCTAGTTGTATTTAGATTTTAACGTATAGATGATTCGCGACGATGAATAGATAAAATAAAAAAAACACGAAAAATAAAAATAAATACTAAGGATGGGACACGCAAATTCAAACTTCAAATTTTTCACGTATATTTCTTAAGAATTTTTATTTTACTGGAATTCATAGACATTTTAAGTTTACCGCGTAAAAATATTATGAAAACAAATTTAACAATTCGACAATTACTTAAAACAATAATGTGATACTATTTTTGTCATAATATTGACTTAGACTAATTGATTTATTGAAACCAAATCGCTTTCCTACTTTAGAATTGAAATATAATAGAAAAGAAAAAAATCTACATTTGAATATACATTAATTCCATAAGTTACCGTCGTTTGGATAAAAATATTTTCTAAAATGACTTGAGCTGTTTAACTTCATAAAGCGTCAATAAAATCAAGTTATAAATAGAAACGAGAGAAATCAAAAGGATGAACAGTATGTGCTCCATTACTAAGGTAAAATTAAATAACTTTACTACAGCCAGCAACGTATCAAACACTTTATTACTATACTCTAAAGGCGTTATTCAATTTGTAATGCAGCTATTAAACGCACTCGTTAGCGTGTATCGACCATAAAACCAGTAGTACAATCGCAGATCAAGGTAAGTGGGCGTAATGCGGTTGACGGCGATGTCGGGATTCAGAATAAATAAACGATTTAACATCGTCACTAAGGCTTGGTGTAACCCGATACGAGGATATAGACCAGTTCGTGTAATGAGCGCAAAAATTATGACAGCAATATATTGTGTAGGATAATTGGTATAAAAAGTACAGTAAGCAGTAAAAGCCATTTTAATGCAATATGCTTTTTATACGTGTATTAATGTTTAAAATATTAATTTCTCTATGAAATTAATTAAATATTACCTTTTGAGTATTAATAACAAATTAACAAATGTGCCTTTAATGTGTATGAAATAAAAATTAAAAAAAAACCTTATAACATGAACTTGTGACTAACTGAACAATAAAATACTAGCTAGCCTTTAACAACTATTTTTTCTGAAGGAATCTTTTTGCCGGTACTCAATTTGGGAGTTGAACGAGTTACTCGGGTCTAGTCACGGCCTGTGCTACAGATGATAGTTGGCTGAACTATGATAGTTACTTAACATTTCACGGAGCTCTTCTTCAACCGCCAATAGCCAGGGCTCCATCGACAAGCTTACGACACTTGCTGCTACCCATTTCGATTAGAAATAGCAATGTTTATCCAATTTAATTAAAACACACCTCATTAGCATTCTAACTAACAAGGTTAGTCCTTTATCCTCGATATAAATAAAACAATCATATATACCGCAATAAGTATAATATGTAATACATAATTATTTCCGGACATCCTCTTGACACTGTCCGATGTTACAGTCATATAAATAAAATTCATACAAATGTACGTATAAACTATGAAGTTTACCAAGCCATGATCATTTATAAAATGTTAATATTTACATCTGGTACAAATATTGTTAGCTTTTGAGCGTTATGTGGATTTCTTAATTGAAATTGGATTAGGAATTAATTTATTATAATATATTCTAGTTTACATGTTTTAATAATTTCATTCTTTTAAGAAACAAACTATAGTTATTTTATTTAGCAAAAAAACGAAATATTGCGAAACATTGCGTGTTAGTCAGCTAGCGTAACACAACACCGCGTTTTTTTAACTAGGGTTTTATACCTTTATAAAGATTCGAATTCACAATCATCGTATAGTCAGTCAGTTCCCAACTAAGTCCCAAAGGTAAGCCCTTAGGTGAAAGCCCATAACTTGAAAAGACATAGAAAACATAATTCAAGTGTAAATATAGTAAATTGATTTGTCGCAGCCACCGTGAAGGCATACAAAGCTCCATAATAAATACTAGATGCGACATGATAACGTGAATAATTCCATAAAATATGAACGGTATGGAGTTTCACACGGACCACGGACGACTAGTTAGAAATAGCTTGGTTAAGCTGACTTATAGCTTTTATTATATGTTTGTATGTATTTCTGTATTCTCATATGTATTTCTTAATGTAAGTAGAGTTATATTTTTGAGCAATGAAAATCGAATCACAACGCGGCGTTGTGTTCCGCCACATAACACCTGATGAGTCAAATTTAGACGCGATGCGTAGAACTGAATATCTTGATATTAGGATCTCTCTCACTATTCTATTTTGTTTCCTATTCCTTAGAATGGAAATCGAATCGCAACTAATCGCGTTTGCAGTCAGACGTTATCCCACTGCGCCACTCTAACCCTTACTATATATTATAAACTAATTAAAATTGTAACTTATTTCTAATTTTAAACTTTATCCCGCATAGTAGGAAAGTCTACCTAGTGTCATGACAACCCATTGATAGCTTTTCACACGAAATTGGGACACTGCTTGCGAAATGACCAAGATAAATGTGTTTTTTTAATATAATCCCCCAAGTGGGATTTGAACACGCAACCGATAAGTTCTTTTTACGATTTACATTCAAACAATATCAGTCTGCGGCCACGTTGGCCTCTACAAGCTTTTATTACTCTACAAAATTCTCTATAAAATCTAAACTACTTGCTTTCAATTTATAATGGATTCTATTATAATTATATTTAATTCAAATAACAAGTATCATAATGTTAATAACTTTTTTATGAGTAAATGAAAATAGATGTACTTTGTATTATCACTTTATGCTCCGTTTACTGAACTAGAACTTACTTCTGGCTGTAAGCGCGATCGGTTGTGAGTTCGATTCCCACTCGGTCGAATGATAATATTTAATTTATTTTCATTTCCTCACTCTGATGAGATAAAGCGCGGCGTTGAGATGCGGGATGAAAGCGAGAAGCGAAAATAAATTAAGGGACCTAGGCGTTTTTAAAAAACACAAATTCTTGGACGATTGCCAAAATACACTGGCTTAAATCCTGCTTCTTTCATTTTTTTATAATAATTCCCAAAAAATATATATATTCGAGTGTGTACATAATCGTATATAGCCGTAGACCATCATAGTGCAGTGGGATAGTGTCCGACTGTAAACGCCATTGGTTGGCGTTCGATCTCACTCAGGAGAATAAATAATTGAAATTTATTTTCATTTTTCCGCTCTGGTAAGATAAAACAAGGTATTGTTTTACGCCACCAAACAAAACATTAATACTGCGTACAAAGTTGAGAATATTACGTATTAAAATAATAGGCACTTATCACGGTATAGGCACGTCTTTGTGCATTTATCTTCCAGTTTGGTAAGACATAGCGTGGCGTTAAGTTACGCTGCCTGGCAAATATTTCGAAATACACAGAACATTAACATCTTATAATATACGCTTTGACAAATCTTATATCACATAAGACAATATACTATTATTGCGTTCGGTCAAGGCGCGGCACGGTTCCCACATGACAATCCGACATTGTACTTTTTATTGGTGCCCGATACAATTGTTCTACCATAATGCCTAATATTAAATTACGCGAACACGTCCACTTTGACTTAAATTAGATAATGAGCAGCCTTGCTCTTTGACCGTGATTGTTTTATGTAATAAAAAAATGCTTTTTTTCTTTTTTTATAATACATGTTGATATTTCTTTCTTGATTCTATCTTCAACAATTTGATAGGATATGTTCTTATTTCAAGCTTCATGCTTTTATCCCGTATAGCAGGGTAGACAGGAAGTGCCGAGTGTCAAGACACTCCAAATTCGAGACATTGCGTGTTGAGTTTCGAACTCAACGACGCGGTTTGTCTTCTAAGAGCAAGGAATTTATAGTAATTTAAATTTAATCCCCTGAGTAGAAATCGACCCCACAAGAGATCGCGTTGACAGACGTTCTCCCACTGGGCCACTACCGGCCTGTATATGTCATTATAATACGAACCCATAACCGTTGTCTCAGTCAGATACTTTACTACTGCGCCTTGATGCTTTCGTAGTTATATTATTAAAAATAAATATAATTAATAATTAATATTTTCAGGTTATTGTTAATTAACACGTAGAGATATTATTAAAGTAATAAATATCTCATTAATACTTATGGTGTTAAACTCCGTCAAAGTGCAGTGTGACACAAGATCTAACTGTAAGCACATGTTGTCGTGTGTTCAATTCCTACTCAGAGGAAAAATTATATCTAAGCTATTTTATCACCTCTTACTTATAAGACATAAGAGGGAGTCGCGAAAGAGAGCTGGTTAAGACAGGCACGGCGTTGAGTTTCGCAACTTGACATGAATCAATTTACGACCAAAAATATCAATACAATTTGACCAAAAAAAATGGTAATGATTAAAAAAGCATGAATTAAAATTTATCTAGGTTTATTATTTTATAACATATGAGTATTAAAATAATTATGTTAAATAGGAAATTGAGTGATTAAACTAATAATTTCAAACAAAATATTTAACCTTATTGCGTTAACTGCTAAACTAAAAACTAATTTACTAAACTAAATTAAACTAAAAAACTAACTAACTAACTAACTGAACTAAAAACTAAACTATTAAATTAAACGGATATCCGTTTAACATTTTGTATCAACCGTGAGAATTTGTACCGATAACTTTTCAAACCCTTTAATCTTTGCCTATATATATATATATATACATATATATATATATATATATATATATATATATATATATATATATATATATATATATATATATATATATATATATAAAATATAACTATATAGGATAGTTAAAAATCACATCATTGATTCATAGATAAATTGTGGACCGCGGTCGCATTCACACCGAAGGTTTGATATATCGACGACATTTGTCTACACGAGATTGCATCAAAATATTTAATATGTCTTCGGTATAAGTGTCAAACTGTAAAGGGCTTAGACGGTAAGGCGGTTTGAATGTTTGACATCTTATTTATAACGATTCTTCGTATGAAAGATCAGTTAGGTAGATTTTTAACTTTTAATCTACAAGTTCTTATCATTCAGTTAAATTATTAATATGTTATATTACACTGTCATAGCACAATGGAAGTCTCACTTAATACACAATTGGGTGTAGGTTCAATTCACACTTGGGGGAATATTAATATTATTTATTTATCCGCTCTTAGCAAAGCACGGCACTGAGTTCTGTTTACTTGATAAAAAAAATAAATTTTAACTATATTCATTTCTTATTTTAAAACATAGTTTTTTTAGCTTCACAGAGACAGAAAGTACATAATGTCAAGACACTCCGTATTGGCTTAGTAACTTAGTTTTACAATAGGTTTATAGGCAATCATTAGCTTCCGAAATGAACATCAAGATTTAATTCCATACTTTAACATTTATATAGCATTCTTGGGCAATATACTTCCCCATAATAATAATAGCTTGACGCCTTTAGGACAAAGACGTGAAGCTATTATAGCAGGTTGGATAGAAAGTATCTAGTCTCACGACACTTCGTACTTCGCTTTCCGCCGAATTCGAGACATTGCGTGTTGAGTGGTGGAACTCAACGCCGCACTTTGTTTTACCAGAGCGTAGAAGAGAAAATAATTATTAAATATAATCACTCCATCGAGTGGGGATCGAACACACAACCGATCACGTCTACAGTCACAGGTTATCACCTTAAAATAATTGTTATTACCATTTATTTCATAAAATATCGCGATTTTATTGAAATTCCTTAAAAAATCACACAAATTCAATAAAATAAAATGTAAAAACAAATATAAAACCTCGTAACCTTAATAATACGTAATAATCGTGCATCTATAAATAGTGGGGTTAAAGAACTTATTTCATGTTTATACAGTAATTAGAATAATGCAACGATGACAATAACGCGAGTAACCGAGAACATAATGAGTAATTGAAAATAATATCGATTATTATGTTTGGGGAGACAAATTAACGACGTTTTATATGAGATAGGTGTACATTTAAATACTTATTTTCTATAGAATATGAAAAAAATGTAGAGTACGGAATGTTTTGACGCTAGGTGCTTTTCGTCTACCCTGCTATGCGGGATAAAAAGCATAAAGCTAAACAAAATAGTGACACCTTCAAACTTAAGGGACGTTCTCACAGCTTTAAGAAAGAATGACAAAAATAAAGTTGTTAAAATTATTAAAATGTAATGTTTAGCCTTTTAAATTAATATTCCATGCATCACGATCTTACGCAGATACTCGTAAGTCATTTTGTCTAACTTTAAAATAAACCCAGAGATAAGTCAATTTCTTCTTAATTTGTTGTTGTCAAAATTGTTAATTATAAAAATTATTTCACTTAAAGAATCTAGTAGCGTATTTAGTGGTAAATAAATATTTTTTTTTATCCTCTTTATTTTACTTATAGGTATTTTAAATACGTAAATTTTCCATAATATACGAGTTGGATATTTCTCGTTCCCCCAAAAACTACTAAACGGATTTAGATGAAAATTAATAGTGGAACTCAACGCCGCGTCGCATGTTCTGCGTCTAATATACATAGAATCATTTGCTCGAGTGGGATCCTAACCCACAACCGACCAAGTTTACACTGTCCCACTGCGCGACAGTGAACTCTATGAAGTCCATATAACAATCAAGAAAATCTATATAAGTAAAGATTAAAGTTCGTACCTAAATGTGTTAATAGATGCACAATGCAATTTAACACGATATGCACTCGCAACAGAATACCCAACGGTATTCATTATTTAATGAATAATTTAACAGCAACTGGTACTAGATTTGTGCTTTTAATCATTCGTTGTAATAACTCCGACTTTCCTTTAGTCCTATAAGGCTGGTCTTACTCTACCATATAGCGTAGCTTATATAGTATAGCTGATTGTTACAATGTCAGTTTGTATACGAATGTATGAAAATACATGAAGTTTATTTAAATTAAATACCTTTTAAATTCTTTCTATAATTTGACGTTAAATATTTAGTAGAGTCTAAAAATTTGAACTTTGTTTAGTTTTCTTCTGAACGGGTTGCTCAACTTAGACCAGCTTGGCAACTGGCTTCCCTCAAGGTGGCGGATCCCTGCTGTGTGATGCCGGCTTAGAATAGCATCACCCCATATCCTCCCGCGGGTGTCGTAAGAAGCGACTAAGGGAAAAATCAGGGCATGGGCAGCAGCGTGGCCCTGTCTAACATAAACACCTACTGCGGTCACCAACCCGCCTGCCAAGCGTGGTGACAATGGCAAGATCCCCCATGGAAACAGCGCCAAAAATACGGCCCTCAGTGCCCGGCAGCCCCGCTATTCCCGGCCAAGGCAGCGGTCGTGGTCACGGCGGGGCAGAGGGTGCTAAGAATCCCCGGAGTAAAGGCTGCCGAAAACAACATATATATTTGGCAACGTACAACGGACGTACGATTCGGCTGGACCATCACCTCACAGAACTGGAAGTAGAGTTAAGTCATATAAAGTGGAGTATTCTGGGGTTATCGGAAGTCCGAAGAGAGGGAGAGGATACAATAACCCTTGACTCTGGTCACTTGCTCTACTTCCGGGAAGGTGATAGGGCCTCCCAAGGTGGTGTCGGTTTTCTGGTCCACAGAGCTCTTGTTGGCAACGTTGTGGAAGTTAGTAGTGTGTCGACCCGGGTAGCGTACCTCGGAATCACGCTTACCGCCAGGTACTCTCTGAAGGTAGTGCAGGTATAGGCGCCGACCTCGACACACTCCGATGAAGAGGTTGAAGCCATGTATGAGGACATTACTAAAGCCATACATGGTACGACCTCATGCTTCTACAACGTGGTCATGGGAGACTTCAACGCTAAAGTGGGAGTACAGGAATGCGACGAATCGAAGATTGGACCACATGGGTTGGGGTGCAGAAATCACAGAGGGCAAATGCTGGTCAACTTCCTCGAGATGCAGGGGCTTTACTTGATGAATTCCTTCTTCAAGAAGAAGCCCCAAAGGAGATGGACCTGGCAAAGTCCAGATACTGTGACAAGGAACGAGATAGATTTTATCATGGCGGACAGAAAGTATATATTCAAAGATGTCTCTGTGATCAACAGGTTTAACACCGGCAGCGATCACCGACTCGTACGAGGCACTCTGAATATATGCTTCAAAGTCGAACGAAAACGCCTGCTGAAATCTACTCTCCGACCTACGCCGCCCCAAGTAGACCGTGTGTTCAAGCAATTCCAATTGGAACTGCAAAATCGATTCGACTCGCTGGAAACCACTGACGATGTGGACGAGATAACCGACAGCGTGGTGAAGACAGTGTGTAAACTGGGCCGTAAGCATTTTCCGCCGACGAGTACCACTAAGCAGTCCAAACTTGCTCCCGAAACCCTGGATCTGATGAGGCAGAGACGGGAAATGCCATGCGCTCAGGCAGCTTCTCCAAATCAACGGGCTCTCTCTAGGTGGATAAGGAAACTCACGCGCCGGGACCTCCGTTGCTCAAACACGAGAAATATTACAACCCTCATTGAGCAAAATAGGGGGTCCAAAGTTTTCCAAAGACCGCTAGGGAGAAGCCACCTTGCAAAGCTTAGGACAGCGGATGGCACAATAGTCACGTCAAGACCCCAGATCCAGAATGAGGTTGAGAAGTTCTATGGGCTGCTCTACTCATCGCGCACACACAAGCCTATAGCTCAGGACACTGAAGATCCACGTGCACCACTGACGCGCCATTACTCGGAAGACATCCCGGACGTTGACGTAAGTGAGATTAGTGCGGCTCTTAAACAGCTCAGGAATGGGAAGGCCCCGGGTGATGATGGCATTACCACTGAGCTCCTAAAGGCTGGTGGACTACCGGTCCAAAAGGCCTTAGCAGAACTCTTTAATGCCGTCATCCGCCAAGGCATGACGCCAGAAGCGTGGTCCAGGGGTGTGGCCGTCTTGTTCTTCAAGAAGGGTGATAGAACCCTCCTAAAGAACTACAGGCCGATTACACTCCTGAGCCACGTTTACAAGTTGTTTTCAAGAGTCGTCACGAATCGTCTCGCCATCAAGCTCGACGAATACCAACCTCCGGAGCAAGCCGGGTTTCGAAAAGGCTACAGCACCATAGACCACATACATACTGTTCGGCAGATTATACAGAAGACCGAGGAGTATAATCAGCCGCTGTGTATGGCATTTGTGGACTATGAGAAAGCGTTCGACGCCATCGAAACCTGGGCTGTTTTGGAGTCCCTGCAGAGATGTCAAATCGACTGGCGATATATCGAGGTGATGAGATGTCTCTACAGCGCTGCGACGATGACCGTCCAAATCCAAGATCAGCGGACAAGACCTATTCGGCTCCAGCGTGGGGTGCGACAGGGGGACGTGATATCCCCGAAACTGTTCACCAACGCGATGGAGGACGTCTTTAAAACCCTGAATTGGATTGGACGAGGCGTCAACGTCAATGGAGAGTATATCTCTCATCTGCGTTTTGCTGACGATATAGTCATCTTTGCAGAGACACTGGAAGAGCTAAATCAAATGCTGAACGACCTAAATGGGTCCTCCCGACGTGTTGGTCTTGGTATGAACTTGGACAAAACAAAAGTTATGTTCAACAGAAACGTCATGCCGAGACCAGTGCGGGTCGAAGGCGTTCTTCTTGAAGTTGTACAGGACTACACCTACCTAGGCCAGACAATACAACTTGGCCGACACAACTTCGAGAAGGAAGCGGATAGG
Source organism: Dryadula phaetusa (assembly GCA_032432895.1). NCBI lineage: Eukaryota > Metazoa > Arthropoda > Insecta > Lepidoptera > Nymphalidae > Dryadula > Dryadula phaetusa. The sequence continues at coordinate 273,883 of JAOYRS010000035.1, forward strand.
AGGATTCAGTTGGGTTGGGCGGCATTTGGCAAGCTCCGTCGAGTCCTTACGTCAACAATTCCGCAAACCTTAAAGACGAAGGTTTTTGAGCAATGTGTCCTACCTGTAATGACATACGCTGCCGAGACGTGGACACTGACAGTAGGGCTGGTCCACAGATTTAAAGTCGCTCAGCGAGCTATGGAGCGAGCTATGCTCGGGGTCTCTCTCAAGGATAAAATCAGGAATGAGGTTATCCGTGAGAGAACTAAAGTAACCGACGTAGCTCGCAAAATCAGTAAGCTGAAGTGGCAATGGGCCGGTCACGTCTGTCGCAGGACCGATGGCCGTTGGAGCAGACGAGTCCTGGAGTGGAGACCGCGTCTTGGCAAACGTAGTGTAGGACGCCCTCTGGCCCGCTGGACTGACGACATACGCAAGGTTGCCGGAGCGGGCTGGATGAGGGTTGCGGAGGACCGGGATGTTTGGCGCAAACTTGGGGAGGCCTATGTCCAGCAGTGGACTGCAATTGGCTGACGATACGATACGAAAAATTTGAACGCAGAAACATTTATTAAAGAAAATATAGTTTATTTTAATATAGTTCATCACCTAAACTGAGTAATAGAAAAATAACGATTGATCCATTATATAAACGGTTTTAGTTCCAACTTATATTGAGATTTTAAATTTGTCACTACTCTCCTTGTTAGTCTAATTAACTCTTACTTGAGCAAGAGTCAAGAGTCAAGAGCAATGACTCCTTTCGGGAGAACAAGAGTTGAAGAAGAGAAATTAAGTGTCTCTACATATCGTAAAATCAGCCAAAAATTAAAAAGGAATTAACTTATCTCTAGGTTCCTTTTTAATATATACAACTAAATAACAATAGCGTATAAGTAATTCATCATGGTCGTTCCAACGATTATTTCCACCAATTAAGTATTACAGTTCAGTGGTGACTTGTACTAAAGCTGAATATCACCGTGTCCCTGCCTCAGGGTCGCGGGTTCAAACGCCGGATGCATACCAATTAGTTTTCAGCATTGTATTTATTTCGAGGCGGGTTCCGTAAGCCGTTAATAGATACGTGTTATAGTGTATCTGTTCAGACATCGAGCTCCGCCATACATTTTCATGATGTGGGTAATATTTTCGTATTAAACCATTTGATTTACTGTTATAATTTACATATTTTCTTCTTATATTTTATGGTTAATTTCAATATTACCGGTTTAATAATTTTCTTTAAATATTCAAGCAATCTAAGAAAACGCGTTTTTTATTACTTTTAAATAAGCTAGAGTAAATACCTAGTGTTAATACACTTGCCATTTAAATTCGATATATGTATGTACTGATTAATAATAGCGTTATATAGTTATTATTAATGCAGTTGTCGTTCACACTCTAAGCTGTCATTAATTTGCGGTTTCTTATTACCTTAACAGTTAAGGTTGCCTGGAATCGTTTACCTGGAATTTTAGCTTACATTGCGTTCTTGAACGCCGTCTATTTATCTTTACTAGAGTCTATCTACCTACTCTACATACGTTAAAAACGTGAATTAAGTATTTAAAGTTTAAACTACAGGAAAACTTTATGAAGCGCTTAAGTATTCGAAGAATACTGGCACGGTTCTGTATTTTTCCCCCATTTTAATAATAATAATACACATAAGTTAATGTCATTGTGGCGTAATTGTAAATTCAAATCTTTCTTGATTAATATCTACAATTTATATATTTCTACATTTATATTTCTTCTTCTTTTTAATAAAATTACTACTAAATTTATATAAAATTAGTAGATTAATCGAATGTACTTTGATATTAAAAAATATATTTTATAATATATTTTATGGTTATAACTACAGTTAGACTACCCATGACCACGGACTTATGAAATTTTAAAATTTCCAAAATTAAATATATTTTTATATGTATATAAGTATTATTCCTTAAAAAATATTTGCATTAATTTTAACACAATGAATTCCGCTATTTTCATAACCTGATGGCATTTCGGAATCATCACTTAGTGTTTCCATATAATCTCTATGGAACACACATACATACAAAATTGATTGTATAAAAAAAATAGATTTACCACAATCTTGATATTTAAAAAGATACCTACGTCTCCCTGTGACCACGGACTACTGTAAAGTTTTCGAAACGTCAGGTATTTAAAATGTATTTTTGAATACCAAAATATACGCGATTAATACGGTTAAAATAGTTTCATTTAAAAAGATTAAATTCATTAATCAAAACAATTGTTTAACGGTGAAGTTATCACAAATCTACAAGAGTGGTTGGAATTGTTAATAGTGTTGAAAGATGAAGAAAGTCTGGTCTTTAACTCGTTCGCTAAGGTAATCCGATAGGCTTACTTCAAATTCGACTTATATTATAAAATACATTGCATATATATTAGGCTATAGATATTTTAATATAACTAATTTTAAATGAAAAATAACATTAAAAATACGAAGATATAACCAGGATTTAGTTTACCACAAAATACCGTTAGACTTCCCTACAAAAAATACTACAAATATATACATTGTGAGTGTTATTCTAATGATTGCAAATATTTTAATCTTCTTAAAACAACTTAAACAAATGCTCCAAATTCGTTTTCCAGATAAAGGCTTAACTAAGGTCTATTAAGATGGAATTAGAACTGCTTTTTCATAATAATGGAAGGATTACGTACGCTGATTTTGAATAGTACAAAATTGAATTATTTTTAAACTACTTGGGTTGTTGGTGCTATTGTTCTGACATAATCTCTGCCTCCATAATAGGATATTTCTTAATAAATTATTTATTGATACGTATTTTACATTTGCAATAATAATGGAAAACAAGTATACAAAGTATATAAATTTTCCTCTACATTTTTAATTTTTGATTTTTAAACAAAACTCAATGTATAGTGACTCCATTCTCTATTTTTTATGTAATTTGCGTATTTAGATTACATGCTTTACCCTTCAAAACTGGGTAGTCAGGTACAACCTAGTGCCAAGACACTCCGTTGACGGCTTTCCACCAGAAATCAAAATTTGCGTGTTGAGCGGCTAACCCAACGCCGCGGTTTTTCTTACCAGAACAAAGATATTAAAATACATTGGTTAAAGATTAGTATTCAATATGTTCGTAGTCAGTCACACAATCTACCCTACGATAATACTTAGTAATCATTTTACTTTTAATTTAAAATAAATGATAATCAAACCCTAAAATAAAGACATAGAGCACGCAATCCACCGTTATAAAATAATTCAAGCTAGATATTTGCTATGTGACGTAAGTATTAGCGACGATTTCCTACGGGTCAACGTACTGTCCATTCAAGTTCGAACTTAGAACTGCTTCAGATGAATGTGGACACTTTTATATTAGTCATAAAGGTGTTTTTGGAATTCAAAATTACTTTGATTAAATATTTCAATGTATCAAGCAAATAACGACTCTATGAAGCTAGTAGTAGAATCGTTTTACTATTTAAAATAGACTAAAATCAATTGTTTAATAGTGAAAACTAATTTAAGCTTTATTGTTCTTATGATAAGGTCTAATTTTCATTATTATCACGTGGATATTAATCAAATAAGTGAACATAAATCGAGGCGAGCTCCCTAAAGTATCGTTATATCGGATTAACAGCTCTAAACGTGTACGATATCGAGGATGTGTTAATTCAAGAGAAAATGATAGGATTTTAGGGTTCCTTAAGTATAAATGAATTGTGTTTTTATTATTAATTAAAATAACATTATTTTTTTTGGTTTTTTTTCTTATAATAAGTAGATAAATATAATATATTTATAAGAATTCATGTTTTAAAATAAACTATGACCAATTCTATATTATATCAAATTTTTAATTAGCGTTTGTTAAAGCATGAATGAATATGTAAATACACTTGTATCTTTAAAATGTATTGTATATGTTTGAGTCTTTCTGCTTTACAGAGTTATCAATAGTATAGTGTGCAAACGCCTAATTAAAACATTTTTAAAGTTAAATATAGATTGATTTAAAAAACTCAACATCTTAATTTCAAAAGGGAGAACATAATATACCAATACTAAATTCACTGTGATTGTACTAATCACCTTGTAGAAAAAACCATAAATTTGCTTAAAACAATAATTTAAAATTGAATAAAACAATTAACATAATTTAATATAGCAACACACACTTAACCGTCCTAATATAATAAATATCAAATACGGACCGTTACTCAATACTCGGCCACTGCTATCTTGTAACGTATTTTGGTACTTCGCCCCCAATAAATATTAAGTGAAACCAAACAAATAAATTTATTGTAAAATTAAGACATATGAACGAGATCTAATCTGACCCTGTGATTTATGTGCAGTCGAGATTTATGTAGAGAAAAGTATTTTTTATCGTCTCTATTACGTTTAATATTTTGTTTGAATCTTCGATTTTTTATTTTATAAGCGTATGGAATTTTTATCGTTTTAGTATTATTAAATGTTCATATATATTTGAACATTACATTATATTTACTAAAGCATTTAAGTTATGTAAATCATTTCAGTTAAGAAATATCTAAATAATAAAAAAAATTACCGATTTTATAATAACTATACAACTATCTACCTATTAACTATTAAACCAATTTAAATGAAACTTGTACTATTCCCTAAGTTGAAGTACACCTAATTTAATTAAAATTACCTCGATACGATTTTTAGTTTTTGGGAAATTCGTAAACAAATTTATAAACATACAACTATATTTATAGATAATTTCTTTTTTGAAGTCAGTTAATAAATATAACTAAAATTCATAATCTTACAATTTTCTTACTTTTTACGTATCTATAACAGTAAAATTAATAGAAATATAAAGTACGAATATAATTTAATTTCAATTGAAAACCAATAAAAAACACTATATAGAGCAGACGGATCGACGGATCTAATTCCCATAAAGGGTCACGCGTTGAACTCTTTTCTTCCTTTCGTTTGTTTTATTACATTTTCAATTCATTTCGTTTGGAACGGTGTTGAACTAAATATATTTTTCATGTCATTTAGTAAAAATTAGTACATATTATTTACAATTTCTTGTATTCATAACAGGAGTCACGGTAAACAAGTCTAATTGATATGCTTACCACGTCATGGGTTGGTGCTATGTTTTAGGGGTTAAATATTTGTATTCACATTACATAGATACTTATTCTGATTTATGTAATGGAAATTGTAATATTTGGCAACATGTACTGAATTTATTATCCCTATACGTATTATATAATAATAAAACTTCACACTTTATCCCGCTTAGCAGGATAGTCAGAGAGGACCTAGAAATAGTGTTGAAATACGCTGTTCACTGCTTTATATTATTATATTTTTCAAATTAAATAGAAAATTTCATTTAAAAGTATATAGGCAAGGGCAGCATAACATTAAAAAAGGACCTTATTTCACCGTTAGTTTGCTATGATACAATATAAAAAGAGCAAAATTTACTCTACAAGAACTCTTTACAAAAGTAAAGTTAAAATTTGCACATTTAACAGTAATAGCTTCTAAAATGTAAATATTCACCATAAAACAACAATAAGAGAGAGTGTCATAAAAAATCACAAACATTCGCCGATTAGTAAAAAACGATTCTATGAAAAGAAATTTGCGCAAATCGTTGGCTTTATCGTTTTACGACAGCTTCTAAATAGTTTCAAATGGTAAGGTTTAACGGTCTTCGGCCAAACGGTCCTGTGACGTCAAACTAGATTTCATAGTAGAGTTATGCAATAAAGGATAGATAAAAGGACATGATTATTCATGAATTTATATTTTATTAAGGTTTTTGATTATATTTTTATAGTTTTATCTAAAGAATAATAATATAGGAATTTTACATTTGCTAAGTGATAAGTACAGTTACTTAGTGTTAAGTTACAGTTAGTGTACAGTGACATCATATAGTTTTTTTTTTCATGTTGAGTTTTGACTACACTAATCACAGAGAACTTAGTGACGACATTCTCTATTCTCCACACTTTAGTTTTCACCGTACTACAGTGTATTTTAACTTGCTAGAACGTAAAGTAAAAATAACTTAAATAAAATCAAAATCCCAATAATAATTGAACTCACAACCTGTCGAATCGTGTACAGTCAAACACCATCCCACACAGCCCTACGATAGCATCTAAATTAATTAAACTAACTACTTATAATCAATTAGGAAATGTCTTCGATCATTATAATATAAACTATTCATAATTTTTAAATTCCCAAGTATTTCAAGTAAATCCAACTAGTACTATTAAAATAAATATAGTAGACCTACCAAATTAAAAATAAATTACCTAATTACTTATTAATTTTACTTCCTCTACTTTTGATGAGCTTCATAAAAAACATTTTTCTTACTTTGAAGCGTTTACATAATAATTAAATGATTTTTATATATAAGATGATGATTAAAACCTTTTTTTTAATACATGAACCCTACATATACAAGTAATATATATCATATAGTATACTATATGACAATAAAATACATCTCTTAGTAACACTCCTATTGAAATTGTCATTAAAATGTGGTAGACAGATATACGGTGTTTATACGTTTTAATTAAAATAAAGCGCAGCGTTAAGTTCCGCAACTCAAATACAATGTCTATAAAATAGGTAAAAATTAAATATCATGATGCTCTGATACTAAGTAACGTCTGTGTACTTTTTTGTTCGTATGAAAACCCTTTTATTGGTATTCACCCGACTCGGACAAATTATGCTGGGCTGCCATGTCAGCAGATATTAGGCCGGCTGAATACTCACTTAAATCTCACGGCGCTCCTCCTCAACCGACACTAGCCGAGTCCACGGGAAGTAGATCTGACTAATAAGACTAGAATCTACTACTAGTGTATATATGTGTACTACTAACAGAATCTGTTCACCCTGTTATATCGAGAAATTTGGTTAAAAAATAAGATAATTTAAACAAATATTAAGTAATATTAAAAATTAAAAACACTTCATCAACAAATTTCATCCATCTCATAAACTTGTTTCGCAAAAAATATTTCCGAGAAAAGAAATTTTGCGTAACGTAAGGGTAAATTATTTTATAGCTTGCTTCCTAACTGTTTCGAACGGTTTATGGCATGACCGTTTTTTTTCTTTGACGTCGAATATTTTGTATCCACGTGTCTACTGTATAATGTAGAGTTGGTGTAAAGAGACTAATTCTTTATTCTCTTAAGGATATCAGAGCCTACTATTCTGATAAAAATGTTCAATGTAATTATATTTAGTTCTAATTAAACTACACGCTTATATAATAAATTATAAATATCTATTTATTAAGTAACCTAACGTCTACTCGCTTGCACCACATCATCGTAAACAAAAACCATAGACTTTTAAGACTTATTTTTTTGTTAACTTCACAAATTATTCTGACATTTCGCAGGATATATCAAAAGAAAAATTATGAGCAATAGTAAGAAAATAAACTATTATGATGTAAAGACAATCGCAATATGCACATAACTATTTATAATCTTTGAAACGTTCCAACAAATCTTCCATTACAAAGACTCGTAACATCTATATGTAATTAAGTTAATATTTCTAACACTTTAAAGCTAATTCTGATGAACATTTTATAACTAATAATGTAATAAATATAATTGTATACACAACAATATGTACATAGATAATTAAAATTAAACGATTCACATTTATAGATCTAAATAATATATTACCTTCATGCCTAGGTGTTATTGTAAGTAGTTAGACGAAACTACAGACTTTGCTTGTTATAAGCCTTTGTATTATTTTAATAAAAAAAAATAGAGTTGAGGTCATTGTGGCAAAGTGATTGTAAATATGGTTGGTTGTGTGTTCCATTCCCACTTGGGGGATTACCATATTTATTAATTCATTTCTTTTTTCATTTCTCCGCGCATGTAAATTGCGTTGAGTTTCATCACTTAACACACAACATCTCGGATCCCTTTGATTTTTTCTCTTTTTTCTTCACTTTCATTCGTTCACTTTGAATACCTAAAAAGAAATAGAGTTCGCTAATAAAAAATAGAAAAGAAGAGATTCCTTTCTTAAAACTTCATTTTGTGTTATATTGGTTAGTAATCGTGAGAATAGTTAATTATTATATAGTATATAGAATATATAGAACTTGCATTAATAATTAGTTATAATTGAAAAGGATATCGTTGAGGTCCTCATATTTTTTTGCCAACTACTGAAAGATTTTCTAAACAGGGATATAAAAGAGAAGAAGAAGTTAAGAAACGCAAGAAGACGAGTAGAGACCTTCGATTTTTCAAACAAACACAATAACTGGTGGCTATAACATTTTCATATGTCTCTTTAAACATTGTTAAGATTTGTTCGTGTATCAATTATTATTTACATACATTACGCATTAGTACTCTCTGCAACGATTTGTCATATGTTATGACAAACACGGAAATGTTTATTATTTTTCTACTGATAATAAATTTTTACTTAGCTATAGATCTTGAGATGAAAATTATTATTTTTTTTATTTGTTGACCTGACTGACATGAGTTTACTAATAAAACTATATTTATACGTGCATATACTACCATATTCTTAAAGTATAAAGAATATTTAAGTAACTGAGACTAATCAAGAAGCCAAAGGCAGAAAAGGCAATTGGTGTGAGGCTATGTTTAATATTCTCTGTGAATTTTTTTTCAAGTGTACGTTTATAAGTATATCTTGAAGTTTGCATACTTGCTATACCAAAGACTCCTATTGTAAAGGGCATGTACGTATACAATCTATGTATATAATTTTAATACACTAGATTAGTTTACCATAAGAAAGCTACAGGATTAATTACTTTGAATGTAATACATACAAAAGTACAGCTAAATTTGTGATCCAATATTATAAAATATTAAACATATTAATATTTATTTCCGTGTTGAATTAGGGGTAATGTTTTTTAGTTTTTGGATTTCATTTATTTATAGATTTCAAATGTAAATATTGAAAATACATCTCTACACCAAACGAACATTATGAAATTATATTATAAATGTGTAAATTATAAAACAATATTAATTATTAAATATTATTCGATAATTAATTGAGGCAATATTTTAACAAGAATTAAAAGAAAATCATACCATCACTCAATTACTATCAAACTAATAAACTAAGCTTATTATAAGTTCACATTCATCTGAAACGAGAGAGGTATACCAAAAAACATACACGATAGACAGAGATAAGCATATAGATAGAAGGTACGTTAGATATAGGCCACGCCCCCCCAACGACCAACTTTGCGTGACCACCTCTAAAGTTATTCGTGCGCGCGCGCCGAAGAAGCAGCACGTTTACGTATAAATCAACAATGTTCAAAATTTACGCGATTTTACCCAAAATGAAAATTATTTTTTAGTTTTAAATATAAGTTTAATATAATTTGTTATATATATAGTATGATAATAACTTGGTTTAAGTGACTGACTCTGTGAAGTGCTTGTGGAATATTTGGCTTTTCTTTTTATATACACCAAAGAATTAAGGTAAGTTCTTTTTAAATTTTACTTTGCAGTTTAATAATTTTTATACTACTTTTGTTTAAAAACCAAATATTTGTATTATTATTATTATTATTATATTAAAATCATTTTATATTTTATATGTATTTTCAACACTATAATAAGTTATAGTAGAGTTATAAATTTCAATAATATATCAACAGCAAATTTAAATATAATATATATAAATACTGGACTAATTTAAAAAACATAACACATTTTTATAGAAGCAACTAAAAAACGAACTGTATTTATTAAATTAATTAAATATTATAATTACAATATAAACTCTAGATATTATAAAGATAATTTTTAAAAAATGCGGCACGTATTAAACCAACTAAATTAACTATTTCCCTAACTCTATCTTAGCGCCATTATACCTGTCATAGTAATACAATATTAAAGTTTATATTTTGAACACAAATATAGTATAACATACTAAAATAGCTCAAGATCGCGATAAACACATTTTTTAAACCTAATTATAAAGCAAGTCCTATGCAAATTACTATCAAAGGCGGCGATCTTAGCTTTTACAAAAAAACTAACATTTCTAACTATAACAACTAAAATTAAATTATAAATAACATTGTTCATTTATTCCAGGTTTCATATAAGCAGTCGTTTATCTCTATGTGTCTTTTATTACTAATAGTAAAGAAATAAAGTTTCACACTTTTTATAGCGTAAATTGACCGTTCAAACAAAAAATAAGTAAGGTAACATATATCGATTAGATATTTGAAGTTAGTAATAATAATAATATAATTTAATTGATTTCTTTTATAAATAAAAATCTACGAAGAAACTAATAAATCATTGTTTTACACTTATCCCATGCTACGACAAGGATAGCCTTATAAAAGACTTAAACGCGTTACAAATTGTTTGTTCGTAAATTCCTCTTATACTAATCCTTGAACGTATTTATCTTAATTCTTCTAAATAATGTTCTTTATGTATCATTTAAAAGGATAGTAAATTACAAAGATCTTAGAAATAGTTGGAGTTAATAGGGAACGTTTCTTAAATTAGCTAATCTCTAGTTCTATAATTTCATACGGTATAAATCAATTATTTTTTTTCTAATAAAAGAATATATTTTTGAAACCGTTACATTAAAATTTAATATGCTTAATATTTTGATATTGCTTTTTATTATGATTTTCACATATATCAAAATCTTTAATTCATTATTTATTTAAATATTAAATATATAAATAGTATAAAATATTAAATATATTTTATTATTTAAAATCGATCAATAATTAATAACGGTTAGAAATTATAATTTTCTTTGAACAACTTTATAATTTTAGTCGTAATAGGTGCTTATCGGACCATATGTTAATATACACGTAATAATACTTATCATTATTATACTTTAGGCAAAACTAGAATTTAAATACTCTACAGGTACCTAACCTTAACTTTAGAAAACTTTCTTATAAAATCTAAACAGAAATATCTGAAAGGAAAAATAAACATTATAATATATTAAAATATTTATTTTCCAATTTTCAACACACGCACAAAATTAAAACTCAGATGGTTATAACGCAATGAATTAGAAATAAAATAAGAATGGGTGTTGCAGTGAAGGTCATTTTAAAATGAATTTATTAAAACATTGACATAATAGCAAGTAGCGACCTATTTAAGAATCAATTGAACAATTCGCTATTATGCTTGTAATATTATTAAAAAACAACGATATTAAACACAATATATCCGTGGGATTCCTTCTCACGGGGTTGGACAAAAACACTGTGTCATTTATGCTAGGCTTCAACGTTTAATAAACGTGTAGACGAAATACAATGCCGATTGTTGCAAAACAAAATAAAAGATAACGTACTTGCCTAAATTGTAATAGGAATTATTATATTTCTATAAATTGTAAATTTATACGAGCAATAATTTGTGGTATACTGAGGGCGTGTTTGTAGTTTCGAAATAAAAATGCGTAATTTCGCGAAACGGAAATAAAAAATGAAGTGATTTTTATCTGTACTTTTATAAGCTTTTTATTAACTTAGATAGTTTATTTAAAAAAAAGAATTTTAGATATTATATAAAAAAACATTGGGCTTTTTTAGATAATTACAAAAAAGAGTTTAATTTTCACCACTAATTCTCGGTAATAGTCTTATTTTGAGTTATATCTATAACTCAGTGTCAAAACACTCGCCGTTTTTCAACTGAATTCTATACATTGCGTATCGATTGGCCATATTAAAGCCCCGCTTTTTTTGTCTCAATGAAGTTATTTTTTTTAATTAGTTACATATACTGTATGACTCTACATTTTTAACATAATGAGGAAAAAATAGATAAAAATGACTTTTAGAATTGTCCTTTAAATTTATTTCACAGCCACTTTCTACTTAAAATATAAACAATTTGTCATTGTCACTTCAGTTCGGTTTCGAAACATTTCGACGACTAATTACCTACAAATTGGTTTGCTCTATTGCCTTTAGAACTCTACCGTTATCACTTAGAGTTTGAATACTTAATATTTAAGTTAGTCTGATAATAAGCGTCAGGCCTGTCAATAATTATTTCTTAGAGCTCACTAACTTAATAAGAAAGCACTCGTTTTTATATACAAAAAATATTAAATCACTGATATGGCATAGTATGGTTATGAGTAAACATAATAATGTTTACTCATAACCATTAGATTTCTATTTCAATTTAAAAAAATAAATTTAAAATGATTAATTCTGATACATACTCTACTCGATATTTCCTCTATAGAAGGATCTTTACAATATAAATACATCAATCTTAGTTAAATAACAATATAAATAAGAATATATTAATCTCAGTACTTAATTTAAATTAAAGTATATTTAACACTACACACATGGTTCCGGTCTGATGGTAATAATAATTATATATTATATTTAATATATATTTATGTATATTTACATATTTATGTATATTTGCCATTATTTATTAGTTTATATATTTTGTTGGGGAGATAAAAGAAACATTTATACTAGGGTGGTATTAAAAGGTTTTTAACCGTCACAGTCTAACGACGTAGTAAAGACACAAAGTAACCTATTTTTAAAGATTGTCTACGCCATAGTCGTTCTTGAGAAAATTAATTATAACAAATCATTTTTTTTAATTATTTTCACTTCCTCGCTCTGGTAAAAGACAAAGCGCGGCGTTGAGTTCCACCACACAACTTGCAATGTCTCTAATTCGGTGGAAAGAAAAGTACGGAGTGTCTACTACACTACCTGCTATAAAAAACATTTTTTTTAGCTTCACGCTTTTATTCTGCATAGCACGGTAGACAGGAAGTACCTAGTGTCATTACACTCTGTGACACGCTTTCCACCGAATTCGAGACATTGCGTGTTTAGTGGTGGAAATGATTTGCCTTCTAAAATACTTAATCATCTGTTAATTTAAGATGGTATTGATAAAAGATACCATATAACTTATTATTAACTTATTTTCATATAAGTATTAAACAATAAAAATGTTGTAATTATGCCGTGTCTATAGTAATTTCGAAATCCGTAGGAACGAGTCTGCTTTTTGCCAGTTTTGTGATACAATATAATATGACTAAGTTTGATGCTCCAACTTAGAATGCAAATAGAAAAATAAACACTTTAGGTGAATTATGTGATTAAAACTATTTTTAAAATATTTATAGATATCGTGATAGAGCTTGTAGGATGTAGTAGAGAAAGCCTACATTAAATATATATATTTAATATATGAAAATTTTGATAATATCCACTGTTATTTGGTTATTTTGAGTTATATTTAAGTGACTTTTGGTTCTTTATTATAACTAAAATGTTTCTCTATTCGCAAACTATGTAGTGATACTTGATTCGGACGAGAGCCTAAATTATATACTTTATCTCATGTCATGAGAATCTCCAGAACATTTCTGGTACAATACTACATTGGTACAAAAGTAAGAAATACGTGGTGGAAATACAACTTCATTTGAAATCGTGCGCGGTCGTGAGCGCTTGCAGAGGTTAAAAGGAACACCCTATAGGACTCGCCTATTTAGGAGAGTTACATAATATTTTCAAGCTCATTACTATTAACAGATTATAATATTAAGTTATTTTCAAACGTTTTATTTTTGACAGAGATTGAATGTTTAATATAAATTTAACAAGAAAAGTGAGACCGTACTTTTTACTCTATATATAATACAAGTAATTTAAATCCAGAAACTCTACTACTATGCTAGATTTAAACAATTAATTGTCTTTATAGCACATCCAAAGAAAAAAACAGGACAATTTAAAATACTAACAAAACTAAAACATATTATTGTGTATTAAATTCAAATATGTTTCTCATAAAATAGCTTATAGAGAATCTAAAACAAGTTAGTGTTAGAATCCCACTCTCTACTCAGAGTACATACAATGTGAATCAGTGTCAGTGTGAAACCTTCCTAACATTACATGAGCGACATACTTGTTTACGATGAAAGCACTTACATTTTATTGAGATTTCGTGATATCTACATATATCAACCATTGATGGTATTATAGACGATATTACTTAAAACTAAAATTTGTATAATGTCCCATACAAGTATAATTTTCATATAAAACTCTGTAAAAGTTACAATACATCGTGAAATAGATATTATTATTGTTTACAATAAAATAAAATGTTAAATTTCACTTACATGTGTTTCTGTTTTACCGGAACGAACAATAATTTATTATATGGACTCCTCAAGCACCTTTCAAACCTGACTCTATTTGTAGAGTCAGATGTAAAGAACAAGTGGAGATTAAAAAGTAATGATACTTCAAATATGAATGACATGAGATGTTGAAGCGTTGTCATCACCGACGTATTTGTGTGCCATTCTCTTTCTACACCTGATTTCGAATCAATAAATAATCTAACAAATATCTATTAATTAATACTAGTCGTTAGACAAATGATTGTTTTTTACTAAATCACTCACCCCTAAGTAGCGTAAAGGTTTGTATCATTAATTACGATACTTTTAACAACTATTAATTATAATTAAATTGAAGCGAGATTTGGATATAGTTCAAGGGATAAGCGGTAGCGGTTTAGATTTTGTCCTGACAATTTTGTATAGTAATGCATAAAAACGTGTGTTCTATTAAATGTTTATTTTCTATACCAATGATAATTACATATAAAAATAGATTTAAACTAAATATATAGAAATAAAACCTACAAATACCTACAGTTTGATTTTCCTTTTGCTTCTTTTCATAGTTGAATATACTATCTTTCTTAAAGAAGGTGTGATTGTCATAAATAATTTTAAGAAATTAAAAAATATATAGTAGTTCGTAGAAAGTCGGATAACAGCTTGTTAGTTACAAAAAAATAATTAATATTTAGAGGCGAGATGTGCCTATGTTTTGCCCCACACACTACTCATAAGAAGTTTCTATCACACTCACATGACCTCTTGCGTCACTCACCTTTAATTACAGTGTAGCGAAAATTTGATGGCACACAAACAAATTTAAAAATACACCTGAGCTATAAATAAATAATACAAAATCTTATGCTTTCTTTGTTTTGCTAGCCGCAAAGCGTAAAGTTGTCAACGTTTGATATTTAATTTGTCAATGTTAGCGTCGACAGGCTGTGTTATTATTGATTTTTTTAGAAATTCTATTTGGTGATGTGAAAAATGACCTCGAATGAACGTTTGTATGAAAGTTAATCTTTTATGGACGTCCTTTATACTGTGTGTAATATTGTGGTCCAAATTATGAAATTTGAATACAAAAATTTGATAGGTATTAGGTATTAATAAATTATATAAGAATAAGAAGTTTTTTACTGAAATATTTTGTATATAGCTGTATGAAATCCGCACCTGTATATATGCTATTTAATAACATAACGCAACTTGAAATAATCACAACAAATTTTTATTAATAATAGAAGTAAATTATTATAGAAAACAATTTTCATATGTTGTCGCTAAAGTTTAAATAACTGTAAATTTTTTATGTAAAACCTTTTCCTTTACATTATCTTAAATGGAACTTCATGACTATGGGCGCCGTAAAGTCTACGATTGCATATTGCGCTTACACTGTACGATTTGTCTTGTCGTGTAAATATATGTTTTATTGTGTTATAAGTAAATTATCGTATATTATATATATTTTAAATTTAGAATAAATAATTAACGCACACTTTACATACTCGTGCCTGATTAGACGTAATGGTAGGGATAGTAGTAGAGTCTCGATCGAAGTAGTTAAATTAGTCAAAAATTAACAAAGAGAGCAACTCTATTACATGCTGGTCCTGCATGGTTTAGTCGTTTAGTTTTAAAGCATAAAAAATATAATACTTGTGTTTAAATTGTCACGGTCTAGTAAAGAAAAACTATAAAAAATATTTGAAAATCAACGAAACGTAGAGTTGAGTGACTCATCACTACATCTCCTAACGTCTAACAAGAAATATATTTATATAAAATAAAATTGATTTATATTATAATTATTAAATTTAAATTTGAAAATTATACACTACTTAAACTTTACACAAAAAATTCTAAAATCTTTTATCATTATGTTAATTTAACGCCCTGAATAGAAGCCAGCAGAGTAAAACGTCGCTCCACATATAACGTGCGATAACATCTGTAGGAATATAATTTGCATTATTCAGTTTTGCTGTTAAAACGTCGTCATTTGATATAATTTATGGAATTACATTAAATTAAATAATTTTAAGACAATATATCTTCCCAATAGTAAAAAATTATCATATCAGCTTCATAATGGACACAATTAATGTACGCTCAGAATAGGCACGATGGGTCATGTTCCTAAATGTGTATTTAAAACAATTTAACAAGATGTGTACTGTAACACACATCTTGTTAAATTGTTTTATGTGTACATAAACATCAAAATTTATTCTATTGAATTCATACAATAAAAAGATCATATTTGCAAAGATTATAAATCATGATGAATCAATGCGGATATAACAAAATTACATAAGAAATATGAAATTGATTTTCATTGCAAATGTTATTTAAAGTTCAGAGGACTTTGCTAAAATACGCGATGACGCGACACACGACCACTTCTGACACCAACTTTATTATGCATACAAATTTGTCTATCTGTCAAAGTATGACTTTTTTTTATTTGTACAAATATATGCATTTTATGACAACTTTTATATATTAGAATCTAGTGATGTGATAATCTGCACTTTAGTTTTCGAATATTTTATATTTTTACTAGTTTGGATATGTTTTATGAATATTTATTTGGTATTTTTTTTTCACCATCGCCTTCCTATTTCAGTCACATTCTAACTAGTATATATAAAAACGTTTATGTAATATAATATAAAAAATCTTTTTAAATCCAATATTTTTTTAAAAAATCCAAGAAATCGACTCACTATAGGACATTTATAAAGCTTTTATTATTGTTGTTACCACAATTAAATATATAAATCTATAATAAACCCACATAGAAAAATTAAAACCAAACAGTATTTAATATAAATATTAAATTAAAATGAGAGTAAGTCGTATCGGATACGTGTCGTCCGTATAAAGGGGTCCGAACAAAATAAGTAGCCATAACTCGAGTGACATTTACTATAAAATTTCAATTTTACGACTGCACCATGTCGACCGTCTATGATTGATTTTCACAAATAACAACTCAACGGTATTGTGCTGTCAATTACAAGATTGCACTGCAGTTCGACATTCCATCAATGAATGCCCATTTGACGTATGTAGAAGGTGGCGAGGAACGACGCGTGTCGTAACATGCGTTGGGTTGGAAATACTGTTGGGTTCCGTCTTTTAAGAAATACTAGGTTGAAAAACTATGAAAGAAGTAAGCAGGGACCGGAGACCGGTCGCGGCGCAGTGGGACAGCGTCTGACTGTAAACGCGATCGGTTGTGGGTTCGATCCCCACTCGAGGAAGTGATTATATTTAAAATTATATTCACTTCGTTGCTCTGGTAAAGACAAAGTGCAGCGTTGAGTTCCACCACTCAACGCGCAATGTAAAATTAAATTCGGTGGAAACCGAAGTACGAAGTGTCTTGACACTAGGTGGAGCTATTTACCAATGATTTCTTCTTTCCTTCTGTATTTGAAAACAAAACAGGATTCGAGCCCGTTTCTCTATATGTATGCTAAACATTTAAGCCTTATTATTCTTACCGAATTCGAATTCCGGTACAACTTTTTATTACATTTTTTTTTAATTTGTGAATAACACTTTAAAAAAATATAAATACTTAAAAAATCTGTGGATAATCTGTGAAAAATAATTTTAAAACGTAAAACCTTATAATGCAAATCAAGATAATCGTTGTATTATACCGCAATTAACTTTGATACTGTTTACAGTGAACAGCTAAGATTTTATTAGCATGTTACTTGAAAACACGATTATTCCACTCAAAAAATACATCTTTTTAAAAAATAATGCGTAATAATTTGACGTTGTTTCGTACTTGAGAATAATAGCCTATTTTACTGTAAATATATAGCAAGAGAGGTTTTTAAAACACAGTATTAGTTGTACTGGAGGGAGGTTACGTAAAAAGTATGAGGATCCCGTTCCCTCTGGCTAGTACAGTAAATTATCCTATATAGCTTGAATAAATCTAAAAAACAACGTAAGGGTTGCCGTTAAAAATATAAAACTATACAAATATGAATAGATCTCATCATAGTGGGCAGGTTTAGACTACAAAATCAATGGTGGTAGATTCGATCCCATTCGGGGGTAAGATATTCATTTTTCTGCTCTACTTAGATAAATTGCGGCGTTTAATTCCGTCACTCATCATGCAGTTGTTTCTAATTGGGCAACTTAAGCAATGGAGTGTTTTGACACTACATTTTCTCCAACTATCCTGCTATGAGGAAAATATGGTAAACTGTTAACTTATCTTATTAGAAGCTAATCTCTCGATTATATAGTTTTATAAATACCTTTAATCAATGTTGTATTATATGTATACGAACTAAAATTACATAGAATTACATATAAAATTATATATATTACTAACCACTTAACTGCTAACTTGATTAAGAACTAAGAAAGTTAGGATTTTCGGAAAATATATATTTTTTTAATTATTATATATTTAAAATTTTATTTATATTTATTTTATATAGAAATTAAAACAAAATTTAAAAAAAAATTGACGTTTTCACAGTACAAATAAATCATTTATTTTAACTCATATATTTTAAAACGAAAAAACTTTTCAAGATCGTATTTTAATTTTTCATATTTGTATAAAATTAAGCTATAATTGGATTAAGGCCGGTTGTGACGCAATGGGATAGCGTCTGACTGTTAACATGATCGTTTGTGGGTTCGATTCCCACTCGAGGGTATGATTATATTTTATTTAGCGTTGAGTTCCGTCACGCAACACACAATGTCTTAAATTCGGTGGAAAGTTAGATATGGGCAGGACAGATGTGTTATTTTATATAATATACTTTATCTGCTTGAAATTTAATAAAAAAACACTTTTAAATTATTAACTTCAAGCAAGCTGTTCAAGAAATAATCCGGAACAAACTGACAGACAGAAGAAAATTGTAAAAAATATTATTTTATTATATGTACCATATATACATAATGCATTAGATATTTAATAAAAAAGTAGTTACTTTAATATTATAAACAATTTTATTTAATTACATAGCGATAGCGTGCATTCGATGAATGGATTAGCATTATGATTTCGACCATATTTTAAATATATTATGTATCAATACATTTTAGAACAATTAAAAAAAATACAATTGCATGCCGAATAAGTCAATGTATGATCGAATACCAAAATATACGAGAATAAGTAGTTTAAAACAATTACATTTAAAACAAAGCAATAGTCAAAATTGACAGTAAAATAAAAAAAATAAACAAGCCTAGAACCTGCTACCAACGCTTAAACACAGTATATCATCTTACCAAGATTATATTTTTTCCTACTAAATGATGCATTTCACATTTTTATTTAGACGTACTTCAACGTCACAGCGCCGGCGGCGCGTGCGTAACGCCCGTAGCTAATTGCAAGATCAAGGTTAAATTATAAGTTATGAACGGTAGCGATTTAATTAAAAAAAAATTAAAATAATCTATTAAGAACAAAAGTGTTGAAAAGATTTTTTTACTTGTGTTAAATATCAGAAAGTTATCAATCAATGTTACCAGTTGAAAAATATGATTTTAACAAACTTAGTAAATTCTTTATATAATAAGATATAAACTACTTTAATCGGATTAATCGAGTGCATTTTAATATAACACTTCTGTACTACGGAGTACCCTACTGTGAATTATTTAAAACATCGAGTTTTCGGAGATGTACATATTTTGAAATATCAAAATAAATGATATCACATTTAGAATATACTTTTATATCCATAGGCACATTAATGCCATAACTAGAACACAGAATTAAACGCCGCAAAAAATGAATCAGTAAATAGTATAAAAAAAGCAACTTCAGGCTTCAAAATTCAGAGAGAATCACTCAGTTCACCGCTTTTCGTCAAAAATCGAGACATTGCGCGTCCACGTTGAATATCAAAAATAAAATAATACATAATAAATAAATCAAGAAAACTAGTGTATACCTCATCACTTAAACTCCAATACAAATGTCATGGGAACTAGAGCGCGTACTTTTTCACTCTTATCCGTGAACGTAATACGTTACTGCTGTTTATGTTATACTCAGTTAACCCTGAGTATATCGTTTATTTTGTACCGATAGTCCAAGATTCAATGCCTACATTACATAGCTCTCTAGTTTTTTAATTTCGTACTTTTGGTTTCGTTGCTCTGGGTTTTAACAGCGTTGAGTTCCACATTGGACACGTTAAATAAATACATATTTGAGCAAGTAATTTAATTTAGAATATATTAAAAATATGTGTACTTTTAAACATAAATCATAAATGATATTAAACTTTACCTAAAGATGGTACGTACTTATTGAGGCTTGATTGCATATTGCAGTTTTAATCGATGAAGAGTTTTCTATTTCTTGATTATTTATTCGGCTAAACATTTATTGACCATTTTCCGCCCAAATTGAAATATTACATGGTCATTGGTAGAACTTAACGCCGCACTTTGCCTTACTAAAACAAAGAACTAAAAAGAATTTAAATATAATCACCGCATCGGGTGTAAATTAAACAGTTATCATGTTTAAAATCAGTCACTGTCTCACTGTGCCACGATAGCCTGATCTTATCACTAAAAACAAAAAAAAAACACTTCCAAGCAGGACAAATTTAAAAATAAGCCTTCAGAATCAAAATAAAATTCAAAATATTGAAATAGGCTGTTTACAAGCACTTACAATCAAGACAAGTGTCAGTATAGTCAGTCCTACGGGAAGCCACCACCAGCTCGAACCACCAGTTTTGCTGACAAGAGACGGCGAATGAAATTATAATTTCGTTCCTCAGTAAACTGCAATCGTTATGCGACATATGTTACGAAGTATTAAAAGCTTAGGTATTTGATCGATGTATGTATTGTATTCTCACTGATACCAGTTACCACATTGTTAATATCTTGGTTTATTTAAACTTTGCTAGTGTTCGTTTGCGTTCGATTACCTCATTATGTGTTTAGCGCCGAACTTTTAGCGATTTGGTGAGATTCAATTATTTTTGCGTAACTACTTTAACTACGTTTGTATATATCAATTTACATTTAAATATACCTTGTGGAATTTGGCACGTGCTCAATGAAAACGGGTGGTAGTGGGTTTGAATTTTGAATAAATTATAATTAACATTGAATATTTTTATATACAAAACAGATAAGCCTTTCGTGACAAGCTAAGCGCGCCGAGTTTTCATTAGACCCTTTGAGTTTAAAGTCACTGGTGTTCCATTTTTAAAAGTTACAAATTTATGGCCTAAGGTATATCTAAAACTTCCTTATGAAACATATAAAAACACTATCACCTTTTGTTTAGTCAATTCAATAATTTAAGAAGCAAGCGTGAGGCCGGTTGTGGAGCAGTTTAATAGCATCAGCGATCGGTTTTAGGGTTCGATCTCCACTCGGGGGTATTATTATATTTATAATTATTGTCACTTCCTCGCACTGGTAAAGACAAAATACGGCGTTGAGTTTCACCAATCAACACGCAATGTCTCGAATTTGATGGAAAGCGAAGGGACAGAGTGTCTTGACACTAGGCACTTTCTATCTACCCTGCTATACGCGATAAAAGCGTGAAGCTTAAAAGCAAAAGGAGCAAGCAAAAACTATCGATTTCCAAAAAATTCTAACACTCAAGTGTTTGCTCACAATACGTGTGGCCGTGATTGTTGGAACATCGTAACATACTAATTATGGGATTACGGAGACGCAACCACTTAGCGGGCAACAGGTGAGAAATATTCCATAGAATAATTAAATTGAACCAAGTCTATGCCATGGATCTATCAATTAGATATCTGTTAGCTTTCATTTGTTGGTATTGGAGTGTGAATCTAATTAACATTAGATAAAACTATGTTATGTTAGGCTTTAAGCGAATGATACCAAAACGTTGTATATATTGTGTTAATTCCTCATTCTTTATTATTGTAATATGAAATATTTTATTGGTGTGGTTACTCAACGCCACGATTTATCCAAATCACTAAGTCGGCGAAAATGATATTAGATAAAACCTTTTTGAAAACCCGACGTTTCGAACACTTTACAATAGTACATGGTCTACCTGTCATTAAGGAATTTTCGAAATGGGCTAAAATCCACGAAATATCAAAGATTTTATTAAAACGAACATACATTTTTCAATGGAAATCGAATCTACAATCAATATATGTTTTAGATAGCCATCTACTGTACCGTAATGGTGTCAAAAAGTTATTATTTAAAAAAAAACCGTGAAACGCCAGAACGTTTACTTCTAAGCAATTTGACCCTTCAATACGTATATCGTGATGATATCGCGTGTACACGCAGCATAAAAATATTAACCGTAAAATTTTTATATACACATATTGTAATTATTTTTATACATCGAATACTTTAATTCGATGAGTCCATAGCTTTATTGATATAAATTTTCAATTTTAAAACTTTATCTAAAATTCCACTTTCAATATTCATAATGGCCGGGTGTTGCGTAAAGAAACAATTATTGTCATTATAAAAGATTTGCTTTGGATTAATCGATTGGTTTGTAGATATTGCTCAAAAACAATTTTGGGCTACTTCCAATTAAATACAGATTATGTTGCTTTTAATTATACAAAAATGTATGAAATTAATTTTATTTATTTAATATAAAATATTTTTATAACTTTTTATTTAGTGAAGTGGAAATATATTTTTCTTGTTTCAATATTTTTACAAATCACTTAAACTTACACAAAATAAAACGAAAATGTTAAACATAGTGTTTTTTAATCTTGAAAATAAATATTATATTTAAAATAAATATTTTATCTTATAATAATCACCAAGTTCTCTCTAACCTACCTTGCAAAAAATGTGAGGTAGTGAGAAAAAAAAACCATTAAAATGTCAATGCTGACCGTACCAACTCGAGCCACTAGCAAATCGATGACCTTTCACAGTATATTGAAACCTAATAATTAAACAGCAAAATACATATTTACACAGCGAGCGTTATCCGAACATTTATCAAGAAACAATAACCGCCTTGATTCTATGTGAAATTTTAAATCACATCACACTACGGAGATGGTAGATCGTTTTTTATAGCTTTTGTTTTATTAGATAAGACGCTGTTATCTTCGATACATTCAAACGATCGTATGTTTTAAATGTTGATTTTAATATTGAATTATCTGTGTATATATTTATAATTTTATATTGTTTTTGTGTGTTTGTTTAGAATTTAATTTATTTATTTATGTTACTTGCAAATATTATTGAATTAATAATGTGAAACTAGAATGTACGTGTACATCTTATTTTAATTAATATCATTCAACCACTCACCCGTACTAATAAAAAAAACGCGGCGTTAAGTTCCGCCACTCATTACACAAGGTCTTACATAATATAAAATAATAATAATACAAAATACTACGCCAAAATTAACAAAAAACAGGCATTTTCCACAAAAACAAAGGCAATCCGAACACCAAAACTAGTACATGATATCTAGTCAATCAAATAAGGAATTCAATAGCAAACGTAAGGGGGTATGTAAATTTCGATATGGAAGACGTGTAGTCCGATCTCCGCGAGCGTTTGTTGCAGCTTGTTTAGTTTTTGATTGATCTTGAATTACATTTTCATAGACGTGAAAAGGCCCGGCAATACAAAAATGTATATATGTTGGATTGTATATAGGTTTATACTTATTAGGTTACAGTAACAGTAACAGTAACATGTACTTAATATGGTAACGATTTTCTGTTTAAATATTTGAATTTGTAAAATTACTTTAGGCGCAGTGGGACAGTGTCTCACTGTAAACGCGATCGGTTGTAGGTTCAAGGTTTCACACGGAGGAATGATTATATTTAAATTAAAACAAAACGCGGCGTTGAGTTCCTCTACTCAACACGTAATGTCTCGATTGGACGGAAAGCGGAGTACGGAGTGTCTTGACGCTAGGTACTTCCTGTCTACCCTGCTACTCGGGAATATTTAATTATATTTTCATAAAAAGGAGTACAAATATATCACGTCTAAATTTATATATATATATATATATATATATATATATATATATATATATATATATATATATATATATAAAAAGAATATCTTAACGTTGTTATACATAACTTATAAGATGAACAAACATGCGTACACGCATACATTATGTACACATAATATATTTTATGAATCGTAAATGACTTTCGATACCAATGTAAACAATAAATTATATGTGTTTATTGTCACTCTCACTGCGAGCTCGTTTCACAAAGTTTACTTATAAAATTAACGTTACGTGAATACCAAACAACAGTGTCAAAGTGCAAACTAAAAGGAAATAGAGCTTACTTTGTGACATATATATATATATATATATATATATATATATATATATATATATATATATATATATATATATATATGTATATATATATATATACATATAAAATTTAGGTAACCACGCAAACAGAAATTAAATGGATATGCAAAATCTCGACCAAAACTAATTTTTGCTCCCAATTTAGAACTGAAGTAGCTACTGGAGAACGTAGTAACTTAGTCGCCTGTATCCCAAAGAGATCAGCATACATTAATACTTTTAACTAAGATGCGGGGTTGAGTTACGTCACCTTCAATTTCAGCTTAGAAACGAAGTGTTCTGACACTAGGTCTTCTCTGATTACCCTACTATGCATGATAAAGAGTATACTACGATTTATTGTAGCATAACAAAGGCACATCACTAGTTGGTAATATCTACCGTAAATTTACAGGTTTTCAAAGACCAACACTATCCGGTTTGTACGAAAGGGCCACTCGGGTGTAAATCTGGCGCATGTAAAAGTACTCGCTAACACAATCGTTCCGAAATAACATAATGCGTAGCGCTAAATGTTTGTATGTATTCACCATGATTTTAAAAACATATGGATATTTATTGGAATTATTTAAATTGTTTTAAACATAAATATTAAAGAAGTAGTAGAAAATTCCTTGCCTTTTTTATCTATAATAGTCATTTTTAATTAATTCTTTAGATGAAATAACGTAGTCTTAATAGTTTTCTAAACTGTCTATTATCAGAATGTCATGTTTGCTTTTGAGTTTAAATAATATTGGTATAGTTTATTATGAATAATTATATATATATATATATATATATATATATATATATATATATATATATATATATATATATATATCTGTGTATCTTAAATATTACGCGTGTATTTCTAACCCGTAACTTCTAATCTATAAAAGTTATGAAAGTAAACGACTAAAAAAATTAATATTAAGAAATAATTATATCTCATATTATATTTTTAAAGAAAAAAATGGCAGAGTTCATTAAAATCAAACAAACTAAAAATAAAACAAATAATGATAGCAATTCAATATATTTTTTGATAAAACTTAACATCACGGACTTTATAATTGAGTGTGAACAATTT
Source organism: Dryadula phaetusa (assembly GCA_032432895.1). Lineage (NCBI taxonomy): Eukaryota > Metazoa > Arthropoda > Insecta > Lepidoptera > Nymphalidae > Dryadula > Dryadula phaetusa. The sequence continues at coordinate 299,632 of JAOYRS010000035.1, forward strand.
GATTACAAAACCCAGTCCTCCCAATAACATTTAAATATGAACTAAATATAATTTAAATAAATTTCAAAGTAAAAAAAAAAACTGGATTTTTATAACTTTAATGATATAATTATGAAACATAAAATTTGGGATATTTTTTTGGTTAATTTTCTAGAACATAATTACAGATGAATCTTGTTCTTACCTACTCCATTGAAATGAGTCGATATATATAAAAATAAATGAAATGTTTTTACGTTCATGTATTATTATTACATAATAATATCATCTCCACACTTTTATCCTGCATTGCAGGATAAACATAAAGTACCTAGTGTCAAGACACTCCGTACTTCGATTTCAGCTGAATTACGTGTTGAGCGGTGGAATTCAACGCCACACTTTGACTTTTACCAGAGCAAGGAATTGAAAATATTTTTTAAATATAATCGCTCCGCCGAATGGGGATCGAACCCACAATCGATCGCGTTTACAGACAGACGCTGTCCCACTCCACGACCGGCCTTTTAATAATATTAAATAATAAAAAAAAACAAATATTTTATCATCTTTATTATTTTCTAAGACTCCATTTAAATAGTTAAAAAATAACATAATAAATATATGGGGAGCATATATTTTTTGCTGCAAAATCTCAAAAACAAAAAAAATATACACTTTTCAATACATACCTGTATATTTTCTATGAAAAGTAGAAAAAATATTTTTAATGTAATTTCTTAAAACAAGTGACTAATGGCCAACCTACCGTCAGTGTGGCGTGTGGCGACCAACAAAAGCCGCTAATAAGTCCTCTATCAATACAACGTGCTAATTTAGAAACGCGACTTTCCCCGCTCGTGATTGTTAACAGCGAGAGAACCAAAATAAATAAAAGTATTTTATTTTTATAATAGTGCTAAAATATATGATGCACTAGAATAGAATAAAAGAGAAATTATTCATATAAAACATAGGTACAATTCCCACCAGCGAGAATAACTAACTAAATTGCTAACAACATAAATAAGATGTAACAAAACGTATAAGAATTTCGACGCAGCTGGTAGTAGAACGCATGGCTTAGCGGTCAGAGCGCTTGAACGGTATCCAAGAAGCGCGGGTTCAAATCGTTCAAAATTTTTATACGTGTTTTCAAAAATGTTTTCTAATCCTAAGTGACTGTTATTCCAATAACACTTTAAAAATGGTAAATATAATGGTGGTATTTAAACTATTTTTATTTCCCTCTTCAGTATATCAAGACGCGTTGAGCTCCGCCACCAGCTTTGGTATTATTTATAAAAATTATACAATTGACAATAATCTTGGGTTATTTGTTGAGTTTTAAACATTTCAAAATATTCATCCACCATAATAATTACATAAATTCACAATTTCAGAATTATTTACAAAAACCATTATATGTTATTTGTGTGACATATATAAAGTAAATATAATACAATATTTTAAATTTGACGCTTATTTATTCCTTTAATATTATTATTTAAACGTTCTATTTTCTTCTAGATTTAATTCTAAATTATGATATTCAACGGCGTAGCATCAACACCACGATATCTCTTGCCGGAGTAGGAAAATAAAAAAAATTAAAAACATATTTCTTCCCTCAATAGAACTCACAAGCGCCATGATAGCCGTGTCAACTGACTTAACTTAAAAAATAATCTTTTACACCGGAAACAAAACTAGTATTCTAAGAAATATTATAATCTGCCTACTTATTAAAGTCAAATGGGTGTCATAAATCATTGTATAAATAGACATACGAACACAACCCTTCCACACAATGACGGTAACCGCATACTAATGGGGACAATGCGAGAGATTATTATGTTTTGACGTCTAAATTATGAATGAAATAGTTAGAACGGTTTTTTTTTCTACAAGGAAATTTGCATTTCTTCCCAAGTTATAGATACTCTTTTGTTGTTTAATCACGTTTAAGAAGATTTAGTTGGTGTTTTGGCATAACATGTTTGTTTTAGGGTTCTGCGGCGTTAAATTCCGCTGTTAGATCAAATATGTCTTAGTCTTGTCTTCGGACTGTCTTTAAAGGCTCCGTTTCTTATATATACAGAGTTGTAAGTTGTATTGGTTTTCTATAATAATAATATAAGCAAAATTTATTGCATTAATAACTTAAATATACATATAAATTGCGTTAAGCTATATTATATTTAAATAATTGATTTTTAGTATATAACTATAATATATATAGTATATTAAAATATATATATATATATATATATATATATATATATATATATATATATATACATACTAAAAATCAATTATATAAATTTTATTTTATACGGAACCCTCTAAGTGTAAAATAAAATTCGCCCTTATACGTTGTTTTGCTAACAGTATAACATTTCCCAGCGGACTGCAAACAGTAAGCCAAAAAGGCTTACTTATGTACGTTTCTAAAACAATTTTTTGTATTGAGACGTTCATAATAAAAATATTGCTAATAACTTTAAGCTTAGAGCTTGTAAATAATAGAATTATTTTATTAATTTTTTTCTTTCTTTCAGGTACGTCCGGTTTTACAATACACAATAAATACGTATAAGTTATCGACTGAAAGAGGTCAGTACCAGTGTGGAGAGTAAAAAATCTTTTTAATTTCTCAAAATAAATTTATATTAATATTAACACCCTTATAAAACAAGTAATCAGTCTTTATTTAGACGATCATATGGAGTTTGAATCCTTCTAAAATAATTGTTTTCTTTATACTTAGGACATAAAATCATATCTAAAAATCGTAGATAATATTTATGCGTCTAATTAATGTAGATAAATACGCTATATACCTATATAAAATAAAAAAAGAAGCAGAGAACGAAGTCACTACGTTTTTAGAATATAAAAAATATTTCTTTATATTTAAAAAATATATATTTTCAATATAGAAATGGTGAATCCCATAATCTCTACAGCACGGTCTGGGGTCGAGATCTCTGGCAGCGAAGGAATACACGTAATTGTTTCACCTCCGCGTTCCTCTGCATATTGTTCACTTGTACCAAAATTGATTTTAAATTATAACAAGACGTTGTAAGTATGCAATTTCTTTAACAAAAATGAATTGAACACTTTTGCCAAAAAAGCTATTTTTCCTATTGTCACAAACTACTGTAAAGTGTTCAAAATGTCAGGTCTTCAAAAGTTTTTTTTTAGCTTCACGTTTTTATCCCGCATAGCAGTGTAGACAGGAAATATCTAGTGTCAAAACACTTCGTACTTCGCTTTCCACCGAATTCGAGACATCGCTTGATGAGTGGTGGACTTTGTCTTTTTACGAGAGCAAGGAGTGACTGAATATAATTTAAAAATAAACACTCCTCCGAGTGGGGAATCGGAACCCACAACCGATCGCGTTTACAGTCAAACGCTGTCCCACTGCGCCACGATCGATTTCAAGTTTATTCTCAAATACCAAAATATACGTGGTTAATCCGGTTAAAATAGTTTTATTTAAATTGTGTACATATCGCAAAAAAATCAAAGTTCTTATTACTCTCACTCTATCTCAAATTATAAAACATAATGGGTCTAAACGTACAACACTCAAATTTTAACGTACGTGTCGATTTCGCTTCACACTTCGTTATTAGATCGTAAAATGATATCGATTTTACACCATTCGATTATCCATAAAACATTGATACAAATTGTAGAGTCGGTTAAGGGTCACTATCAGTATCTATTCGTGAATAAAATATGGTGTATAAAAATAAACACGTTCTGTTTTCATACAAATAAATAATTTTTTTTTTACGATTTCTTTCGTATAAAATATAATAGCAATAGGAAATAACGCCCGAGCTCTACTTGATACATTTAAAGTATTTGTTTACTATCCATATACAATTGCATAAAGTGCGGCGTTTTGTTCCGCAATGTAGGATCCAAAGTTATTTCACAAAGAATAAAGAGCGGACTGACACTTAATTTCTTTTTTAATTTACTTAAGATCATATCATCCATAATTAAATAAAAGTTTCCTATTTCATACATCTGATTTGTACCAAGGAGCTTTTAAGCTCAAAAAAAAAAAACAATCTAAAAGTCAAAGTTAAAACATAACGTGCGAACATAGAAAGTAATCTTATTACAAATATATATTATTAAACCGATATATCATATCATCCGTTGCAAAATCTGTAATCGAATGATTTCAACACGTAATAAAGAAATTCTTGAGGCGATCCACTTACATTTTGAACCTTATTACGTAAAAAATAGGGACGTCGATCGGAATTGCAGGTGATTTTTAGAAATTAAGCCATATCATTGGATCGCCCGGCGCCTGGGGCTATGTTCGTCTCTATCGTACGTGTGATTTATTAATGCGGCTGTCTCGCTCGTTCGCGTTTCGTGTTGTCATTTTTGAGAATTGAACTTTGACCCGCCGTAATGGCAAATGAAACAAGGCATAACTCAGGTCGTCTACATCGAGAGAGTGACCTAGCTTGTGTGATCTGTCATTTCTTTAGCGCTTTGCTACATGAGTTATGTTTTCAGCTTTAATAATAATTTAATATTGAAGTGAATACATTTTGACTGTAAACCATAGTTTGTAGGATCGATTCCCATTTAGAGAAACGTTCACAAAAAAAAATGTTTTAACGCTCTAGTAAGATAAATCGCGGCGTTAAGTTCTGCTATTTCACAGGCATTCTGAATAGGGACAGTAAGAGGGTAACGTAGTGTCTAAAAAAATATTTGGCTTATTCCTAAAGTAATCATACACAAAATCAAACTCAACAAAGTGAAATTATAAAGCCCTATCGCTTATACAAATGGTACAGTTAATCATAACAATAGACGCTGTGGGCTTTTAGGTGGGCGACGTTGATATGCGTTTAACGCTTTTATTAATTATATATGCATCTTATCTAAATAGATTTTAATATATGGTAAATATATTTTTACCGTAGGCACGTCTAGCAGTTTTTGTTTTACACGGTAGATACGGATTCATATAGCGCTCACAATAAAAGGTAGTTATATAACTAAAAAAAATTGTATATATAGTATAATAGAGCACCGGATTGAAATTAGCATTTCTGCTCTATATATATATATATATATATATATATATATATATATATATATATATATATATATATATATATATATATATATATATATATATATACATATATAGACGTAAAACAATATAAATAGATAAGTCTAGTTACATAAGAAAGCTGTATGTGGGCAATACTGAGTTCTGAGTTCCCACGATGCCGCGCCCACGCCGCAACCTAACTGATCCTAGCGCTAGTTTTATAGTGTTTATATAATTTATAAATATGTTATATTAACTAAATACTACAAATTAATAAGTAAATATATTATAAATAAAAAAAATATATTTTTTCATATATAAATAACACCCTCATGATGCAGTAGTCTGACTGTAAGAGCCATGGTTGTGGGTTCGATCCTCTTTAGAGAAAATTACTATGTTTATATTAATAAAATCTTTGATATTTGCGAATTTTATTCATTTTGAAACAAATTATTTTTAAACAGTTACATGTGCCTGTGACCATGTTCTACTATAGATTTAAAACGAGGAAATTTAAACGAATTTTTAAATTTGTACTTTTGTATACCAAAATATACGCGATTAATCCGTTTAAAATACTTTAATTTATTATATTTATATTATTGTCAGTACCCGAGACGAGAGAGAATAACAGGATGATAGTAAGAGAATATCTTAAAATTGGCAAAAAAAAGTTGAGATAGTATCATGGGAATGGCCTCTAAAATAAAAAAAATAAATTTAACTTTAAACTAAATTATTTTTTTAAATTCTCTTAGATATAAATGTCTATAATAAGGTTATTAAGTCAGTATCCTAATTTGGCGAGCTTCATATAATAATTTTTGGTCTTTCACTTGTGATATTGCTTAATAGTTCCTTCCTTTAGGTAGTTTTAAACTATAATTCTTATATAATAAATATATAGGAGCGTGTCTTAAAATCATACTCTATATATATATATATATCTAAACCATAGCAAATTCACGATTATCAATGTCAAAACACATCGTTCTCCGTTTTCCATTCAAATACGAGACATTGTGTGTTGAGTTGCGGTACTCAACGCCGTGTTTGTAACAAATTTATTTATCTATAATAATGTGAAGCAATCTTCCGTACGTAACCTTACATTGTACAGTGACGCCAGAGTTAGGTAACAATCCCTTACTAGTTACTTGGGTAAAAGTATCATCGTCTACTTAAGTTATCTTTATGAGGAGCGCTTAAAACATTCTAATAGATACAAAGTTATCTGGAATAGCAAAATTTCAAACGATTTAATAGGATTATTTCATAATAATTATTGCTTGCTTAACTTACATTACTGGTGTAATAAATTGTTAAATCTGAAAGGCGAAAGAACTAAACAACTACTGATTTTTAAATGTAACATTACATTTTTTTATATATGATTTATTTTAACTAGGTTCTTTCTATTTAGTTTCACGCTTTATTCCGTAGCGGAGTAGACAAATAGTACGTAGTGTCGAGACACTCCGTACTTTGCTTTCCACCGAATTCGAGACATGGCGTCCTGAGTGATGGAGCTCAACGTCAAACTTTGTCTTACCAGAACGAGAGGTGAAAATAATTTAAAATATAATCACTCCACCGAGTGGTGATCGAACTCACAACCGATCGCGTTTACAGTCAAACGCGATCCCACTGCGCCACAACCGACCTCAAAAGGAACTTGTATAGTTACATAATCGATATACACTGTCGAAAAGTAAAATATTCTTTGAACTAACAATAGGTCTGGTAATGATTACAATAAAATTACAAAATACTTAAAACAGGAAATACCAATATTGGTATACTACCTATTCATTAATAAAAAATTAAAATGCTATACACGTCAAAACTATAGCTTTAAATATTCCAAACATTAAGTAATAAAATCACGCATCCATAATTTGTTTCCGGCTCTAAGGACCAATAACTTGGAAGAAACCAAGAAGGCAGACTGCCCATATATTTCAATTTTGAAAACCGCTTCGATCCACACGCCTTGACGCCAAACAACAGTTATTTGAGTCAAAGAAGGCTAAGTAGTTGCAGAAGTCTCAATTATATTAGATTCCCATACGCTAGGCCGCGTCATTACGGGGGCACGAAGCGCTCGAAGCGTTCTCAGTACGATACGCCTTGGACGAGTTTTTGGAATATTGTGTTGAATGTTTGTTTGTGTCACGGATTTGGTTTGTTTGTATTGAAATTGCTTTGCCAATATTACCTTCTAATCTTTATTTTTGATTTTTTTTTTCCATATGTTTATTATATATAAAAAATAATATAAATTATAAATCTAAATTATACACCATTTCGTCTTCTACTGTATCATTCAACATTCCATGATTTGCGTAACTTAGCGCCACATTATGTCAAATTAAGTTAGGTCAAGGAAGTAAAAATTCCGTGCACTTCCTCAAGTAAGATTCAAACCCCAACCCCAAAGATTCAAACCATCGTGAAAAATTAGAGAAATCTAAATTGAATTCGAAACTTTTCTATGAGAACTAGTTTTTTTTTATTTTATCTGTAAAAGGAAACATTACACCTTTATATACAAAACATATTTATTTTATATTACGATAACGACGCACGAGCGATATGCTCATACATAATCTGGTGCATACATACAACTGGTTTGCTATTTCTTTCCCATTCAACTTGAACATAATTAAATAGGAATATTTGTCGTCATATGACCCCCATCTCAGTACATTTGGTATGTTAATAGACGTAAAACAGGCAGGCCTATAACACTAGCGAGATCAAATCAGTATATAAATATCTCATATTATTCGATGCCCTGATGATCTCACGCCAAGATCGGTTTTACTGATGGCTATTATAATATTTCATTTTATATTTAAGTCTTGTATACAGTAAAAAGTCCAATACGCTACTTAACGGATACTTTATTAACAGAACAAGTTATTAGAAATTATGCATCTAAATTTAGTTGTTAAACGTTCTGGCTGGTTGAAACAAAGAATATGGTTTATGTGAATTATAAATCTCACAGAGCTATTAGTGAGATTTGGAGATGATACCGAATATGTCCAACTGGGAGGGGACAAAATGCGAGCCGCGATTCTTTGAAGCGTTTTAAGGTTTGTGTGACGGTTTTGGTATAGATTTTGAAACTTATTTTCTGGTAAGTTAAGTTCAGTTCAGGTGGTAACGCTCACGTCACCCGCTGAGAGCGTTAGCATAGCGATACAAATACGAGAAATAAAGTATCAATATTTAAAATAATAAAATCTTAGAGCGGTCACACGGCATCACTGAAACAAACTTACATGCTTCTATCAAAATAGACGTAGTGATACAAATCTCCACCTTATGTCATTGTAATAAGATCCACCAATTTGAACATTCTGTATAAAAATACAGTAACGCAATCCTATAAATTCCAATAAAAATGTCAAAAATGAATACTTGAGATAATAATCGCAATAAAGTTAATAATGTCGCGATGAAATTTGTAATAAGTAAAAATATAGTGATACGTGGAGGACTAAGTAAGCTTTTGTTGTTTTTGTAATATATTTTTGTTCCCGACGTGATAAAATCTAATTTTGAAGCAAAGGCATGCTGGGATACTGTAAATCGATAGATTTGGGTTCAGTACCCACTCGGGCAACTGTGACGTCATCAACCTGTAATGGGGTATATATATATGCAAAAGGAATAATCCGTTAGGTACTAAATTACGTAAGACTAGTAGGGTACATATAAAATATTTGAAGCAGAAATCCCATAAGGTTAAAATTAAAAATGTAAATAACGTAAATTACCGTTTATCTAATTAGTTACTTACTTTTAATTACTTACGTTAATTACTTTTTGGTTTTTATCTTCTAGTGACGATACTGTGTTCTATGACATTATGTTACACACTTAGGTATAGTGGGATCGAATTCAGCGCGGTGTTAGGTTCCGTCATTTCCAGAAAATCTATAAAGACTTGTACGTAACGAGATTTGAACTGGCGCTTGCAGTAGTATTAGTATTACTATGAAAAATATTTTTTTAGCTTCACCTATCCCTTAATAGGGTAGACAGAAAGTATCTACTTTTAAAACACTTTATACTCCGCTATCCACTGAATTTGAGATATTGCGTATTGAGTGGTGGATCTCAACGCCGCGCTTTATCTTACCAGAGCGAGTAAATTAAAATAATTTAATTACAATCATTTCCTCCATTGAGAATCGAGCCTACAACCAATTTAAAATAATATTTACCTTATAAGTAATTGAAGATACATTATCCATACTAAAAGTGTAATAATTATAAAATTCCATACAATACAGGCAAAGTTCACGCATTGTCCACCTACGGGCGTAAATAATAGACATTAAAGGTTGTGGCTTTTCCACACGGGGTTTGAACCGGCTACCTTTTAACTGCAATACATTTTAGTACCAATTATACTCACAATCTATTGCTGGGCTCCGATTGGTCGAGCAAATGTTAAATTACTAGACCTTTTACTCTTAACTATAGTGTAAGGTGAGAGAAATGCGCATGCGCAAAGGCTACCCTTTTATGATTTCAATAAATAAATATCGCATGGTATTAATTTCGCTATGGGTTAATTAGAGAATAGGGTGGCAATTTTGTCTTATTACGTACGTATGTATTGTTTTCTTTGCAATATTGTTTTTCTTTATTATTATATTATTTTTTAAATGTTAAAAGACTTTCTGGATAAGTTCCCGCTATTTTCCATAAAGCACACGTATAAGCACTTCATTATTCTTTTGGTCTGAAATCGAGACATTACGTGTAAACTGTCGTGCAACGTAACTCAACGCCGCTCTCGACTTACCGAAATTCAAGAAATAAAAACAATACAATTACTATAACGAATAAAGATCGAAGTCACAACCATTCGCTAACCAACACCAGCAAGCCACACATCAGTCATCGGGCATGGTGGAAAAAAATAACAATTCACATATTATCGTTCAATTACAAACCAAAAGGAAACACAATTTCTGCAAACCTGAATCCCTGTGCAAGGAACAGCATCTTTCTAATTCCTGTTTAATCTAAAGTAATATTTCTTAGCAAATTGGCCCGCAACTCGCCTATAAGTTACGCCCCATCGTCCCATAAACCTGAACAGTGTCACCAGATAGTGTTTCGCCCATAACTTTGTTGAAAGACGCCGCCATTATGGAAGCTGACCTTAGAACTGAGTAATTTGAAGTTCATCTTATATTTAATGTTCGAAATTTCTTATGAAGATATTTTTGCAGGAAGTGAATTTTATGTTCTGTTCGTTTTATCAGATGTTGTCAGTGGCGAAGGGGATTTTAATACGTACTAAAACCCGAGATAAAAATATTTAAGACTCTATGTATGAACGTTATGAAATTATCTTTCATACAAACTGATTTGTGTTTCCTAACTTTGTTAAATAATCATGTTGGTAATTTATGTAGAGGCCGGTCGTGGCGCAGTGGACAGTATGATTGTAAACGCGATAGGTTGTCCGTTCGAATCCCACTTAAGGAAATGTTTATATAAATTATTTTCATTACCTTAAACTGGTAAAACGTAGTACGGTTTTGTGTTCCGCCACTTAACGCGCAATTTTCATATTTCGACGGATTGGATTGCTTTTGCCCACACCACAAAATAGTCAGAGAGAACTTACACACTAGAACACTCTTTTCTCTATTTTCCGCCTCAACGCCGCACTTTGTCTCTACCAGGCGATTAAATAAATATGAGTGGGAATTGACCCCCAAGCAATCTCATTTACAATCAAATGCCGTTAAACTGTTTCACGATATCTCTTGTTCGTAGAAAGAAGAAATTTAATAAGCGTTTCTAAGTTTCTTTTTTTTTAAGTTCTATTCGTATCTTAAGTCTGCTGTTTTAATGGTTATACCACATTGTATATAAGACAAGTTCAAACTAAATATAAATTGTGAAGTAAATAATTTGTAAAAAATTAAACTAACTTTATCATGAAATACTTAAGGAGGCGTTATAACGGAATATTTATAGCGCTCTGCGAACGTTGATATGCAATAAACGTCACCAATCCATTTACCATCCAAAGTTGTTGTTTGGCCATAAAGGTTGAAGAGCTTTTATTTAAATTTTACTTCATATTAAGGGTAAATAAAAACGGTATTAGCTTAGAGTATTATGAAACTTAACGTCAGTTTTTTTTAAATCATCTGTTTATAGCACGGCGTTGAGTTCCGCCTTACAATACGCCATGTCGAATTTAAATGGGAAATGGGGAGCGGAGTGTTTTGACGTTAGATTCACTTTAATTTTAAAGAACTTTAAAAGTTTTAATATAATTTAAATTATTTAAACAAATAAAAAGAAAGCTTAGTGCTAAAATCGTACTCCATACCACTGCAAAAAAAATATGGTACCACATTCTGATATCATAAAACACTTTATCCCGCTTAACAGAATAGTCAAACACAAGCTAGCGTCCAGACACTGCTTTCCACCTGAAATTGAGACATTGCGTATTGAGTGGCGAAATCAACACCGCTCTATGTCTTATTCGAGCGGTAAAGTAAACATACATTTTAATTACAATCAAATTCTACAATTAGAATCGAACCCACAACCAATCGCGTTTACAGTTTGGCATTCCAATGCGCCACGACAGCTTCACACCATAAAGTCTAATAAAAATATATCAAAATAATAACATTATCAAGTATATATCCGAGAAACGGTCTAAAAATAAACTACATCCACACATAAGCCCATCATAAACTAACCCAGGTATGGTCAATTTTGCATATTCCATACATCACCGGGTCGGAGGTAGTTACAGTGAATCCGTACGCCAATTATTCACAAATTATAGCTCTAGAAGATAATATCATTACAATAATTTTAGGGCAGATGCCCTCTGACGTTTTCATATAGTAAATTCTCACCTTTAGCTTCGTTATTAGTATTTATTAATATCTTGAGATATGTCCCGTACACCTGCTTCGTTTGTAACGAGATTTAAGAATGTCGTAAGTCTTGTCTTAAGATATTTAATGGTGTGGTGGTTTAAGTGGGTATGGAAGTATTCAAATAAATTTTGTACGTAAATTATGTAAAAAATAATTTAAAAATAATTCAAGTTAATATTTAATTTATTCAAGTTAATGTGTGTTCGATCCTCTTTCGGGGGAGAGTGATAATATTTAAATTATTTTCTCTTCCTCGCTCTAGTAAGACATATTGCGGCATTAAGTTCCACCACTCAACACGCAATGTCTCGAATTCGGTAGATAGTGAAGTACGGAGTGTCTTGACACTAGGTACTACCCCTACCTACCCCGCTACGGGGGGTACAAGCGAGAAGCTAAAAAAAACTATTAATATTATATTTCAATGTAAACATGATTTTTAGTATAAATTTTATAAATTGTTTGTTTTCACTTGGGCAAGTAGAGACGAATTGCGAATCATCAATCATCTGTTTTATTTCATTGTCATTAAAAAATTATTATTTTAGGTCATGTTTGGATGTGGATTCGTTTCCCATATAGGGAAATGTTTATATATATTTAACGCGGCGTTAAATTCCACCGTCCAATATGCAACATAGTGCTCAGACACTCCATTGACTGGTTTCTGAAAATCGAGACATTTCATGTTGAGTGGCGAACTTAACATTGCTCTATGTCTTACCAGACAAACTCTTTGATCACTCCGCGGTAATCAGAAGATATAGGAAACCAAAAAAAAATATATACACCAACTATTAATATGTAATCAACTCGATATGAATGAAAACGTTTCTTTATAATTTAGTTATTTGTTTTGCTCTTTAGAACGATCCGCAATCAAAAATCCATTTATCACAATCTTTTATTATGGGGCAGTGAGTGTTTTTTTTAAATTTTAAAATTTGCAGACCATACTGTTCATCATTGATTAATTATAGCTTAAATTAGTATTTTCTATTATTTTTAGGATGGTAAGGGGTTCAAATTTTTTTCTAAAATCAGAGATAAATTTTAATAGCAAAAAACATGCATGTTATACAACATTATAAATTAGCATTGGTCGGTTTTCAGGTTTAACGGTTTTTGGGGCTTACATTTTGATAAATATTTAATATGTATTATATAGCGGAGTTCAACGCCGCGCTTTGTTTTTCTACGAGGGGGACATAAAAATCATTTATATACATATATAAGCAATTGCGGTCATAATTTAATTTGTGATAAAGGAATAAAACAAAAACTTTTGGAAAAAATAAATATTTTAAAGTATAATAGTCAAGTGAATTCTGTACTTTGTGAGATTAACATACAATCCGTATATAATAGCATTTCAATAAATCCACAAACTAGTACCGAACGAGATGAGGAGAAATGCACTGAATGCCAACACGACGCCGCCACATTGCCGATGTCTCCTACAATGAAATATCGAGAATTCGTATAAAATTTTATATATTTATAACTAATATTAATATTATATATGTTTAAAGTAATTTTTAGCTTAATTAAATTGTGTTTTATATGTATATATTTGTATGAGAGTTACCATTGTGAATTTAGAATTGTAAATTTCCGGACACATGTACAAATTTTTTTTAGGCAACCAGATGCTAAAATGTAAACCATAATAACTTTGCTAAGCTTTCTGACATTAATATATAGATTTAAGTAGTAATAAAATTAATTGGTTTACAAATTATATTTATACATTTGAGAGTGCAACCTTTCTATCTGCACGCTTTTTTCCCGCATAGCAGGGTAGATAATAATTTTTTATTATCGGGACACGCTTTGTTCTAACTTTCCGAAGAATAAGATACACTGTGTGTTTAGTGGCGGAACTCAACGCCGCGCTATAGTACATCTTGCAATAACACTAGAGTAACTTACATCACGCAATACATGCTTGTCAGAAACAACGCCTAACGCCAAGACGCCAGTAAACTGCATTTCACCCGAAATCGAGACATTGCGTGTTGAATGGCGCACCCAATTTCTCACCTTGCCAGAGCAAAAAAATAAAAATGTTTTTATCAAACATAATACCCTCGAGTGAGAATCAAACCCACCATTCGCGTTACAGTCAACCTTTTCAGCCTAGTCGTAGTTTTTAAATGATTTATTATATAAAAAAAATATAATTCATTGTTTATTTACTAAAACATTAACAGTTTAACCTCGTTACACAATAATCAACCTATAAATAATTTCCGCCTAATCTTTATCAAAATATCAACTTACTATAGATCCATTGCGCTCATTGTAGAACGAACCACGCGTGAAAGGTTGGGCGCATCCCGCGACCTAAGCGGAGAGTGCACCTTTTAGTAGCAAAATGCAACTAATAAACGATTTTAAACCCTATTCTATACTAAATAAGATCGAATTTTCACCCTAAAATGTGTTATTTAATCGAAAGTGTCGATGGAATGTAGGTTTTATGCCTTAAGTAATAGAGGATACCGAGATGCGACTAAAGTTAGAAAGTTTGACATTATAACCCCAGTGAGACTTGTTGGAACAGTCAGTAATTTTGGTTCCATCTTAAAATGCTATTGATTTCGCTTCCTATTTTATTTATTGTGTTTGTTTGTTTTTGTAATATATTAATATGTGTTCATAAAAATGCTTAAACCCGAAATGAATATATTTTAAAATACCTTTAGGTATAATATAATTTCAAAATTGTGTTAAAATTGTGAATTGCCATATTATACTACGGTACAATTTCAAATCTAAAGCCTTCTCATCTTCTCATACACAAGAAATAAGTAAACCAACCTATTGGTATAGGTCATGTTTTGCCCATATCTGACTTACTATATCGAAACCTATAGGTACTTTTTGTATAAAAACAACTATATCTATATAATTACCAAATGGGTAATAAGCCTAGAGAATATAGCCTATTTATATACTTGTTACCTCAAAGGATGCAAATTGACACAATTTTAATGTCCTCGACGACTATCCGCTTACTACATATCCGAACCACCCACCGTGACGTTTTACTACTGTACTATACAGGTAGATAATGAATACTTAGGTAACACAAGAAATATTTCTATATAAAAAAATATATTTATTTTTAAGTTTATTATTAAAATTAAAATTCCTTTTAAAAACCAAATCCACTAAATATATATTTCAAAATTCCCAAAACACAAGATTTTAATGGAATTATACTAATAATATTTATTTAAATGTTATACTTTATCGAATTAAAAAACTAGAGAAATGTAAAAAAAACACATGTAAAACCGCGGTCAGAATACTAGTTACATATTACAGTTTCATATGATGCGATTTCTATATAATATAAATGTAGAAAAAATAATTAAATATATATAAATGTATATTTTTGTTGAAACACCTGTATAAGCCAAACAGAAGCGCGTGTAATCTGTCATTTGCATCGTCTCATCCCGGACGGACTGCCTCTCGGTAGCCTTCGAATTGTTATCGAAAAACACTTGTCGATCTTTTTTATACTTTGTATGTAGATATATCATTAAGTTGGTAGTTAATATTATTGTTTTTGTTCACGCTATACCAGTTTTCTGTGCATACATCTCATTTACTGGTCTGGATTCATGGAGTAAAAAATATTTTTTTATATTAATAGTGCATTCCCAACATAACATATTGGAATATTTGCAATTTTTACTACACAAAGTGGTTATGTTTAAAGTATTTTCTTTCACATGGTTTAATTACGCAAACTTTGATGTTAAATATGACCACTGTAGGCACGTCTTTATATCGGATATATGATTTCTTATTAAGTTATTAGAAGCTAATTTAACGCATTTCCTTTATAACGTTTAATCACTTTATGTAAACTTGTATGTCAGAAATATCTAATAATGAATCAATATTTTTTTATTCATTTTAAAAAATATTACCGCTAGTATCTTTTGCCTTATATACTATAATTGTTATTTCATACTGCGTGTAATTTTCACAATAATTCATAAAATTACACCGCAGGACATGTTTGACTGTAAACTAATCAATTATAAATCAATATAATATTTTTATATGTACGAGTGAACTGAAGTTGCATATCGGCCCGTTGGAATCAGCAAGACAACATTGATATTACTGTCGTAATACGAATTTGATGATCCGTTATTAACTCGCGAAGGTCGGAGAGGAAACAATCTGACACAAGGCCGATTGATCGTCGACTTACAGTGTGTTATACACCGACATCTAGATACCATCTAAGTGGCTTAAATATATAGGATAATGCTCTATTACATTAGTCGGAGGTTCTATGCCGGCTTGTGAATCCTGTTTTGTAAAGAAAATAAACTGCTTGAAATTTTTGTTGGATCATAGGTAAATGTGATATATTTTTAAGATGAGATTAATTTTTAAAAATGTCATCAATTGTTTTTATGATTTGTTTCATAAGACTGATATCAACAAACAAAGTAATAATAATATATAAATAAAGCTTATTATTACCATCTTAGTCAATTGTAAGACAATAAAGTGTGTCTGTGCTGTCTGTGCGCAGCCTAAACACGGTGTATTTAAAGTGTTGTCAAAGGCCAAGCGATTTTGACGACCCATTTAGCACTCTTGTGTAAGATTTCCATGGAATTAGAAGGATTAATTGCAGTGTTTCATAGCAATATAGTAATGTTAAGCTAAAAACTTAAATAACAAATATTTGATCATAAAAATTGATAGTCAATTTATTATCAAAAGTATATTTGCTAACTTGAAGATACAAGTATATAGAATGATTTAATCTAACCGAGTCGTTTAATAAATTTTATTGATTATATAAATATAAATAATTAATAAATATTATTAAAAGGTAATTATTTCTAATAATTACCTTTTAATATCTCAAATATTTTGTATCTATTTGTAAATTTGTTATGTTTTTTTTTAAATATCATCACATTCTAATTTATTTTCTCCTATTGACGATTCGATTGTCACTCGGTACAATAATTATTACAACATAATAATAAATCCAAAGTTATCTGAGTAAAATAAACATTTATACAGCGCCCATTTTCTCGATTTGTAAATAAAACGAATCGATTTCTCAGTTATCGATCAGGTTGACATTTGAATGCTGGACTCATTCATAGTGATCGTCGACTTCAAAGCGGCCTTTGTGATCCAGATCAAAGAAGTAATTGTTGGCTTAGTGCTGAATTACATACATTTTAAATATATAACTTATGGAATATTGTCTAATATATTATTCTGACGCCCATCGCGTGTTCGATTCTCATTTACGGCTGACTCGCTTTTAAATAAATAACAACATAGAACGCAAGTCTGTAACAAGCCTTAGGATAACTTATGATATACTCTATTCGTTTTTTTTTATCTTGATACGTTAACCTTATTAGTAAAAATAATATAGTGATATTTAACTCCATCCTGCTCTTTCCAAGCTAGTAAGAAGTATGGTTTTTAATGACAAAAGGTGAAACTCAATACTCTATAAAGTTTAAAGATATGGGATTAATACATAGGATATGAATATTATTAATCTGTACCATTCATAGAAAAAATGAATTAATAATTCATTTCACATAAATAAATTAAAAAAAATAAAAGCTTAATTTATAAATAAATCACAACATTTCTAGCCTCACATAATAATAAATAACATCAAAATGATCTATATAATGACGTAATAGAGGCGTGGCGGAAACAACCAATCGACAGCGCTCTATTGTCACGGATAGATTTAATGTATGAACAATTTGTTATATATTGTTGAACATAGAATTTTTTTATAGTAATAAAATTTTAAAAATATAGTTTAAGTTTAAATATATCACTTAATACTTCCCGTATCTAATATTGCTCGCTATAGGACTAACTTAACTTCGAACTTTCAGAGTTAATTATTGAAAGATAGAAATCTATATGTTTAGTTTTTATTACTGTTTGGGCTTGTTATACATAGATATATATATATATATATATATATATATATATATATATATATATATATATATATACATAGTAAGCAATTTATTTATTTATATATAGAAACAAAGTCAGTATTTTCCTCATCATAGTAAAATACTTAACGATTTCAAAGTTATCTCAAAGTGTATAACAGAAGTAACGTTGACTACACAAAAGTCATAAGTAATAAGTCGAACAATGCTCATACTCTATGTTGTGCAAAATTTCTTTTCGCCGAATAGATATTTACGAGTGCTTTGTCGGCACTCCACTCTTTCATTTGCCGACTGGAATGCGTTTTTGCAATTAAGTGTTTCTATTTTTTTAATATTTTACTGCGTTAATTGTGTTGCGGATTTCTAAGTTGCTTTTTAGTTTTGAATTGACAATTAAAAAAAAACAACAAAGATGCTATTTTTTAACTTAATACTGGTAAAAATATTTATATAAATTTAGAGATCTGTGTAAAATATCAGTCAAAGAGTCGAAAAATATTTCATATATTAAAAGCGAGTTTTATCTAAACAATATTCAGCTCTTCACTCTCCGCATTGAAGCACGGAGTGTCTTGATTTATATACCGATCTCTATCCTGCTACGAGATAAACGTGTGAAGCTACAAAAAACATCAATTTAGTATCACAAGTCAGTTGTTAGTATTAACAATATTAACAAGAATTTTAAGCTTACTGCCTATCCGTGTCAAAGTCCGTGGTGAAGATAAAAGGATAAATTAGCGACCACAGTACAAGACGCCGACTGTATATACGTATTGTATTCGAATGATTCGGCAGCCATTGTGCGTTGACAATACTTTGACGACTCTATAATATGGCAGTTGGCATGAACTAGATTTTACGTGACCATATTATATGATATTGTATTAAGACACGCATTAAGCATATAGATTCTAGTTGAGTTTCTTCGTTCTCTATTTATAGCTAATTCAGGAACTTTATTTACTGAGGAATTGCACTTAAATCAACGTTTATATTATTTGAAAGTTATTTTAAAAAATATATATTTATGAAGTAATTAATTTGAAATTAGCCCAATTATTTAGGATTTTTTATTAAAACATTAAATATAACTTAAATGTAGAGTCGTATAGTATCGTCATTGGGTATATAGTAGTTAATACAACTCTACTTCTACGAATCATGTTTATTGTAAAGTTAAACCTAACCCGATTGATTAGTCACGGATTGGCATAAAAAGGCGTGATTTTAAAGGGTAATGGAGGAAAGCTGTGTAGTAATTTATTGAGATATAACAAAGTCAGTTCATACATACTAATTTGAGCTTTTGTCTAACAGATTGACGCCATTGTGGCGCAGGACGTGTTTGACTAGAATTGGAAATAATGTAGTTGTAAGTTCTTATCACTTATGAGGAAACTTTGTAATAGACATATACTTATCGAACTTATTTGGAGTCTTTAGAGCTTCCCGCATATCGGGGTAATCAGAGACACTACATTCTCTTCTTTCTTTTCTCTCGAATTTGTCTGCTTACTTCATATATTTATAAATTTAAATAAAATATTAAAAAAAAAACATTTAAATGTCAATAATATAATATTTATAAATATAAGGTAAGCAATTATACTTTAAAAATCATAAAAAAAAACTTATATCATAAAATTATTTAACGTGTACACCCAAGAGTGCTATTTCACATCATGGTACATTCAAATTTGTTTTTTCTTCAATATCACTCTATCAGAACTATCTATACTAATACACAAAGATATCAAATAAGAGATAATTCCAATTCAATGGAGTATAAAAGGTGAAGAACAATAGATAGGTAACAAAGCGAATGCTCTACAAAAGTGCTCTGATACTGTGACACCAATTGTTTAAAGATATGACTAAGCATAACGTTTTAAGTAACGAATTTATACCACTTGGTCCAAGTGAAGGTACTAAAAAATATATTTACTTAATAAAACTATCTAAGAATACAATATTATAATATTTTTGTGATAAAAAATAGAAATTCCTATATTTGTCATAAATTTGAGGAAATGATAATATTTAGATTTTCATGACTTAAAAAATTTATACACTTCAAAATTATTAGTAAGTGTCATCGATACAAAAATTGTTAATATTAAATTTATTAAAGTTAAAATAAAACTTAAATTTATTTTCTAATTCAAATAAAAAAAATTAAACTAGCTTTTTTCTTATCGAAAACAGCATTTCTGTTACATTAGTTAGCTTAGACTTTACTAAATAAAAGGTCCGACAGTTAAATAAAATACTAGCACACGACAAAACACAATTACTACTTCATTGTAACAAAAATCACAAGCTCATATAGCCGTTAAAAGGAATCCATTTCGTCGTATAAAGAAAGTCAATTATTTTAGACCCTGTGGATGTCATTCGAAATCGAAGTATTTTAGAAATGCCAACTTTCATGACCATTAAGTTCTCTTTATGCGGAAATAGCAAAGATTAATGATTCTTTATAATCCTGTTAACTGAAGTGTTAGATGGAAAGATTTTAGAATAACAATAGTACCAAAAGTCAGGTGATAGCTTCGACTCATCGATTCTTTGATCGAGTCAGAGGTCACTCGGACTGTACTGGAGAGCTCTAATACAGTATATTATTGGATTGGAAATTTGTTTTATCGCTGACTTGTACATAGTTTGATGAATACGTTTGTAATTAAAGTGACAATGGATGTGATTATTTGAATTTTTAACATGATAGCCCTTTTATTTTTTTTACTTGTACATGTTCTGTGACAGCTACAAATAATAGAGTCTTAAGTGTGTTATGTAGAGTCATTATGTTGTTAGTTCTTTTCTTTAGTACACGATTATTTTGTAGAAATTAATACTATTATTACAGATAATGCACGCTATTTGCTTTTTTGAGTCTTTGTTTAAATACACAAAGGTTTTAATATGTAATAGGCAGAACTCATGAAAATATATCAATGTATACTTTTCTGTTATTTAGCCACACTTTAATTAGAATGTACGCATAATTTAATTTGTGTACACAAAAGCTTATCAAAATTTGAAAATCATTTTTTTTATATTTCCATAAATACAACCCACTATGTCATACCGCTGTGTCGCAATACTAATTATTTTTTTAAACTTGGTCATGATTTTAAAAAAAATTAAACCATATATTAAATAAATCATTCCAATTCTATACAGAACTAATCAAAAATTTATCAAAATCATAAGCTCCTTATACGCTCACGATCATTGATTATTGTTGGAATAACAAAATTCTATTAATTAAAATCAACATATTTCTCTTAATAGATTTTTGATTTATGTCATATATATACATATATATGCACTATTACATTTTAATTTATAATTTAATTAATCGATTTATATTTGCATTTGATATCGAGAAACGATTTTATGTATCCAATAAATTATATTGAGCAGATGTTAAAATATTTTTGCTAGTCACGTTACAAATCGTAGTATTCATATATTGGTATGTATTCATTCAGGGAAAATTCAGATTGCCACGTCATTGACCTGTGGGCTTTCTTGAAATGCTAATAGGGTAACAACCCTAAGGTCCTACAGAAATATTATATATTTGCTTGCGTTTCTCTACAGGGGTTGCTCCTCTAATTGATGATGCTGGTGAAATATTTTGTCACAACAATTAGTCTTGGCTGTCGAGAAATCGCATGTCAGGCCCCGAATTTTATTGATCGAGTATCGATTAATCATCGATATTGATCACCGAATCCTTTGAAAGCCCTTTTGGAATGACACACGTTTGTTACAATTATTGTATAATATAATATTCGTTGCGTTATTTCTTTGAATAATATGCATTATTCAATAACAGAAGCAGAATGCAACTTTTATATGAGTTACAAAAGACTTGGTTACTGTATAGTATATGGGAGTTACAGTTAAAATAAGTATGTATGTATATATATATATATATATATATATATATATATATATATATATATATATATATGTATAGAATGAAAAAAAATATTCAAAAGCTATGTTATTCAAAACTTATATCTTCAGAATTGAAAACCCATCGGAGATTCATAAAAGCTCATAGATAAAGCTCTATAAAGCACTACCGTTAGCTTACAAGCCTTATTAATCATGCAAACCATAGTTTACAAACAAAACACTAATTGGTCAGAATGAGTCTACTCTAACTTAATTGGGCCCTATTCACGTTTACGATGACTATCTTTGTTCAGTTAATATTCTGTACCAATATTCATAATTTCTAGTTCATATATATGAATATATACATGGTTTTAATCGGTTGCGTAAATCGATGCAAAATGGGACAATTTATATACATTAGTACCGTTTATTTTTCTTGTATCTCCACGCTTTTAGCTCGCATAGCAGAGTAGATAGGATGCAGTTGCTTTCCGCCGAATTCGAGATATTGCGTATTGAGTGGCGGAACACAACGCCACTTGTTGTCCCAGAAGAGCAAGGCAATGAAATAGTTACCTAGTTGCAAGGCAAAGCACTCCCTTCTGCATTTTCGTAACACAACGCCGACCTTTATTATACCAACGCTGAGAAATAATAATTTATTAGTATATTATATTACATATAAAACGAATAAACAAATAAGATGTAGTGAAAATTCTCTATAGAAAAATAAATAACAATACAGTTAAAAATAAAATAACATATAATGTAAAATATATAACGGTCATTTAAAGTAACCGATGCAAATTGTGTATCTAGACTTAATTAGTATTAATGAAGTAATTAAAACACTCAAGTAATGTCTAAGTGGACTAATTAAAAAATGACAATCTCAATAAATACCGTTCATACTATGAATAAAACGAGATATCTTTTTACACTATTTAATATAAAAATATTTTTAATAATATATTTATTAGTGTATATTTGATAAAATAAAAAAACAGCTTTACGTTCCCGTTCAGAGCTGCCTTTAATCTAGAATTAAGGCACTCTTTCTACACTTTCAACTTGAATTCAAGACGATATATTGAGTGTTTTATAAATAATTGAAAATGATTTTAATAAATTTAGAAAATGAAGCTGGTGGTGACGGAGTGGGGCAGCGTTTGACTGTAAACGCGATGCGATGCAACGCGCAGAGATGATTATATTCAAATTTGTTTCATTTCCTCGCTTTGGTAAGACAAAACGTGGCGTAGAGTTCCGCCATTCAACACTCAAAGTCTTGCATTCGGTGGAAATCGGAGTGTGGAGTGCAATTTACTCCATACATAAGTTCTTCTTACTTCCTGTCAGCCCCGTAATGCGGGATAAAAAGCGTGAAGCTAAACAAAAAGTTTTAACTAAAAACAGAAAAGCCAGTTAGTTGCAGTACAATATCGATCCGAATCGCCCAGGTCAAAGAATAATGACGCGACGCGACGTGGGTCCATGCGCTCGCATAATATCCATCTATTGCCATTCCGCACATGCATGTGCATGTATATACATGCATGTTGAAATGATAAAATTACTATTACTACAGTTGTAACGAAACATGTATGTACGTATAATGTTATGTTTTAGTCTGTTTGTTGAATATATTTCTTGATCGACATTTCCCTATAGTTAAATAATGCTTTATAAACGACATAGGCGCAATGTAACGGCGTCTGATTGTAAACGCGTTGGGTTATGAGTTCGATTTCCACTCGGGGGAATAATTATGTTTAGATTTTTTTCAATTCCTCTAGTAGGATAAAGTGCGGCGTTGAGTTCCGCCACTCAACACGCAATGTCTCGAATTTGAAGGAAAACGAAGTACGTAGGGTCTCGACACTAGGTACTTACTGTCTACCGAGTAGCACTCGGACTAAAAGCTAAGTAAAAAAGAAGCTAAAAAAAATGAAATGGTAGAATAGTTAAACACGTGAAACCGTTAGGCTTAGTGGTATAGTAAACGCGATTTGTTGTGGGTTCGATCCTCTTTTAGAGAATAATTAAATTATTTACATTTTCTCACTCTGACAAGACAAAATGTCGAATTGATTGAATAGTGAACAGAAAACAATAGAGTGGCGAGTTTTGACAGTTAATGCCCTCTGACATATTGTTAAAATAGAACAATTCATTATTCATATATAAAAAAATGTTTTACCAGACGTAAATTCCAGTACATATTCAACACATGTACCAACTTTTTATTTCAAACAAAAACCTAATATAAAGCAAAATTGTATCGTGTTATGATAACGAGAGTGAATGTAAAAAGCGTTAAAGTCCCACGGATAGGTGAGCGCGACAAATCTGTAGTGGCTCGGAAAAAGTGTATCAGAGTAGCTACTGCGTAGTGTAAAACAAAATAGACATTAATCTTATTATAGTACGTTTACATTTATAACAACGGTGTTTTTTTTTTTAAATATCTCGGATATTTTTGTAGAGAAGCACAAATATTGTAAAGGTTTACTTGATAACGCCGTGATGTGGATTCGTATCATATTTGGAAGAAACTATATTTAAATTGTTTTCATTTCCTCACTTTAGGCCAAAGCGGCGTTAAGTTCCGCCACTCAACACAAAAAATCTGAAATTTGGATGAAGAGAAAGGAACGAAGTGTCATTACACTAGATGCTGGTTTTTAGCATTCTTCCCTCTAATGAGCATCGAACTTACATTAATCGCATATTCATTAAAACACTGTCCCATTGCCCTACGAGCTTCTAATCATATATGATCATATAGCAATATGAAAATTTAATAGAATTTTTGCTTCTCGCTTTTGTCCCGCATGACAGAGTAGATAAGAAATACCTAGTATCAAGAAACTCCGTACTCCACTTTCCGCCGAATTCCATACATTGCGTTTTAATTAGTGGAACCCAACGCCCCGTTG
Source organism: Dryadula phaetusa (assembly GCA_032432895.1). NCBI lineage: Eukaryota > Metazoa > Arthropoda > Insecta > Lepidoptera > Nymphalidae > Dryadula > Dryadula phaetusa. The sequence continues at coordinate 324,512 of JAOYRS010000035.1, forward strand.
TGTTACCAGAACGAGCCAATGGAAATAATCTAAATACAATCATTCCCCTGAGTGGAGATAGAATCCACAACCGTTTGCTTTTAGTCAGACGCTGCACCATTTCGCTGCGACCGATCTCTTAATAGAATATTATCAAATATTATTATATCAGATATAGTATACTTGTAGTATAGTATAGTATACTTGTAGTATATAAAATGAAGACTTAACTGAACTTAGATTACAATCTGATGAGCAAAACGATTAAACATTAAAGAGTAAGTTAATACACCGATAGCAACATAATAATCCATCATAAAATTCGTAATACCCTTACACTCGACGCCGCTATACCTTGATTTAGTTTTGATAGGCGATAATTTGTTATGGTTTTCCTTTATACGGGACGAGAGAGCGAGATTGCTTCAAGTTGGTATTGAAGGTGATATTATTGTTATTACTTATATTATATTTATATTGGAAAGTTTCAATAGAGTTTCAAAAGATCTTGAAACTCTCGGCTTGAAAAAATTGGTAAAAGGCGGCCCTGAAGAGAGAAGAATGGAGTAAAGTTTTAGAAGAGGCTAGGGTTCACATAGAGTACAGCCACTAATGATGGTAATTGGGAACTTAGGTTTCATTGACTAGCTTTGCTAATTTTGGATTTATAGGCCAGATCTGAGAAGTTTTTAGGTTCACAGGATTGCAAATTTAATAATAATTTCTATATAAGTATGCTTCTATATATAATGTTATTTATCAAGTCTTAATACAATATAATATCCCATGAGTATATCATGTAATAACTCTACACGACTTAAAAAAATAATGTGACATAAGATTTTCGCAGGAAAGTATCAAAATATGGAAGAATGTGTAGAATTTATATATTTTTGTACAATATTATACTTTTTTAAATTAGACTAAAGTTTTGTTTCAAATAAGAAAAGCTGTAGAGTTCTACTACCCACATTTACTTTAAAAATGGCACAGCATTTGAACCCACGACTAACTAAATAGATATCTTTGATTATACACTAAGCAATGTGCTGCAAAGGTCACGTATATATAATATATTTAACAAAATTAAGATATAATTTGCCTTCGTGTTAAAACACTGACAGATCTCGTCATTTTTTTGTTCGTGAAGTTTAACGAATCATTAAATGAGTACAGTTTTTCTGTTTGTTTTTAAACACCTTTTATTTATTTGGTAAAGCAAAAAAATTAATGCATTCAAAATAATTAACTTATCGTGTTCCTTGTGTATGGAGTTTTATTCACCTTGTGATATTTGTTTATGTTTATTTTGTTAAATATAGGTAGGTATACTATAAATCTAAATATAATTTTCAAAAAAACGTATAAAATTTGAACGCAGTGGGATTCGAACCCGCGCCTCTTTGATACCGTCCAAGAGGCGTGTATCCAAGAGGCACGAGTTGGAATCCCGCTGCGTTCAAAATTTTTTTACTAAGTCTGAAACAACACTTTAAAAATAGTAAATATTAAATCTGATTAATATATTTATATATAAGTCTATTTCCCATTTTCCGTCCCAAACGGTTATTGTGTGATGATTGGTGTAACTTAACGCTGCATATGATTTTAAAAAATCTTCCACTGTGGTTACTGCCTGAAACCACAATATGAATTCAGATTCGTTACTATTGCGTCGGGTCTCTACATACATGAGTAATCCCTTAATTAGTTAATAATAGGTTTTCGCCGGATATCAGGGTGCTCATGTTGAGTGGCGAAACTCAACGCCGTACAATTTAAACAAATTTATTTTTAATTTTACAACCAGCTAAAACTTATATCTAAGTACCTTTTGACATCTGATAGTTTGTTCACCACAAACTCTCAAAATAATCATTAAATTATTTGTTACATAGAAAACGACGTTTCTTTTAATAATTATTAAATTTTATTACTCTATAGACCTTTTTTACCTTATGGTTATATTGTTTCTCCTGTAAAGCTTGCTTTATTATAATTAATTACTTGGAAATAAGGTTAAAATTTAAGTGAATTTTTTAAACAATATTATACAATATTATATTCCAATACGTGGTCTTTCTAAAAAGAACCAGAGTGTACATATATCTTAATTCTAATAAGTTACTTGGAATTTTGTAGATAAATACCAAGTAGAAAAGTAGTTAGAAACCCGACTGCCAAAACAAAGGTTATGTTTTTACCTAGTATGTATGTATGTCCGTTCGTTTCTTTGTTCCCTCGTAACAGCTAAACCCGTGAACCTGATTTCAACAAAAGATACGTCATTAGATGCGTCTTAAGAGCGTGAATGTCACGTTATATATAAAATTACTGAAAACAAAAAATGACGGATTATAAAACTTACTTTTTAACCGAAGTTTGTTTTTTTTTAATTATAACTTGTTAAACATGACATATCAACAGACAATTCGCTTACAACGTAAACGAGTATATACTACAATGGGTGTAATTAAAATATTTCGTATTGGCAATCGTCTTATTTTATAAGGCGAAGCACGAAATCATTGCAAATGTAATGTTTGTGACACAGAATTTAGATTTTTCTAAACGAGTCCAGCATAGCCCTCGCTGTAATGAAATTTCAAACAGATTCCGACTATAGAAATGTGCCTTCAAGTTTTCATCGAGGGTGACACAGTTAGTGGTTGTGGATGGAATTGTAATGAACAGCTTCCTCTTGTTTGCTTGATTTAAATTTTAATTTCGTAGTTAAGGTTAACTTTGTAGTAGAACATTTGTATGTAATATTTTCTTGTACTGAGCTCATCTATATGTAGATATTTTATGGTATTTGATATACAATTTTCTTATTTTAGCCAGAATGATTAGAACGAGAAATCATATTGGTTTTAAATTTTTAAACTAATTAACTATTACATTTAATTGTTATGCTTTCGTATACTTTGCGGATTAAGAAGTGCGAAATTTATAACGTATATTAAATATTCCTTCATAAAATCAAGATTGCATCACCCAAATGAAATAAAATTTGGAAATCAATACTAAAAAAGCATAAGTTTCATGACAAAAAATGCCATATTTGCTATAACCTGATAAAAAATTTAATGATTTCTATCACAAAATCCTTTTAGATATGTCTAAAATGATGCCATTCCCATAGATCCCCATTTCCCACGGAGTCGGTGCGGGCATAATGGTCGCGGCAAATGACAGGCCGCGCCGGCCGCTTCACACGCTCGCATCAGCGCGAACACACCACATAGTCACATTGATTCGTCCAGAACAACTGTAGCTGCTCTAATAGCGGTGACCCGTTGTTTTTGTATTGTAGAGATAAATATATATCGAGATGAGGCTTTCCTGTTATAACGTGGAACTGCGTCTGACTGTAAATGTCATTGGCTGTGGGTTCGATTATCACGCATGGCTGTTTTGACAAAGCAGCGTTGAGTTACGCCAACTTATATTGATTTTCATTTTCTTGTAGGCAGTAATCGAGAAATGGCATTTTTTGATACTAGATTAAGTAAATAAACTATCTTTAGTTAGGGCAGTAATTAGAGTTATATGGATTCTCTCTACGTATTTCTAAGCGAAAAAATCGATGTGAAGCTTGACCACCCTTTTTATAGTTAAACCATATAAAACGACATTGTTAACATTAAAATAAATTAAATTAATATTAAAATGTAAAGTAAAAAGAAATCGCGGTCATCGCTCTCAAAAAACTCAGAAGAGTATTCGAGCGTTTAAGCAGACGTAGCAGATCGATTCCCTTCAAGTATCATTTAATTAATTTGTCAGTTGCCCTTACGTGTTTTGAACTTACGCATCCCAAATTTGGAATTGCTCAACCAAAATTGAACCCGAAACTGTTAACAAAGAGTCTATATTCCTTTGTGTAAGCAAACCCACTGGGCCGTATGGTGCATGATATGTACCGATACGGCAAAAAGCGGTCCGTCAGCGATTCATAACTTATCTCATATGCAATCTAGACATGCAATTATCATATTAATTACTTAATATTTGGTTGACGTGGACTGAACGCGTTGTTTTGTAATCCAGGTGTGGATGTGGAGGTATCGGCCAAATTGATAAAGGTGTGAAAGATTTTAAATTAATCTTGAGGAAACGACGCGTTTTGATTGACGGCTATCCTCTAAATAACTCTATAAGGATGATAAATGATAAATAGTGTAGTTCAAATGTGACGTGACATGACATTGACGGTATAAATATATGTGTGTTATGAGAAACAGTGACGTCATCGTGGCGTGAGGGAACAGGTCGCAGTGATTTTAGTTAAATTATTTTTCTGCTTTGGTAGAACAAAGCGCCGTGTTCAGTTCCGTCCTTAAAGAGGCAATGTCTTAGAATCGTACAAGGAGCGAACATCGGACTGTTTAAGTCTTCTCTATGTACCTAATTATTGGAACAAAGTGTAAACGGAAAAAATAGAATATCTAATAAGAATCACTAATAACTTAGAATTCTATTAACGTCATAAGATGATTTTTCATAATCAGTAACAACAGGGTTCTTATAAGAATTTTTAAGTTTGAAAAATTTTCAGTGTCTTCCTGCAATGATCTTGTTACAAATCATATAATACGATATAATGTTTGTTTTGTTAAAATATAAATTTTGATTTTTACACATTGGTTAGTGGTCGAGTGACTGAAGCAAGAGAAATAATTTTAATATATTTGAAGTTTCCAAGAGGCGCGGGTTCGAATCCCGCTGCGTTCAAATTTTTATACGTTTTTTCAAAAATGTTTTCTAATCCTAAGTGTGGAATAACACTTTAAAAATAGTAAATATTATATTTGAAGTGCTGTTCACACACACATAAGACTAAACGATTTGATCAAGCCTTTGTCTAAAGCATTTTCCTAGACAATTTAAAATCTCGCTACATTTAAATTTTATACATATAGATATATTCTTGAGGATATTTTCATCCTAAATTTTCTTGGTAAATTTAAAAAAAAAAACACTAATATAAAATCAATGTAAACTGAAACAACAAGACGCAATCCCAATTCCATAACGCACAAGTTTTAATAAGTTCATGTAATAAATATTAAAATATAGCAGGTGATACCGTAAAACCGACAAATCATAGCGACAAACTGCACACAGTATTAACTTGGCCAGCACATTTTGATCCTTATACCATTAGAAATAAGAGTGAGAGGATCTCGTTCAATCTAATTTAAAGTCGACGCGATGAGCGATAAGCGTGGAAGACCCCCTGTTGGGTGATTTAGGTGATGTGGCCCCGCCGGATGCGTATTTACAACGTCGAAGATTTTGTATCGCGAAACTGAATGCCTTTTTGAACTTTGTGCTTTTCAATTTGTTTAATGGCTAATAAAAGATGTTGACATTTGATTTTTACTTTTGTTATTAAAACACGCTTTTTGTACCGCATAGTAGTGTAGAGAGAGAGTAACTAGTGTCAAGGCACTCCGTACTTCGTTTTTCGCCGAGTTCGACATATGAGGCGGGCGTGTAACTGCGACTCAGTTTCATACTTATGCAGTTATTATCGATATAAGATGTTATAATTATGTACTTAACCTTATAATGAATAAATTTTATTATTATATTATTATTGCGTGTTCAGTGGCGGAACACAACGCCACACTTCGTCTTTTGCTAGTGCGAGGAAGTGAAATAATTTAAATATAATCACTCTCCAAGTGGTAATCGAACCCACAACCGAGCGTTTACAGTCAGACGCTGGCCTTCTGCGCTAAAACTGGCCCTTATAACATGTTTTTTCATATAATAAAAAATGATTAAAAATGAATAAATTTATAAAAATTATCGTGATTTAACTTAATTCGATAAATCGTTGATTATATTTATATTATTTTCATTCTCTTTCACTGATGAAATAAAACGCGGCGTTAAGTTCCGTCGTTCTGGTGAACTACTAACTCGATTTAAGAAGGTTGGTCTTACAATATGGATATTTTAAGGGCGCATTTGAAATTTCCCTGAGGAAATAACATTATTCTGGGTTCACAGTTATCTATCTGGGTTTACTTCCCTTGCCCTTTATATATGTTTGAATAAAAATTAATTAACGGTAATAAAAAATACCGTCTTGGCTAACAAAATTGAATATTTGAAAATATCAAAATATGAATCTTATACAATATGTATATTTACGTTTTCGTGCACCTGCCTAGAGATCGCCGATACCAATTCACATTAGGTATAGCTACAACCCATTGTTCAAGTGATGCTTTAAGATTTACCGCTTCTATTAAAATAAAATACAGCTTTTCACTTATAGATCTAAAATAAATGTACACAATTTTAAATTGAATTACTTCAAATGGATTAATCGCGTATATTTTAATATTCGAAAATATATTTTCTAAGAGGTATTTTCGAATGCCGAATTGATAAATATTGTGGTATTCGATTATATTAATCCGTTTAAAATAGTTTCATTTAAAATTATGAAAATCGATTATGAAGATATTTTATATTGAATCTTATTTTCAATTTATTCAATTTATATCTTTAGAATAATTTTAGTAGCTAAACAATACAAAAGTATATAAACAATGAAAACGTTAGCTAAATTTAAAATATATATATATGTATATATATATATATATATATATATATATATATATATATATATATACATGTCTATATGAATGAAATTATTTAAAAAAAAACCACCGATTCATTATGTATTTCGTTTAAAACTGAAACAGAGTTATCGTTTTCTAGTTATCGTAACTATTTAATAACATGCATCGTGATCCTTAAAATTAACAGCTAAATGACTGATTGCGATCGCTCGACACGCCGTATTAACATCGAATTGAGTTTAGACGGATTCAATGCAAAAACTACGATAAGCGAGCACGTATACCGTTTTAGTAGTATTTTTTTCATTTCTTTTTTGTTTTTGTTACATATAAATGTAAGTTATATGTACAAGTACATACATTTTTTAAAATTTGGTTAGAGAAGGCTTGGACAGTGCTTAGGGGCCCCTCGGGCATACACTCGGGTCATATAAACTCCTGTCTCTGAAATGCATAAAGGCACTCCTACTGTGATCGTGGATTGCTGACAAGTTTGTTCTCTTAACTTAAAGAACTTAGGCAAGACCAAGAGCTATTAATAGGATTTTTCAGAAGTAAATTGTATTTGATTTAAAAGTACAAAAAAAATCCATATTACAATTATCAAGCTACTAAAAATTACTGTTTTTAAATAATATAAGTCTGTAAATAAGTTAGTAAATAATAACTGAATACCTATAAATTAATATGAAATGTAAAGGTTATTTTATTTTTTATTTCTACATTTCTTGTAATATTCACAATCTAATAGAAAACTTAATTTGTTTCAGATGAATCAAAAGTGTAAAGTGTGCGGGGAGCCAGCGGCCGGCTTCCACTTCGGTGCCTTTACGTGCGAGGGATGCAAGGTAATAAATAAATTAATAAATGAAATATTATTAACTACTTTTCACATATATGTCAACAATATTTACTGAGACTAAGTATTTAGTGTTAAACAAAATATCAAATTTAGATTATTACAACAGGATTGTGTATATTTTGGTATTGGAAAATACATTTTGATACACTCGAAGTTTCAAACACTTTGCAATATTCCAAAATACACCAACTAACCAAAAAATACGCGATTAATCCGTTTAAAATTTAAAATGTTTTAATTCTGCGAGTACCAAATATAAATCTAGTTTCGTACTAAAAAAGCATTTTTCTAAACTAAACACAGTAAAATACAAACGAAAATAATAATTCTTTTCAAATAAACAAACAATGTTATAATTAGTATTAAATGGGAAACGGCGTGGAAGTGTTGCGGCAACATCGATGCAATTGTAACAAGGTCTTGTTATTTTCAAATGATTAATTTTGTTATCACTTTCGCTGATGAGTGTCTGGTTTGTGTTGAGTGTCCGGATGGTCTTGATTGTCTGGACTAATGTCTGTTGGGTTGCTCATTTTTTTTAGCTTCACTCTTTTATAACGCATAGCAGGGTAGACAGGCAGTACTTAGTGTTAAGACACGCCGTTCTCCGCCAAATTTGAGACATTCTGTGAAACTCAATTTTCAAGTGTAAAATGTCTGACCGCTAAGCCATGCATTCTACTACCAGCTGCGTCGAAATTCTTATACGTTTTGTTACAACTTATTTATGTTGTTAGCTTCTCTGTAGAGAGATTATTACAAATTTCTACTACTTAAAGATTATTAAGAAATAATCGTTTAACAAGAGAGATTGCTATTTTATTTTAATATTTACTATTTTTAAAGTGTTATTCCACACTTAGGATTAGAAAACATCTTTGAAAAAACGTATAAAAATTTTTTGAACGCAGCGGGATTCGAACCCGCGCCTCTTGGATACCGTCCAAGCGCTCTGACCGCTAAGGCATGCGTTTTACTACCAGCTACGTCGAAACTCTTATACGTTTTGTTACAACTTATTTATGTTGTTAGCTTCTCTGTAGAGAGATTTTTACAAATTTCTACTACTTAAAGATTATTAAGAAATAATCGTTTAACAAGAGAGATTGCTATTTTATTTTAATATTTACTATTTTTAAAGTGTTATTCCACACTCAGGATTAGAAAATATCTTCGAAAAAACGTATAAAAATTTTGAACGCAGCGGGATTCGAACCCGCGCCTCTTGGATACCGTCCAAGCGCTCTGACCGCTAAATGATTCAACATACCCTCGTATTTTGCTACTTGCTCTTATATGTAGCTAATATTTCTCTCTTAAAGATGAAATTTTAGTTTTAAATAAATTTAATATTCCTTTCAAATATCAATAGTGATGTCATTTTCTTAATAATAAGTATCTAAAAATCGATATTATTTAAAATACCAAAATTACCAATCATTCGCACTAAAAACAAATCGACTAAAAATGCTAATAAATAAATATCGAGTACCATCCAGCATTAATTGCTGTGTTTATCCAATTATGTTTACAATCGCATAAAAAACGCCTCTATTTTAATATAATTTAGTATAAAAAAATTTGTATTTAGCGTGCACTTTATAACACAGTGTTTCCCCGGGAGATGCACTTGAATAACTCGTTCACGCAACTAGTCCGTTACGATTTTTTTTTTCGCTGGCTATAATAAATGAGATTTGGATTTCTCGTTCGGAGGATACATAAATCCTTTTGGTCGGTTTCATATCATTAGGTTTTTGTAACAATTTGATATATTTTAGTAGTACAAGATTGGTTGTAGGTTCGATTCCCAATTAGATATATAAAATTATATCCATTATCTCTGGTAAGATTTTTGACTAATGATAATTCGAGTTAAAATGGAAACGAAAATGGAATAAACACTACTTTCTATTTAAGTAGCTGCTATGCGAAAAAAAATGCAAAACTATCTTAGAATTAATATCTTGAAATGAATAATTAATATATATTATCGTTATAAAATATATTAGATACCTATAAAGACATTTTTAAGTCAACCTGAAAAAAAACAAACGGAGCTAGTTTACGTAAAGGTAATTTGTAACAAGTGGAACGACCACAATGGTGTTTGCGTCAGTGTCGCAGGATGCAGGAAACTCGGTCAATCGGATACGTAACATGCTGACCATCGTCTAATATTCAACTGTTTTTGATATATCTGAAAGATATTGTACACAATTTATTCATATTTTCATTATTAATAAAAACAATGTATGAGAAACTTTGGAATGAAAAGAGGAGCTCAGAGGAGCCCTTTAAAATCCACATTTAAAGTCATTTCCAACAGTTGTACAAACCCATTTTTTAAATGAAATAAATTTTAAATTAATATATTAATGTCATCTTAAATTAAACTATACGTGCCTATCTTTAATACAGTTACTTATATAAAATTAAAAATATATATATTTTAATACAATAAAACGACTAATTTTTAAATTCATAAATCAATAATCATATCCTAGATAGAAGCAGTGACCCGCGTCCATTTCGTGCGTCCATTTCCTATAATCAATCGTGGGATTACAAAATTAAAATCACGAAGACATGTAGGGCGAAAAAAAACACACACAAAGATGATTTTGATTGATTGTAATGATAAAATGATACGTTGGTATCAATGGAAACGGAAAGGTTGGTCATGGAGTTTGACTCAGGTTGAGCAATTCCGCCCGCACAGTTCAGAAGGCCGTAAAATGGATGGAATTATATCGAAATTATTTCAAATATACTGTTTTTTTAGATTTGTGCAATATACCGACCAGATATGGAGATGTGTTATTAGTTATTTCAAACAGCAAACGACATTATAGTATTCTTGTTATTGAACTGTACACAGTAGTATGGAGTTTGAATCACATTTATGGGTTTAAATGTCTCTTTACCTATCTTCATTCCTTTTACTACAAACCAGGGCATTCAAATAGAACATAGTGTCAAGACACTTTACGCCCCAATTCGAAACATTCCTTGGAAATGAGCAGAACTCAACGCCGTTTTCACTTAGCAAGAATGTAATGTCTGATTTTGTAAGAAAAATGTATTTCGTCAGTTGATTGTTTTACATGTTACAATTTATTCATAAATTTAGTATATAAAAGAAAAAAATGTAAAAACACATAACCTTTAAATTTGTTCTTTGCAATAAAATTAATCGATCATGCTAAATAGGTTTAAACAAAACAGCTAAAACTATATAGATATTATATATATATATATATATATAATATATTACAAATCTAGATGTATTTACCGATGACCTAACCTTGAGAAACCAGTCTGAAATTCTAATCGACCTATAACAGAACCACGGACAACCATTAGTTTAATTAACAATAACACATATATACATAATATATGAAACCATTAACTGGATATGAAGAAGATAATGTTGTTTAACTTTGATTTTAGCTTTTATGTGTTTTGCAAAATATAATGCTTCGTATGACTCTGCTTATGACGGGCGTAACACAACGCCGCACTTTGTTTTCTTTACGTCTTTTTAAGGCTGAATTTATTGTTTTTACTTAAGTGGGCCAAAATGTACCTTGTATATATATATTACCTTGTATATATCCTACATCTTCCGTTTTTTATTAATTTAAAATTTTAAGTCTGAAAAATCCATCGTGGATGTGCAATGCAGTATGTCATGTGAATGTAAACGCGACATTTGTGACTTCCGCTTTTAGGAAATGAGTTTATTTGATCGCTCTGGTAAGGCAAAACACGGCGTTGAGTTCCACAACAGAAACAATTCCAATTCTTTCTTCTTAGCATTTTCTTGCTATGTGGCACACAGTGTGAAGCTAATCAACCATATTTTTAAAAAAATCACTCACTAATTATAAATTTCAAACAACTTCAAGCGAAAATCGAACCCGTTATTAACTATGATATATGTATGTATCTTTTTAACATTTAAATCTATATAGAATCGAATAAACATAGTCGTTATTATACACCAATGATTAGAAAACAGCAAAAACGTGTGTATTTCCACTGCTCCAATTGTCGTTACACACAAATTACTATGGACCATACGTTCTTGTATCACGGTGATGCGATATAAAGTACACGTATCGTTTAGTTTCTTCTACGAGTTATCAATATAACATTATACTAACGACTTACGTAATACTGTATTAGTTGTATGAAATATGACGTTTTGAAGTGAATTAAAGATTACTTATTTTTTTTGTGTTTGAACATCTAGATATAGATGTTTTATTTTGAATATTAGGAGTAGGTCTGATTGTGAACGTGATTGGTTGTGAGTTTGAGATTCGAGGGAATGATTAAATTATTTTTTTTGGTTGTGATAAGACAAAGCACGGCGTTTAGCTCCACCACTCAACACTAAATATCTTCATTTCGGGCTGAAGACGAAATGTCTTGGAACTGTGTGGATGAAAACCTGCAAAATTAAATAATATCTAATATTTAAATAGTAACAAAATCATCTCACTAAGTTACATAACCATGTAACATTTGAAATTTCGTTAAAGGTAGAATCATTTTTAAACGCTGCCTCTGTTACAGCACCGGGCAACGGTCATAGGTCAAACTGCCAAGGGCGTTAGCAAAAAACACTCATGCCCACTTCAATAATCGACGACAAGAAAACACGAAATTATATTCAAATTTAGATCGGGCCAAATTACGTACAGTAGTGCACGCGAACGTAAAAAATGAACCAAAACCGCACTCTGTGAGCTCTTAGTAATAAATCATTGTAACTAATTTGTTTTTAAACATTTTCTGTGATTATCTCTGTGTGTAATCGGGTTTGCGGAACAATCGACAGTGGCGCCATGCCTCCATTGTACGGGACCCAAGCAAAAGGTGCCGCCGGTATAATTTGTCACCCGAGGTAGAAACCTGCAGTTTGAACCTCGGCGAAGCAAAAATCCTTTAATGGTTAGGGACTGGATTAATCGGATTGTATTATACTTAATTGGACGTTCTGCTCTTTAGTAATTGGTTAATGAGTTTTGCGTGAAATAATTGTTTTGTCAATCTGTGATTGTTTTTTTTTTAATATTTTAAATGCGATTATTTTTAATCTGTACATCTTTGTTGTAGATTTTAATTGTTTTGTAATACTAAATGTGTAATGAATACTTTAAACTTAGGTTTAAACTGTAATTTATCGCATATATATAATAATTAAGTTATAAAAACAAAATATTAAGATTTTAATGCTCTCCCAACAAATGGCAAAAAGCTTTAATATTTACATAATCTTTCAAAGAATCGCTATTATGTATATAACCTCAATTCAAGTGACATTAGCTTGGCCATCTAATCCGTACTTAAATCTAACCTCGCCTATACTCATAGTTATCAATTAAACAAAAAAAAACTAGATCGGTCGATTCATTTGCAACGGCCGTCATATTTAGTTAAAACAATATTGTTATTCGCAATACAATTCACGGCCCGAATTGATTCGTTTCGACGTGATGACACAAGTCAAATCCAATTTGAAATATCCTATCGATACGACCAAGGCATTTTCATATAAAAATCGTTTTCAAATCGATATTTAGAGTGTGTTTTCGCTTGGCAAATATCAAACGGCTTATAGTTGTCATTGTTTTAACGTCGTTATGAAATTGTCAACGAAGTTGGTTGGCACACCGATCGACTTATTGGAGCATGCCGGTGATTTTTATTCACGTCACGCAACCCTACGCTGGCTGGTAGCGCTGCGCTTGTAAAAGTGAATTTTCGTAGGGCGGTTGTAAACGAGCGTTTGTGATACGTCCTCGAGAATATTTTTTTAAGCATTTATATGAATGTAAACGCGTTTAGTAAAATATTTAGCGTTTTAAAATGTTTTATTTAGTATTTATAATATCTTAATTTATTTTAACTTCGATAATTTTTCAAGAACATTTATTGTACAAACATATTATAGGGATATGTATTATATAAATAGAAAATATATAATAAACAATATCACCACTAGTGATGTACTTCAAACAAATGAAATGAACGTATCAACTCAGTCTGCGCCCATCCCTAAGTGGTTTATTGTGACAAGTGGCATTTTGACGGATGATTCTACCGCAACCGAGAGCAAGTCAGTAATGGCAACATTACCTGATTTATTATGAGCGATAGGCGGATTTACGTCAGTTCAAATAGATAACCTCTTACAAAATCGTTTAGGCACACGTTTTGAACACCTTACTGTTATTAGCAATAAGATTTATAGTTATATAATTATTTATTTATAAACAATAAACTCATTATTTATGAGCATTCGATTTCGCCAGTGTCAAGTCAAATGATGCGGAATTCTTATGTTAATTTACAACCAAGCCTATTTATGTATAATATGTTATAAGAAGGTAATTTTTCAACGCCATCTCATTATGGTTATAATATAATTTTGGATCAAATTTAACTTTGCATTCAGAAATTATCAAAGTTCACGTTTTCGCCCGTTAAACAAAACAATGATCACAATCGATCACAAGTGTTCCAATTCGGAATCGTAACCGGATATCAATATATCAGAAGCAAAGCGCGGCATCGGTTCACATTACACGAATAATCGTTTGTATCCTAATGTCAGGCGTAATCAAAATATCGAGACTCCGTTCAGGTCAGCGCCTCCGAATTAAAACGAGAGATGACACGCTATCGCATGTATCGATACAGCTGTCAAAGAACAAATAATCGATTGTCAACTTTATGGTGATGTTATAAAAGGGTACATCACTGCGTTGTTATGTTGGTACTACCGGAGGAGAAAGGTCAGATATTGTTCTCACGTTTTTCATTTTTCGAGATTCAGCTCTTGATACACGGTCTGGACGATGTTGTGGACGATTTGTCAAAATAAAATAAGAAATGGCGCCATATATCATAATCGAATCGTTAATTTTAATGTGTGACAACGGCACACCTTCATAATAGACTAAATATTTTTATAACTTTCTAGTTACATATATAATTTTGTATTTACTATGATTAAAATTGGAATTTATTATCTATTTCTAGTTAGTTTTCGTGTAGTCTTAACTTACAAAGCATGTGTTCAAAAGTCCAGAATTTTCGCTTGTTTTTTACATTAAGGCTATACGCCACCAAACGCGTAGAAATTAATGTAAGAGAGCGATAGCAATTGAAAATTGTGCATTTACTTTAATAATATTGTTTAATCTATAATTTCGAATATAAAAGGGAAAAAATCGTAATATATATTTTTTATTTATATTATTATTAATTTAAAGATCATCAGGGTCCAGTGGTACAGCATTTGACTGTACAAAATAAAGGTAATGGATTCAAATCCCAATCAGTGGAGTGTTTTTTTTTTAATTATTTACGTTTCCTTCGCTCTGGTGTGACAAAATGTGACGTTGAGCTCCACTGCTTGACACACAACGTCTGAAATATATATATATATATATATATATATATATATGTATATATATATATATATATATATATATATATATATATAATTTACATAGCCCGATGGTTATTCTAACAACACGTATATTATGCATGAAGATTTATTATATCAGCATATGCTTAGAGCCAAGGTGGACGTGTGCAGTCTTCACGGAAAGGCTCTCAGTAATATAAGGATTGACTTATCGATTTACATTAATAAGTTAATGATAGCGTGCAAATCTAAATACTAAACGTACTAACTGGTTTTAAATGTTATTTTTATATATTGTGTCACCTTATATATATTTTTTTGTTATTCTAGTTTAGTTGCTTTGAATGAACGGCAGTGGGTATTTTTTTAATTGACTACTCTGATTTTGTAAATCACGGAGTTAGGTTGCGTGGCGTGATGATGAACGGAAGCCGATATATATTGAATTGGCCAAAATGCTTTAAAATAGCGAACTTAGATTTATATAGACCGACTACAATTTTAATGTATTTGATTAAAATAAAATTTAGTTTCATTTCTACGCTCTCGTAAAACAAATTGAGGCGTTAAACTCTACTCAACACGCAATGTCTCGATTTCGTGGAGCTAGCAGTCAACGGAGTGTCTTAACACTAGGTCTCTGACTATCGACCTACCTATACGGGCTAAGCCGTAAAGCCGCTTTTTGTACTCCGGGGAATGATTGTATTTAAACCATATTCATTTCCTCACTGTGGTAACACAAAGCGCCGCGTTAAATTCCGCTACTCAACACACATACGGAGTGTCTTTACACTTACTATCTATCCTGCTATGGATAAAAGAGTGAAACTAAAAGAAAATATGTATATATATTTATATATATTTATATATATATAATATTGAAACACTGCGGTAGGTAAGTCACAAGGGGAGCACCATAAAATAAGCTATAAGTTTTATACCTTACTTTATGAAGTCCTAATGGGATAGAGAATTTACTCAGAGCAAAATTTATGAGAGTTTGCAGCCAACAATGTATTTATACTACGTTCTTGTTTGATAATGAATTCGCGTTGTAGTGACTGGCATTATGTACGCCAGTACTAAAGCTACTTGTACATATATGAATAAGCCTGAAACATATCAGCTAAACCCGTTAATTGGAAGTTTTCATTTTTTAATTATAAAAAGTTATTATGCGGCGTTAAATTCCGCCAAATAACATGCAATATACTACATTAAGGCCTTGCTTATTTTTTATAAAACGTAAAGTTTCTATATAAACAAATATTTTTATTCGCACTTTTTGCTTACTATAAAAAATATAATTATATTGTTAACTATTTATATGTTCTGATTTTTATGAATTTTTCCCATATTCAATTAAGTAGAAAGAGAGAGCCCAGTAACCTTTATATATTTATATCTTTTACCTTTCAATAATTCAAAAACATTTTTAACATATAAAGAAGAAGTAATTGACGGGAAATCTATTAATCACGTGTGTCAATTTCCGCAATAGTAAATAAATCGAAAAATCCCTTACACAAGCGCTTTACTGTCACATAAAATATGTTCAATAACTATACGAATATAATTCAATGCTTTATCGAGTCCCAGACACTATTAGAGGCTGTATAATAAATGTTATTATACTTCTTAATGTATCTGGCATTTCCTTTTTCAGTTTCAGTAACTAGGTACAGTTGGTGCGAATAGTGTGTTAGAACGTTGGTACTGGGTTCTAATTTTTCAGTAAATTCTTATATTTGTAGTATTTAATTGCCTTGTATGCTTATACAAAGCGTGACGTTAAGTTACGCTATTGTAATGTTTTTTTTTTAAATAAAAGATCGAAGGAAAAAGTCTTTAAAATACTTTCAATATACATTACAATGAGAGTTATTTAGAAATGTGTAATTAGAAGCTCTGCAAGAATTTATCGTTCCGCCATTAAAGTGTACACTTTTATTGTCAATAAATAATAACGTACATTAAAGCTGACATTCAGCTTGAACTCGTAAATATCTCTACTTTTTTTTCTTGATGTCTTGTATAGTTTCTTAGTGAAAAGAAATCAAAAATCAACTACTATGTTATTCATATTTCGAATATTACATACTGGATCACGGTATTCAATATCTGGAAAACTTTTTGACTCATCGATACAAAAATATATATAAATTACGAATAAATTATATTAAATAAATATAAATGTACGTAAATTTACGTAGATTTATTTTTATTTCTGTTAACAAAAGGTCGTGTTGTTATGCATGATTTTGAATCCGGACGGAAAGTAGGTTCGATTCTCACACGGATTATATATATTTTTTTATTTCTCCGCTGACAAGACATAGACCGCTGATAAGACAGACCGCTGCGTTATGTCACGTCTCTACGCGTAATGTAAATTATTTGGCAGAAAGCGGACTACGGAGTGTCTGGCCTGGTGCCAAGTGAAGTATTTCCTGTCTACCTGCTGTGCGGTATAAAAAGCATGAAGCTAGAAAAAGACATTAATAAAATTAAGACATCGTGGTGTGAGCAGCAGAAGGCAAAATACCATCAAAATTTAATAATAAATAAATAATATAATATTAAAATTTATAAATAAATAAATAATATAATTTATTTGAAATTTAATTTATTATTGAATAAAATTGCTCAGATCAAATTTAAAGTAACATCAATATAAAGTGTGTTTATTTTAAACGAAACAGGATATGCTTTTAGCCGAGAATTTCATATCAGAACACTTTGCTCTCCACATTCCGCATATATTCAAGAGATTACATATTAAGAAGCGGAACTCAACGCTGAAGAATTAACAAATTAATTGCAAATAAAAAAAATCTACTTTAAATTAAATCTAATTAATAATTAATTAATACTTAAAAATATCACTCGTGAGTCACATTTCAAAGCGCAAGACTACATATGCCATAAATCTGTGAGACGCGTAGTGGCGCGGTTTTGTACTTATAATAAAATCGAACCTTATTCTGCCATTAAATACTGTATTGTGCAGTATTAACCTTGGCAGTTCATGCAATCTAACTAATAGGATGTATTCATAAATACTTAAGATCGCTATAATGGTCCCATATACGAACGGCGTTACATTCTAAGCATGCTCAAGGATCCTCTAAATGGCTATTTTGTAATGGATTGTATTGGTTGACTTAGGAATTGGAAATTATTTTTAAATTAAAGTAGATTTTTTTAATTACAATTAATATGTTAATTCTTCGGCGTTGAGCTCCGCTTCCTAATATGTAATCTCTTGAATTGTTCTGCTTTGCGAACTGTTCCGATTTCGAAGTTCTCGGTTATGTGAAAAGTATGAAAAAGTATACCCTGCTATATATTGATGTAAAATGTTACTTTAAACTGGATTTGAATAATTTTATTTATTAATAAATTAAATTTCTAATAAATTAGAAACTAGTAGCAAAGTGCAATCTCAATTTTCCAATTTTTCCCAACAATCGTTCAAAGAAAGACTAAAAAAATAGTTAAAAAATCACGGAGCTAACATCCGCCATTTAAAAATGGAAAACGGAGTATCATGACACTAGGTTCTTTCTGGCTACTTGGCCAAACAAAAATAGCACGAAGCTATTTCTTATTACATCGAAACAACATGTTATTATAATCATTATATTCAACAACATATAGAAAATTAAATTAAAACAATAATTTATATGTTGGCATTAAACTAATAACATTATAACCTTACATGAAATTAGAAAATATAGAAACTATAATATATTTCTAGGCTTCTAGTGACATCTCAGGTACTCCGGGTCAAAGGTGGGCAAGCCGGCGACTCGTCCGGCCGCGTCTCATATATAATTGTACATATATTATTACTCAATATGGCACAAATCAAGATCTTTGTGGCGCAGTTAACTATTATTCTGACAAACGAGGTGGTTTTACGTTCAATTTCATATAGAAAAGTTGTTTTTTATTTTGTCCGCCTCAGTAAGGAATATATATATATATATATATATATATATATATATATATATATATATATATATATATATATATTCACGCTTTATTCCTAGCGGGTTAGTCAGGAACAACGGAGCGCCAAACGCTACGATCCCTCTCCCTTTCACCTCGTCCACAGTCATTATCCTCTTCATACCCTTTTATGCCCTTCGGGGGGTCCTCATGTTTTTTACGTAACCTTCCTCCACTATTTTTGATAATATGTTTTCGACAGTCAACCGAGGTTTCCCCCGACCTATCGTACCACTCGCTTTGGCTTCATAAATTTTTCAGAAGTATATAGATAAAAAATATTACTCAATTTATGTATAGATAGTTCTATTTATGCAATCCATTATTAGTATTTAGTACACATCACTATTTGGTGGTTTAAAACCACTTAAACGTCACTCATTTATATTAAACATATAAGACCTTCAAATTTAAAAATGAAACAAAGACAATAGCTCCTTTGAGGTTTCTAGTTCATAGTATAGTACTATACTATGAATATTTAGAACACGTATACACTTTATAAATATATGGATGTTGCAAATTTTCGTTTAGAACATTACCCTACTATGGCAAGACAAGCCGCGACGTTAAGTTACGGTTATTAACACATAATTTAGAAGTACTATTTGTATTATTAGCTTAGACTAGGTTAGAATCCGCTACTTTCATTCAAGAAGTACTAACGTTTTAATATTTACACACTAAGCCAAAACGATCATCATTTATTTATGAATAAAATATTTAAATTAAAACGTATACGTACATAAACAACAAATTATGCGCAAATTGCGACGTAACCCGTCGTATTCACGGCAAACGTAATATGACCAATTAATTATAACATCAAGTGAGCCTGTACAACAAGAAAACTGGTCTGGTCTCGTCTGGTCTGGCCCGGTCTGGTTTGATAATTTTGAGTTCAAAAGGGTCGTGGGTTCTATCATGAAAATTTTCACGTCACCCGCTATATGATCAGCTTTATTGGTATTCTATCAGACTATAAATTATGTTGTTTCTGTAAGAATTGTTAAGGTTCTAAGAACTTAAATAGGGCTTGCCATACAGATTTAGTTGCTTGACATTGTTTTATGTAAAAGGTATTTTTATATTTTAATACAAATATTTTTTATATAGATCTTGAACTCACTACCACTGTGTGCAGTTAACCTCCCAACTATGACACAAAGACATTATTATGCATCTTGCATAAAATACTAAGTACACTATAACTAAACTTAAGTAAGTGATAAAAATAGCTTTAGCGGTAGATAATTCAAAAAATGTCGCCTTTAACCGCACAAGCACCTAGCGTAGTGGGCCTGCGCGGGCGCCGACTCTATCTAACATTCGATCTCAAAAGGCGTTTACACATTCGTTAGATTCGGATCACGCGCGGAACGCGATTTAAAGATGGCATTGTTTCAGTTTAAATTCCTCATCTATGACGCGATCAGTGCAAGCGCAATCCATTTATAATTCACCCCATGTTCCAAAGAATATTTTGGCAATGATCACCGAAGATAGCAATACACCTTTGTTACTTATAACCTTATTGACAAAATCATCCGTAACCTCTATGAAGGTTAAAATACTTTCAAGAAACATCAATCCATTCAAACGTATCGATTTTGCATTTTAGTTTTCGTTAATCCGAAAACGAAAACAATAGAATTGGTTTATATAATGAATTAAAGTCCAAGGTCGAAAAATGAAACCGTACATAAACGAACGTAGCCGACCGGAACCGAACCTGTGGCCTATATGCAACGGAAGTAGCGTCTTAAGCCGTAAACACTACGTTAGTAAGGTAGTGGTTTCACTTTCGACGTTACGCACTCGACTTGTAACCAGCAGCCCGTGTAAATACAGCTTTACTTGCTCGCTTTATAAGATCATTTCAAATTTTATACCATACATAATTTACGATGTAAATTTTAATGATATCATTAATAGGCTATGATTAAAGACCACTTACATATCTATTTAATCACAATGTTTATAGGTTCGTAAATCATCGGTTTTTACTATGATGCCCTCTAAACTTTTCTATCTCTTTCTTTCCAGTCATTCTTCGGCCGCTCGTACAACAATCTGAACTCCATCACCGAGTGCAAGAACAATGGTGACTGTGTAATCAACAAAAAGAACAGAACGGCATGTAAAGCGTGTCGACTGCGGAAATGCCTTATGGTTGGCATGTCCAAGTCTGGCTCTAGGTATGGAAGAAGATCAAACTGGTTCAAAATACACTGCCTATTACAAGAACAGCAACAGGCTGCCCAGTCGCAGTCACCTCCAAGGGTGCCTTCGTCACCACACTTAGCACCACCATTCCCGCCTCATCTATTTCCAGGCCTGGCAAGACCGAGGACTAAAGAAGAATTGGCCTTATTAGGCCTAGATGATTATAAAGTTCCCTGCTCTGGGTCACCTGATTCACATCGTAGTGGCTCTTCTCCCAAATTAGATGAAAAAGCACGGATCACACAATCTCGTCCCTCAGATAGACCATTAACACCACCTAGGGATGCATTCCTCCCCCTCCCCTTAGCCAATATATCCTTGCCTCATTTCCCCCATTCTCCATTTTTACCACCGCCACACTTTAGTCCATTTCCTCCCAATCATCACCTTCTTTTCCCACCTACATTCCATCCCATATACTCAAGACATTTACTGGATCACGCGGCGCTACGGCAAGTAGCTGAAAATAATAATGATGTAAGAATTGACGACAATAACACAGAATCTTCAAAACGATTCTTTTTAGACGAAATTCTTAAACAACAACGCTCACTGCCTACACCACAAAAAGAAATAATTTCGGAAGAGGAATTTGTGCCAACGCCGCCAGCAGAGAGGAGAACGTCCGAATCACCTCTGCAAGAAAACCCAATGGACCTATCTGTTAAATCAGATGGAAGGTCGAGCTCAGCCCGACGGCGGTCCGACGACAGTGAGGTGATAGCTCCTGACAATGATGACTTACTATCTGGCAGCGAGCAGGCATCCGCCAGCGAGGAGGAAGACATGCCTTACTCGCAAATAAAGCGAATCAAGCTACATCCTCTAGATCTGACAACCAAAGTCTGACGCCAACGCCGCAAACACGCTTCGCTAGCGCTGATCTGATTTATCACTTTGTCCACACGAAGGCCAGTAAATTAGGTGGTGATCGTTACGATCGAGGGACAAATGCGTTTGTTTGTAAATTGTTATCAATTGAAGAGTCTATCCAAATACGTATCTTAAGTAGTGTAGTATGATAATGTTATTGTGTTATTGGCAAAAGCCTCGGTTGAAGGTTGTACAAACAGTGTATATATTAAATTATTCGTACCCTAAGTGTAGATTTGTTAGCTGCTATTAAAATGGAATTGGATCCAACGAAAATTAATATAACTGCGTACATACATACATACATATATATATATATATATATATATATATATACATATATATAGTAATTTTTGTATAATTATAATATAATTTATTCAACTTTAGTAGAATTTTGTTTGAAGTGTCGTTTGATGGTTTAATAAATATTAAATTCGGGTGCATTGCGATTGTTCTTATATTGACAATTATACACTCTAAGCTTATTTACTATTGGAAACCTTCCACCTACTTAATTAGTTTCTGTACAAAATTCTATACTTATCTGTATAAATGAACTGTATAATTATACACTAGGACATTCCTAAAGATTTGCTCAATTTTCTTTTATATATATATATAGATATATGCATATATATATACATAAATGCATATATAATATATCATATAATATGTTCTTATGTACTCATGTAGGGAAATTTAGTCGCAAATACATACTCAGATGCAATGTATGATATGGTGTGAGAAAAGATTGTGTATAATTAATATAGGTAACATGTTTCATAAATGTTTTGTTTTTAATGCATTCTACGGACGTACAAAATAAATATTCACGCACTCGATTTTTGTTTTTTTGTATTATTTTTGTACCTCAAATACCTTAACATAGATTAGAAATACGGTAGCTAATATTAAAAATTAGAATATACTAAATATGATAATATTAATTTAACTAACTAAGCTTTGGGACTATGGTTTTCAATCCATTTTGTCATAGCCACTATTGTGGTTTAAATTCCCACTCGAGGAAGTGATTGTGTTTAAAATTATGTTCATTTACCAACTCTGGTAGGATGAAGTGTGTAAGCGGAGAACAGAGGGTTTTATCACTAGGATCTCTCTGGGCACCAACGCATTCATTAACATAAATAAATTTGCAAATTAGACTAACTTCTGATTAAATGAAAAAGGTATAACTTTAACTAATATATCTTTTACTCTATTAAAAAATCAAAAGTCTTTTTTAGTTTTATATTTTTTTTGTCTCATTTACACACGGAAGCAAGAAAAATGTTCAGAAATATATAAAAAATTAAACCTATAGCTTAATTAGTTAGGCTTTAGTATTTGGGCTGTTTCCAAGAGGTGCAGGTTCAAATCCCGGTCATTTAAAATTTTTATACTACTCCAAACATTATAATAAGTAACAAACCAAACAAACAACTAAAAACAGCATAACAATATTTCAATATTTGCTTTTACACTGAAAATACAAATAAATAAATATGAGAAATGGTTTTAAATAAAATAGAGGATTCACAACGCTATCTCTTGAAAGGCATCGTGATACACGAAGTACCAGGTTCAATCCAGGTCGCTTATTTAAATTGCCAATGAAAGTTACGCGGCTCTGTGGAAAGGTGTTGATTATGCCAATTACATACAAAATATATCCCTTAGGATTTATAACTTGGACCATCTAAGCGCAGAGGAGCAGTATTGTACTGTAGAGGTTTTGGATTCGATTCCTAATTTCTGAAATAATTGCATATAAACTATTTCTATGATTTTGGTTTAAGGAATTGACAAGCATTGCTTTTTAATAGGTAAATGGAGAACGGAGTGTTTTGACATTAGATTTTCTGTACATATCTTGTTTTTTTTTGTGATTAAAACGTGAAAGTAAATTACGAGGCCATCGCAGCGCAATGGGACACTGTATTATTGTAAACGCAATTGGTTGTGGGTTCGATTCTCATTTGGGGGAATGATTACAATTAAAATTTATTATTATTTCTCCTCTCTAGTAAAACCTCGATATCGTAAGCGATATCTCGTATACAGAGTGTCAACATACTGGGTACTTACACTCTACCCTGTTTTGCAAGACAAAAGCGCGAAGCTAAAAGAAATACAAAGCGTGGCTTTGAATTCTACCTACCAGCGTTTATTTTTCGAAGAGTGAAACACAGTGTTTCTGCACTAGTTCTTCAAGTGCGAAAAGGGTGATGTTTTTAATAAATAAATAAAATAAAAATAAATTGCATAACATTTTTGAAAAAAACGTATAAAAATTTGAACGCAGTGGGATTTGAACTGCGAACTGCTGCGTCGAAATTCTTATACGCTTGTTAAAACTTACTTAACAAACTACGACGCAGTTGGTAGTAGAACGCATGGCTTAACGGTCAGAGTGCTTGGACGGTTTCCAATAGGCGTGGGTTCGAATCCTGCTGCGTTCAAATTTTTATACGTTTTTTCAAAAATGATTTCTAATCCTAAATGTGGAATAATACTTTAAAATCAGTAAACTGATAAATTGCATATCCACCGAATGGTGTGAAACCACCTGAGATTTTTAAAATTTATTTTATCGTATAGAGAGTCTAAACCATAATATAATTTATTCCCCCAATTAAGCGACAAGCGCCGTCAAAAACCCAATTATATAGAACAGAGGAAAGAAGCTACGACGTGCGCCTTCACTTCACATATTGACTGTTTTCTAATAAAAGAAAACATTTAAAACTAAATATCAAATAAATTATCATTATATAGATTAGAACTGATTTGGTCACGCATTTGACTTGATTTGAAAATTAGTATTCTGGTATGAATTTAAATTAGAATTATGAGAGAACCGAATGTGACACTAAAAATTTGAAATCATATGCCCGTACTACACTAGCCACAGATCGTGGTTTCGTCTGTTTAATTAATACTATTTTATTAAAATGATAGATGTGCCCACGCTTTGTCCACGTGAAATATATTTTAATTTATAAATAAAATAAACCTTAGCACGCTATGCTATTTACCATTGAAAGTTCTATCAAAATTGATCCAGCCGTTCCAGAGATTAGCCTGAAAAAACAGACACACAGAAATTGTAAATCATATTATGTTAGTATATGCCAGTATACCGTGTATACATATGTATTTAATAAAAAGGTTATTTCAACATTACAAACAGACACTCCAATTTTACATTTTATATATTTAGATATAGATTAAATTTAATAACTATGTTATGGCCAAATAAAACAAAACCTGTATAAATTGTAGTCTACGAAATATTCTAAAATATATATATAAGCTATGTTACTAAAAAAATAAATTCCTTAGTATAAAATTTCATTTAAATTCATTAAGTAGTTTTAAACTAAGAAGCAATATTTATACAATATTTATCTTAGCCTATTTTTACATTTTTTTACATTTATATGTATATATAGTATTTTGAAATTAGTCTTGTGTGGCCCAGTTGCGGACATTTGCTACCGGATGGGGGTACAAAATCTTGGGGGACATAAAAATAAAAAAATAGAGGAGTGATTTTTCTGTAAATTCCTACTCCTAGAGCATCGGACATAAAAATAAAAAAATAGGGAAGTGATTTTTCTATAAATTCCTACTCCTAGAGCATCGCTATATATCCATAGCAGGGTAGTTAGATAGAAGTTAATATCCAGGCACCTCGCTTGCCGTTTTTTAACCCCAATTCGAGACATTATGTCTTAAGTGGTGAAGCTCAACGCTGCGCTTTACCTTACTAGACTAAAATTGATATATAACCATTATCCTTGAGTGGAAATCGAACCTATAACCAAACGAATTTCAGTTCGACAGAACTGTATTCCTGTGCTATGATGGCCTATGTGCAAATACCTGTAAACCAGGTTAAGAAAACATATATAAATAACTAGATAATTAAAATATTGACATAATACAAATAAATTATATCTCTATACATAAATGCGTTTAATAAGATCTTTAATTTTCGCGATTTTTATACATTTTAAATGAAAGTTTTTAAACCAGATTAATCGCGTATATTTTGGCATTCGAAAATACATTTTGGACACCTAACGTTTCGAACACTTTACAGTAGTCCATGGTCACAGGTAGAGTCTACCTACAGGCAGAGTACCAAAATATACGCGATTGATCCGGATAAAATAGTTTCATTTAAAATGTATAAAACTCACGAAAATCAAAGGTCTTATTAAACGTAGTATGATTTGAAATAGTTTCATACTACGTTTAAATTTTAATAAGATTTCAAAAAAATAAATATTTTTTTTATCTCAAATATTTTTCTTATCTCAAATGTGCGAGAAATAAAAAAATATATATTTAAAACATTCTCATATTATTCATAATATTATTAATTATATATTGAAGTATATTTGCTAATTAGTTGTATGCCTCTAATACTTTAATAATATTTAGGTATCGATTGAGTTTTCAAATGTTAAACATTAACATTATCTGGTGACTCCAAACACGATACAATGTTCATGTTTTAGTGGTTTTAATAAATTTAATTTATTACGACTTTTAATAACACATTAAAAATAATTTAAGGTTCTTATGTTTTAGTATACAAATAATTATTGTTGAAGTAAATATATGTAAATTAGTAATTACCTATCTATGACGTTATCATGACCCAGCATTTTAATAGATCTTATACATATACATTATAGAGCCCACATTATAGAGCCTATAGTATGGCATTCCTAGCTAACGTAGATAGATTATAGCGTTAAGTTACGCTATTCTGTAAATAGAGAAAAGAAATAAATGACAGCTCATTGACTGATGCCAAATTTTCATCTATTCAATTCAATCTGACCAAAAAGACTAGTATTTTTCCCCGTTGCTTATCAAGTACACGTAGTTTTATCAACGATGTATAAAATGTGTATGTCACTTTGCTTTGAGAACACGCGAAGGAGATTGATTTAAAGTATACGAGTATAAAACACAGGATGGCGTTTAAAATATTTATTTTATCAACTTAACAAAAATCTTATAATAACTCATATTATTTGTTTTTTTATATAAAAAAATTTTTACTTACCTACGCTCATATTTCGAAATATATAAAATTTAAATATGCAAAATTATATTTATATATGTTTTAGAGAAATCGTATAATTCAGAAAATTCATATAAATAGTACAAATTTTATATTTATATTTGTAATATGATTATATTACGTTATTATTTGGTCATAATTCAAAGTATTGCATTAGCAAGGAAGGTAATAGGTATATAGCTATAATTAACTAAATTCGCTTTTAAAGGCCTTAGCTTAGCGTTTTTAAATATTTAAATAAGTTCTTAGCCTTATTTTTTTTAGCTTCACGCTTTCATTCCACACAGTTGGAGAGACAGAAAGTACCTAGTGTCAAGAAACTCCGTACATCGCTTTGCCACCTAATGCGAGACATTGCGTTTTGAGTGGCGGAACTCAACGCCGCACTTTGTCGTACGTGGACGACGAAGCGAAAATATAACCATATGAAAATATAAATATAACCACTACTGAGTGGGAATCGAACCCACAACATATTTGTATAGATATTGATACGTGAAGTAAAATTTTTTGACCTCTTTTACTCAATAAGTTGACGAAAGAGTATGAAGTTTGACATAGTTACAATTTTAATAGAGAAAAAATTCAGAAAGCCAAATTTTTATAATACTGTATTGAATGACTGAATTTAATGACTGACTGTAAACGTGACTGGTTGTGGGTTCGAACCCCATTCGAGGGAGTGATTATATTCAAATTATTTTCACTTCCTCGCTCTAGTAAAAACAAAGTGCGGCGTTGAGTTCCACCACTCAACTCACAATGTCTTGATTTCGGTGAAAAGCGAAGTACGAAATGTCTTGACACTAAGTTTACTTTCTTTCTACCTTGCTATGTGGGATAAAAGCGTGAAGCTAAAAAATAAATAAATAAATTTAATATATCTATTTACAAATTACATACTAAAGAAGTTAAAATTATTTCAACAAACTATTTTGTTTGTCTTTCTAAATGTTCCTTATTAACATAAATATGATCACAACAGCTAGTTTAAACGTAATACGTAGTGATAAATCCTTAAATAAATAAAATATACATATACATTCTTTAAGAAGCTAGTGATGCCTATGTAAGCTTACAGGATAACTATATATTTCAAAAAAGCTCATAACAACATAATATCGAATAAATAATAATATTTACTATTTTTAAAGTGTTATTCCACACTTAGGATTAGAAAACACTTTTGAAAAAACGTATAAAAATTTTGAACGCAGCGGGATTCGAACCCGCGCCTCTTCAATACCGTCTTGGACGGTTTTTCAAAAATGTTATCGAATAAATAATAATATTTTTGTTAGTTAGAAAATAAAAAGCAATCCTACATTAGGCAAAATATCCAAAGAATATATGTAACGTTGCCTATACATATTAAAAGGGACATACACATTTTTTTATGTAAACAAGATCTAGAGCAAGTAATAAATACAATATTGATCCCTATTCTGATTTGAACCTAAATAATATCTTTTCGAATTCTTCACACTTGAAAAAATATTTTTTTTACAGTTTAAAGGTTTATAAAGAATAGTAAAAAAACAATCGTATTATGTAATTTTTCCGAGTGGGAATCGAACCCAAATTAGTCGCTTTTGCAATTATACAACCACTACCATACCACTGCGTCACAATGTTCTCCTATTCTACAAATTACTATAATATATAAAAAAATATTATATAAACCGTACCGTAAATAAAAAAAAATACAAATCACAAAGCGGTTCATAAAAAAATCACCATGCACAAAGTGTACCGTGCAATTATCAATTTATCGCTTGTCGGGTCTCTTACGAAAATATGTATTTACATACATACAGCCATACATACATACATATGTGTATGGCAAAAGATCATTGTATTAGAATTATTGCTAAATACAATTTCATGATTTAGTGGACTCCACAGTAATTACGTAGAGACCGCGACCTACTTGCTGTCTAAGTGTCGAATATTTACTTTTAAATTTATCCGTGAAGATTAAGCTGTAAGGCTTTGCTGAATTAGACCATCTAGGCGCAGTGGAACAGTATCTGATTGGAAACGCAACAGTTGTGGCTTCGATTCCCTTAATTATTTGAATTATTCTAATGTCTCCGCTCTGTTAAGAAATTTCTGGTGTTGAGTTCCGCCACTCAACATGCTTTATCTCGGTTATCGTCGTTGAATGTCTCAAAACTAGTTTCAGATTTCTGGTGAAAAGTGGAGAAGGGAGTGTCTTTCTACTAGTTTCTCTCTGACTTGTCTTCTATGCGGGAAAAAAACGTAAGAGTTAAAGTTTTGCAAATGTATCTACTTGTCTACATTCAAACTGAAACAATCTCTTTAATTAAAATTAAAGCTATCAATTTGAATTTTTTTTAGAAAATAAAAAATAAGTTATAATCTATTTGGAACTTTATTTGTCCAGTTTCAATTTACTTATTATAATATATTAATTTCAAAAGACTATAATATTACTCAGGTCTACATGTACGTATGTATTGTACATAACTCTGCAAAACACCAAATTATTCTTGTCGCTGTATTATGAAATTATTATTTAAAAATTCAAAAAAGTATAGTCATTTTGCAAATATCAATACTTTCAGACAGAGTTGAGGGTTCGATCTCAACTAATAGCTGGAGTGATGAAGAGATGCGCTAAATTTCCCCGCTTCGGTAACACAAAGTGCGGTGTTAAGTTCCGCCACCATACATGCAATATTAAATTTATAAACTAAGCGAAAACTGAGCTACGGAGTGTCCAGGCACTATTTTCTACACTAATCTATTGTAAAAAAGGCGAGAAAACTGCATTAGTTTTATTAAAAGCATGTACAGTACTTGCGTGACTGGCACCTATCTAGCCGTTCCTATTGACTTTAGCGAACAAAATTAACACCTTACATAATAAACACTTGATAGCTCGCAGCTAAAATTAAAATACTATGTTTTCACAAACACACAAAAGTCATTGCATTTATACGTTATAGGTATACCATGTGAACGGCGCTCCTTGACCCGGAGGCACGAGCATCTTCACATGGATCTAATGCCACTAGATGGATATAGAGAGGTGAATTATTTGATGTTTTTTATAGTTTTTAATATAGGACTTAAAATCATCAGTGGAACGTTAACATCTGACTGTAAAAGCAATCGGTTGTGGGTTCGATCCCTACTCAGGGAATATTATATTCAATTTATCTTCAATTACAGGTCTTGTGAAACAAAGCGCTGTATTCAGTTCACAATTTAAGACAAAAAATAAATAATGGAGTGTTTTTTTTATTTGGTTCTCTATAACTATTCTCTTATACTCTTCTATATTGAAGTATGATATTGTTTATAATTCAAGCCACTTCCAGCACACGTCTACTATATACAAGTAAACGCAGGTAATCACTTGTGTAACAGTAGTAGAGCCAGCTCACAATAACTGCTATGTTATAGGTCATTTTGTATTGAATACGTAATTAGGAGAGTCCGACTGTCTTCGAAAACTTTCAAAACAATTATGCCTATTACGAAAATCGTTAATGTGTCAAAGAATGAGATGAGCATTTTGTGGTTAGGTTCTCTCTCTCTCCCTATATGTATATATATATATATATATATATATATATATATATATATATATATATATTTGTACGACAACATACTATTGATCTATATTCAAAAATATTTAAATAAAAAAAATCTGATTTATTTTTCCAATTTTCATAGATATCCGTCAGATTTCAGTCTAATTACATATACAAGGAGTGCCTCTCAACTTTCTGGGCTTCTACAGATATCAAAATATACTTTTGACCTACAAATTTTTATAATAGCGGCGTATAACTCCGCTACCTAAGACGCTACACACTTACAATATCTCTATTTCAGACTGAAAGCAGTCAACGGAATTCCTTGACATTAGAATGTCTTTCAATTTATAACCAAAAACTTTCAACCACCTTCTCAACGTTTTTTTATCCCGCATACACAGAAGGTACCTAGTGTCAAGACACTCCGTACCTCGCTTTCCACCGAATTTGAGACATTGCATGTTAAGTGGTGCTCAACGCCTTCCGCAAGCCAACGCCTTCCGCAAGTCTCAACATTTTGTTTAAAACGTACAAACAGAATCATCAATATATAATGACAATTGCACACCCATCAATATTTGAATTAAGTGAACATTACTTAACTCAAATCATTAAAGTGTTAAATAACATTTCTATTGCTCTGTTATGACCTTCTTAATAATATGTATGTATTTGTTGTATAATTAACTTGAGATATGATGAAATCTTTTTATTAAATACATTTTAGAGGAGGCAGGTCGTCCCACTCGGGGGAGTGATTATATTTAATTTACGGAAGTGGGGCCTTTTTTTTGTTTAATATAAAATTTTATACACTACGGACTGGGTCTGTATCTTTTTTTCTTGATGTTACTTTGTCTCATTGACATAGAATTATAATCAACTACTTAGAACTAAATATCTATATTAAAATTTAAGCACATTTTTGACTAAGTCGGGCATTGAGTTCCACCACTCAACACGCAATGTCACGAATTCGGTGGAAAGCAAGGTACAGAGTATCTTGATACTAGGTATTTTCTGTTTCCCTGCTATGCGAGGTATAAGCGTGAAGCTAAAAAAAATAAAAAAATATTATACATATAACATATTTTCAATATTGA
This sequence comes from Dryadula phaetusa, assembly GCA_032432895.1. Taxonomy (NCBI): domain Eukaryota; kingdom Metazoa; phylum Arthropoda; class Insecta; order Lepidoptera; family Nymphalidae; genus Dryadula; species Dryadula phaetusa. The sequence goes on from JAOYRS010000035.1 coordinate 356,297, forward strand.
AAGTAACGATTGATAATGATTATAAACTAAATTATTTTAATCGCGAATATTTTAGTATTTGAAAATATATTTTTGAAAACTCGACGTTTTCAACACTACAGTAGATCGTAGTCACAGGTGGATTCAGATCGTAGTTGATGTTTTCGAATACTAAAATATACGCGATTAATCCGTTTAAAATAATTTAATTTAATTTATAAATAATATGTAAAAATTCTCGTGATATACGGTGTAGGTTCTCTTTGTGCATTCTGCTTCTCTCGGCTAGGTTTTTGATATTTGAAATAATGTAAGAGAAGAGGTCTTCTAACAGCAAATGTAATATACTCGAGTGTTAAATGTGATATATCTAATATCTATAACATCTGTTTTGAAAGTGAATTTTAACAATATTAGCAATTTTAACAATAATAATTTTAAGAATATTTTAACAATATTATAATTAATTTTAATAATATTATATCTCTCTATGATCACAGATATCTGATGTGTTCGAAACGTAGGAATTTTTCTAGAAATGCTAAAATACCTGTAAACGCGACTAATTTGCTATATGGTAAAGCAGTTGTAACAAACGTATAAGAATTTTGACGCAGCTGGTCGTGAAACGCATGGCTTAGAGTTCTTAGCGCTTTGACGGTTTCCAAGAGGAGTGGGTTCCAATCCCGCTGCGTTCAATTTTTTATACGTTTTTTAAAAATGTTTTGTAATTCTAAATGTGGAATGACAATTTAAAAGTAGTAAAATATTGGTCTATGGTAAGTAATTTAACTTATAATTATTATATTTTATTTGCTTATGTATGACGTACAAAAAAAAAGAATTATTTCACAAATCAATTTTCAGCTTTAATATGAAACCAATGAGGCCGGTCATGGCATCACCTGACTGTAAATGCGATTGACTGTGGGTTTGATTACCACGGGGAGGGTTGATATATTTAAATTATTTTTATTCCCTCGCTTTAATAAGAAAAAATGCAGCGTTGAGTTACGCTACTCAACTCGCAATGTCACGAATTCGGTGGTAAGCGGAGTCCGGAGTGTCTTGACACTATGTACTTCCTATCTACCCCGCTATATAGAATAAGATCATGGCTTTATGAATTTACGAACGAACCAACTACCACCGGAACAGATAAAACTAAATAAAAGGTTTTTTATTATTATCTTAAACTACGAATACATGCTTCGTTACTTTATTTTGAATTAATTGTTTATTTATTTAATATTTCCTTATCCATTTCTGCTTAACATTAAGCTTGAGGCCGGTCGTGATGCGGTGTGACAGCATCTGACTGTTAACGCGATTGGTCGTAGATTCGATTCCCACTCGGGGGAGTGTTTATATTTAAATTATTTTCACTTCCTCGCTCTGATAAAAGACAAAGTGTGGCATTTAATTCCACCACTCAACACGCAATATCTCGAATCCGATGGAATGCGAAGTACGAAATGTCTTAACAGCGTTAAGCTTAAAAAAACTAAGCTAACAAGACGTTAGTGTCTCTACGAGGCTTATAGTATTAGGTTAAGATTAGAGCCACAAGAAAACACAATTGTCTACACAAAACATGTTCCAACTGTATGTATTGACATTAATACAAAAGAAGCGGAGCTTTCGCCTGAGGCTTTTAACTACTACGTGTTAATTTTCACACGACTGTATTATGGTAATACAATGCGTTATGGCGATGGAATTAATTTCGCAATCTCCTTTTATATTATTATGTAGACGTTTATGGCCGGAGAGGATTTGTCTAAGATTGTATGTTTTAGCTTTTTTAATGATTTATTTATTTTTTGATTTCTTTTTTCTTTTTTATGATTGTAAAATAAAAGTTGAACCGTAACGAGTAATAAGGAAATATAATAATAAAATTAATCTGATGATATCTGATGGAGGTAACTTTATTATTTTATCATTAATATATTTATAGTTGAGACAAATTTACGGGAGCGCTAGTTTAGAGCAAAAATTGAATTAATTTTAATTAATATAAGAATTCATGTTCCTAAAATATAAACTTAAACTACCAAAAACAACTCTTTGATTGAAATTATATTAAAAAGAAATTAATTAATTCTAAAATACAAAATGTTTCCTATCTCATAAAGAGATATCACTCCATACTTGGCTATCCACCGAATTCAAGACATTGCGTGTTGAGTGATGGAACTCAACGCCGCACTCTGTCTTACCAGAGCGAGGCAGTGGAAATAGTTTAAATATAATCACTTTCCTGAGTGGGAATCAAACCCACAACCGAGAGACTGGTCATCACGCAGTAGTATTTATATGAAATAATTTTAAAGATTTAGAGAGATTAGAATTTTAAAGATTTAGAGATTCGCGTTACAATACTACTAAGGCTGATCAAGAGTTAACCTGTACAGTGTTCATACCATTAGCTCACACAACTCAATATCACAATCGATATTTAAGCAAATTTATTAAGATGATTAACAAAAAACATACAAAGTTATTTTCTATTTACCCTCCAGGTAAAGAAAACGAAATATTGATACAGTAACATTCAAATGTAAAATGTTTTTTACTTAAATATACTTTTACAGGCACTTTTGAAAAGTGGAACAACTACCAATCGATAGAAAGCATTTACTGTGATATAAAAAAATACAAATTAATTAGAAGCTATCGTTGCACAATGGGACACCGTCTGAAGGAATTGGTTGTGGGTTCGATTCTCACTCAAAATAATGATTATAACAAAAAAAAATATTATGACGTCTCTGCTCTAGTAAGAAAAGTTGCGACATTCAATTCAAAATTTCAGGCAGCTCGAGCACATTTTTTTCAGGCAGAAAACAATCAACAGAGTGTCTTGCCTCTGATTACTATACGTTGTGAGATAAAAAAAACCAGTAACAAATTCAAACAATATTATTTTACTATTTTTAAGTATTTTCAAACGAATACTATGAATATATGAAACATGAATATATGAATAAATGAAACTATTTTAACGAACACTTTACAGTAGTCCATGGTCACAGGTAAAAATGTATAAAAATCGCGAAAATCAAAGATCCAATCACTAAATAAAATGAAATTGCACACCAAATACTAAGAGGCCGGTTGTGGCGCAGTGGAACAGCGTCTCACTGTAAACGCGATCGATTGTGGGTTCGATTCCCACTCGTGGTAGTGGTTATATTCAAATTGTTTTCACTTCCTCGCTCTGATAAAACAAAGTGCGGCGTTGAGTTCGACCACTCAACACGCATCAATGTTCTGTTCATTAGGTGGAAAGCGAAGTGCAGAGTGTCTTGACACTAGGTACTTTCCGTCTACCCTGCTAAGCGAGATAAAAAGCGTGAAGTTAAAAAATGATACTAAGATTGTAACTCTTCAACAAACTAAACGAAAAAAACAACTGTTTATCGCCATAATATATGTGTACCACAAGGTCCCATTATGGGGTGAAAAGGTTTGCACCAATACATTACTTTTTGCCGTAATATTACCTTATAAGTGCGCTATGTTTTAAAAATAATGAGTATTCGTTCCCCGAGCGCAGCGGGACGTTGAATTATAGCGACACGGGCCGTAGATCAGCTTATAATATGATTTTGTTAAATTTCAATACTAATTTTCTTAACTACATCTAAATCATGGCCGCTTTATCTTTTGATAAATTGACATTGTGATTTACATCGTGTTGTTTTTAATTTATTAGATTTTGTATTAGAATTATGTATATATATATATATATATATATCTATATGGGACTATATCGTGGTACTGTGGCATCTTTTTTTAACGGAAAAGGAAGGCAAACGAACAGAAGGGCTACTTGATGGTCAATCACTTTCGCTCATGGACATCCACAATATTAAAGTTATAGATACGTTGCCGGCTTTGCGGTGGAAGTGAGAGGCGATAGTATAGATAGTATCCTCGGCAACCAAGACTGTCAGAATCACCGCACTCTGAGAGAAAGGATTGCTGAAAATAGGGAAAGCTGGCTTAAATAACAAATGTCAGATATTTGGCGGGTCGTTTTCGTCATGATAGAGATCGTGAGGCAGTCGGTAGACTAACCTCCAACCACCAAATTACTGGGATACCCGCCTCTTACAGAACGCTACTCATCAGCAAAGGGGAATTGTATTCTACCACGTCCCCTCTCTGAACTTGTAACCATGAGGGTCGGTCGATTGCTACTCAAGATAATGATTGTCACTCTTTACTTTTATAAAACAAGCAGCGTTTAGTTTCGCAACATAATAAGTAGAGTTGCAAATTTAGGGGGGAAACAGTGTTAAGAACATAGTATCTTTAAACAAGGTTCGATCTATATATTATAAAATTTGACTTTAAATGTGAAATGCCTTGCATATGATAAAAAGTAATATTTACTGTATAAAAAATAAATATATAAGGATTATAAAAATATTACTAAACATATTTTTATATAAATATATATAATAGTTAATTAAAAACCTTAGGTTAGAAACTGTAGGATTTTAGCAATATCATAAGGAGAAAAATAAAGTACAAGTTCTCGATACGCTTATAACATTATAAGATTTTTTTATAATAAAAAACATTTGTGGGTTATGAGCACAATTAAAAATATAAAATTGCTTCCACACATAGGAGCCTTGCGCCAACACATCCCCAAGCGTTGAAAGCCCCTCTTTCAACCACATACTTGTTCAGGGTAGATATATAATGGGAAAATTTTAATAAATTATCTTCAAAAACACCACTCGATGTTCTTATGTCAGCAACTCTGACGATCCCATCTGGGCCAGGATGCACAGCTCTAACTCGACCCATCTTCCACTTCAAAGGGAATAAATTATGTTCCTTTAACAGTACCAGTGAATATATATTCAGTGATCCTTTGCATGATCTCCAATTGGTTCTCACCTGCAGCTCTGACATATATTCAACTTTTGCTTGTAACATTGTAAGAATTTTATTTAAAAAAACTGTGGGGCACGAGCACAATTAAAAAATATAGACTTGCTTCCACTAAGTAAGTAACTAATTATAAAGCCTGGACTCTCTCAAGGAACATATAGAGACACTAAGGTCTCTATGTGCCTTATAAGCTAGCACTTTAAATTGTATAAGAAAATTAAAAAAAAATCAATGTAACAACAAGTAAGGAGTTGTGTAGCGTAGCGTGTTAATAATAATAATAAAAAAATAATTAAAATTAAACATATAATAAAAAATAACTAAAATAACCACTTTGTTCAATTTTCACACCTGTCTGTACAATGTGCATAATTACAGTTTAATCTAAATTATAATCTAATCTACTGTTTAGTTTCGAGAAATGAGCGTAACGCGAAATAATAGAACAAAAATAACAAAAGAATAAGAATAAATATTGTATATATAACTTTTAATATCATCGTGGCATATTTAAGTTGTGTTTAGATAGAGTAGCGAGATGGGTTTGACTCCTAAGCCAACAATTTTTTATATGAAAATGTTTTAGTTTCAATAAGCTGATTGTTGCGGCGTTGAGCTCTGCACATCGACAGGTCGCGTTAAATCTTTAAAATGAACTGAAAGTAGAGAACAGAGTTAAATATTGTTATAGAAGTAGTAGTGACGCAGTGCAATTTATTATAGGTTCGATTCCCACTCGAACATTTCCGACTAAACATGCAGTCAACATCAGGTTCACTTTGACCAACCTGATAGCAGGGTGCTATGCGGGATAAAGCGTAAAACTATAAACTGGAAAATAAAACCAAAAGATATTTTACTATTTATATATAAAGTGTTAATCCACACTTAGAATTAGAAAACATTTTTGAAAAAACGTTTATAAATTTGAACGCAGTGGGATTCAAACCAGCGTCTCTTGGAGACAATCCAAGCACTCTGATCGATAAGTGCTTTATGTTTTATACTACCGACAGCGTCGAAATTCTAAATAATTAATAATCTTTAAGTAGCAGAAATTTGATAAAATCTCTCTACAAAGACGCTAACAATAAAAATAAATTATTACAAGCGTATAAGAATTTCGACGCAGCCAGTAGCAAAACGGGTGCGGGTTCGAATCTCGTTGCGTTCAAATTTCTATATGTTCTATCAAAAATGTTTTCTACAAAAGGACATATATATACAAGCAAAACAAACAAATAAAGCGGTAATCGTGGACGAGAGTGTTTCACAAGATGTCAGCCGCAGGTAAGTGGAAACAGCGCAGCGATTAATAACAGCGACCGCGACCCGAGGGTCGGAGTTTTTAACTATTTCCCATACGATGCCATATTTTGAGATATTACGAAATAAAGTACTGTACTGTACAGAGTAATGCTTATTGCGTACTATATATTGATTTTGTTTGATATTTTGAACATTGGAAAACCATATTTTAAGAGAATCTTAATTATAATTTATTATCTATAATAATAATTTTGTTTTTTATATTACAGTACACGTAGTAAATGTAAAATTTAATATTTACATTCAAAATTATTTTCATTTCCTCTCTATGGTATGACAAAGTGCGGTTTTTGTCGTTTTTGGCGGAGTGTCTTGACCTGTCTTCCCTGTTGGATTAGTGCAGAAAAAAATCATGAAGGTAAAAAAATAATCAAATATATGCAGCAATTCTATCTCAAGGCTGTACGTGGTGTTTAAATACGTATTTAATTCTATTAATACTTAACAGGTATTTTTTTAATTTTTTCGTAGTTTTTTTTAAATTTTAATGAGACGGAAGACGCCATGTAGTGTGAACAAACATTACATATACCACTCTATATAACTTTATAACAATTATTCATAATATGAATACATTTTAAACTAAATCATTTGAATAATAGAAAAAATTACTATACTTAGAAATGTGTAATTATATGTATAATTGTGGCGCAGTGTGACAGCATCTGACTGTAAACGCGACCGGTAGTGGTTTCGATCCCCTCTTGGGGGAGTGATCATATTTCTAAAATTATTATCAATTCCTGGCTTTGGTCAGACAAAGTGCAGCGTTTAGTTCCACCAAAAATAATTATATGTATCAAATCAAAACAGGCGTAGTTGCGCACCGCATCTAGTTAATGTCATATTACAAACAGTTACTAAGTACAGTATTATATATTTTAATTATATATATAAAACGTAGAGTAATAAATTTATTTGTAATCGTAAATGTCAAAATATGACGTTTTAATACGATTATGTACATACATTTTAGTATTATGTTATACGAATAGACAGACGTCCTTGACAAAAGCCTCTTAATAGTCAATTATGCTCGTATATTAAAAAATGAATATTTTCCATATTTCACGCTGTAGAAACATGTTTTTTTGATATAATTATCCAAAAAGAACTAATTCTTGGACGAATTCGAAGAGTACGGGTTCGAATCCTGCTTCGCTCAATTATTAGCATATTTCTAAATCGTAAAATTCCTTTCTAATAATTGCAAAAAGGAAAGAAAGGGGAAGTTATTGTATATAAATCATATATATGTATAAAAAGATACTGGATGCTTTAACGAACTTATTAAAACTATGCATGTAGTTATATAAGTCAAGGTTTTTTTTAGCTTCATGCTTTTATCTCGCATAGCAGGGTGGACAGAAAATACCTAGTGTCAAGACACTCCGTGGTAGTGTCAAGGCATTCGGTGGAAAGTGAAGTACTCCGTACTTCACTTTCCGTACTTCACTTTCCACCGAATTCGAGACTCTTCGAGTCTACTAGAGCGAGGAAGTAAAAATTTTTTAAATATAATCACTCCGTCGAGTGGGGATCGAACCCACAACCGATCGCGTTTACAGTCGTACACTGTCCCCATTACGCCACGACCGGCCTTAAAGCCAAGTTCCAATAAAAGAAAAATAAAAAATCATATATGAATTCCCGAAAGCGAAGTACGGAGTGTCTTGACAATAGGTACTTTCTGTTTACCCTGCTATGCGGGTGTATCCCGCAAGGAGTAAGGGAAGCATATTTACTGCTATTTACTACTTTACATATTTACTAAATAAAAGTACGGATAGACAGAAAAATCAATCAATCAATCTTTGTGTATTATACTATTAGGAGTATAAAGTCACAAAATATTCAAAACACTTAACAAATTTCTAACAAAATAGATTTGAGAGAATTTCAACGCGTAGAGATGTTTGTTTGCGAAGTCAATAAAAAAGTATTTTTAAAATAATGAAGCCTTAGAACCTTAAAAGGTTGCGATATCCAATTCCACTCAGTTGCAATGTAATGTTTTTATTTCAAAGCGCGGCGCTGAGTTACGCTACCCATAAAATATATGAAAATGGAATGGAAAATGCAGTGGAAAATGGAGGATGAAGTGTCTTGACACGAGGTTTTCAACCTGACCATTTTATTATCCGGACAGACACTCTAGTATAGTGAATTGAAATGAAACAACCAACCGTAACAATCTTAACAAGCGCTAAACGCGGTAGTCCTATATAGAAGTATATTCACATTGAAAACAACAAAAACATAGTAAAAACATTAAAAAAAACTAAAATTTGAAAATCACTGGAGCTTGCACGATGCGAGAACACATCGCTAATTTGTTATTCAAAGCTTTGCTACTGTTAGCAATATAATGCTTATATATAAATATATTAATATTAAATATTTTTTTTATTGAGGCCCCTCGTGACGCAGTGGGACAGTGTCCGACTGTAAACACGATCGGTTGTGAGTTCGCTTCCCATGGGAATCCCGGAAAAGCCGGAGGAATGATTATATTTAAAATTATTTCCATTTCCTCGCTCTGGTAAGACAGAGCGCGTTGTTGAGTACCGCCACTCAACACGCAATGTGTCGAATTTGGTAAAAGGAAAGGAAAAGAAGTATGGAGTGACACTATGTGCTGCTGCCTACCCTGCTATGTGGGATAAAAGCGTGAGCTCTAAAAAAGTATTATAAATATTAACGCCATCATAGCGTAGTGGAAAAGTGTCTGACAATAAACTAAGGTTTCAGGTTCCCAAAATTGTATTTAGTTTTTGGTTATCCATACTCAAATGGTATGATTATATTTGAATCACTTCTTACTCCCTTTGGCTCTGGCAAGACAACAAGCGGCGTTAAATTCCGCAACCCAATTCACAATTTATCTTAACACTAAATTCTCTATACCAATCTTGGTACACGAGTGCGATGCATGTGGCTAAAGAAAGAACACACAAACACAAAAAATCGTAGGTATAATTTTTTTTTAGCTTCACGCTTTTATCCCGCATAGCAGGGTAGACAGAAAATACCTAGTGTCAGCACACTCCGTCCTTCGCTTTCCATCGAATTCGAGACATTGCGTATTGAGTTGTGTAGCTCAACGCCGCACTTTGTCTTTACCAGAGCGAGTAAGTGGAAATAATTTAAATAAAATCAATCTCCCGAGTGGGGAACCCACAACCAATCTCGTTTACAGCCAGACGCTTTCCCACTGCGCCACGACCGGCCTCAATATACTCGATTGGATATAATCTTATATAAAAATTATTAATTTTATCGATTACGAGTCGTAAATGGCGATTTATAACTATACATTTTACTCTTAATACCGTTTTGATACTTTCTAAAAGATTTGCATACACATAGTAACACACGTCGGTCGCTAATCACCTTTTTTTATTGTTCAGGCGTCGCTTGCTATTGCGTATAGCGTTCGGGCATTTGGGATAACTGGGAAAAACAACGCTGTTGTTTTGAATATGTACTTTCCTTTCATTTTCTAGCGAAAATCGTTTAAAAACTTTATATAATATATTAAAAGCTTTATATTAATCACGTATTTTAAGGCGACTTCAGATGTTAGCTTAGTAGAAAAAATCTTGGACGGCCTAAGCGATCAAAGCTTCCAGACTATACTGCAAACTCCTCTGTCTGCTACACTTTAGACCTGCATAATGGATCCTTGGAATGGTAAGAGCATCAGTGCATATAACTTGGGCCTAATTATGAAGTCTATATATCATATGCCTGCTGAGTTTCTAGCGCCGACAGTTCTTTGTAGGTCTGAGATATTAACTATACTTAAGTAAACTTGACCGCCAAACGTTATTTTGGATATATTGTTTAATTTTGACTCAATAATATATAGTCTGATTTGAAAGAATGTTTATAATTTAGTTAATAAAAAAATCTAAGTAAACGATTTTTATGTAAAAATAGAACATATTAAATAAGTAAAAATGCTTACAATCGCTTGTTTGTGCATTTTTTGCATTACGCTTTTGATCCCGCATAATAGGATAGACGGGATGGACGGGAGTGTCAAGACACTTTCCGCTTTTCACTGAATTTGAGACATTGCTTGATGAGTGGTGGAACTCAACGCCGCCCTTTGTCTCACCACAGCGAAAAAATGAAAATAATTATCACTTAATATAATTATTCCTTGGGGCAGGAATCGAAGACACAACCGTTCACACTTACAGTCAAACGATGTCCCATTGCGCATTAAATAAAACATCTGATAAAATGTTGGCTTATATGGTAACAAAGTGATTTGCCACTAAATCCCGCATAACAGGGTATACAGGAAGTACCTAGTGTCAAAACACATAACTGAATTATGACACTCAATTTAAAAAAAAAACAGAAGTCAAGTTGGCAACTTTGAAAATGTAAATGTCTATACATAATGATATACAAGAACATAACAAAATAAGGAAAATCAAACATAACCAAAGTTTAGTGACATTCATATTGAATATATTTCATTGTATTAATTTTCATAACATGTATGAACGCGCGTGACATGCCTCCGACACTGGCACTTACGTCGTATGCAAAAATTACTTCCCTTCAAACAAAAAACTATGGTGTTTCATGTGATACGAATATATCATGTGAGAATTATAAAATTTATTTTAAAAACAAGCGTTCGGTTGTGGGTTCGATTCCCATTCGAGGGAATGATTATATATAACGGCTTTGAATTCGGCCATTCAACACGCAATGGCTCAAATTCGGTGGTATGCAGAGAACTGAGTGTTTTGATACTAGGTACTTTCTGTCTACCTTTCTATGCGGGATAAAAACGTAAAGATAAAAAATAATTGAAGCTATTTTTTTTAAAGAGCTAAATTATATTTTTTAAGCCATGTCATCTCATATATTGTACAAATATATACTAGTCGCCATTTTGCAATGGCAATTTTCTAATTTACAACAATACTAATTATATATAAATATATTATTAAAAATAAAGGTGTATTAAAAAAATTTTTTCTCAATTGGACACTGGGTCAAATTTAGTTTGAAAGATTTGACATATACCAACATAATAACAAGGCAATTTAAATAAAAATTTGTATTTATTTACATTTACCAAGACGTCGTATATAAAAAAAAAGTTCAAATAATCTTCAACAGATCTTTAAAAGTTTTTCTCTAGACTAAGTCTGCATTTAAACTGATGTAAAATCTAATTAATAGTAAAGTAAATATAATAAGTAACAAAACAATGCTAGCATAATGATATTTTAATGGGAATAAGTTATAATAGTAAAGTTTCAGAAACTCTGAACACACGATACTCTGAACATGAAATTGTTTCATAGATTTTCTTGCCAAGCATTCCATTGACGAAATGAATTTAGTCCAAGTGTATTTCTAAGATTTTAATGGAAATAATTTGTTGTAAATATTTAACACTGAGATTAAAAGGACCAAAAAGCAATATATATATATATATATATATATATATATATATATATATATATATATATATATATTTACTTATTTATTAATGAAGTTTGTACATAAATATATTTATGTCAGTAATATGTCTTTTTCTACATGTAAAGTATTGAGGCTAATGTTATTTATAGAACAGATCGCTCTCAATGAGAATCGAACCCAAAACCAATCTCATTTACAGTCAAAACCCTATTCCACTGCTGACCTCTACAATATATCATTTTATATAATATAAAATCTCATCAATAAATACATACATTTTAAAATCGCGAACTCGAATTACCAAAAAACCTTTTAAGCGGAGGTCAAAATAATTTTTCATTTTACACAATCTTTATATTTTGCATACATTTTAATACGATATTATAATTGTGGCTATCGCCGTAATTACTACAAACGACAACACCATGTAAATGAGCAACGATATTTTTACCCACCTTGGCCTTCGTTTAGGATTATACTGTAGAGAGCTATCTATCATCTCTAAAGAACTGATTATAATATTATTGGGTAAACTAAAATTACGTTAATATCTACTATACATTACTTTAAATAATTTTACATATTCATTACTTTTTTTCTTTATTTTTCGTGTTAATATAATGGTGACCTCAGAGTTTTTAGGTTTTATTTGTTATACTTAAATTTATATGTAAATATGAAAATATGTATGTATGTTAGTTTTTGAGTACAATTATCTACCTCTTTGTTCTTAAATTTGCGATTCTGTCTGTTTTTCTATGATTTTAAAAAAATATACATGTATAAATATTCATATTTTTATTTGTAACATAAAATTAGGTTTTCTGTCTAATCATTTACGTAGTTAAACAACATGCGGAGTTATTTAAACCACCCGAACGTATCTCTTATTGAGGATAAGTAAAAAACAATTATCTAAAAAATTAAACTCAATTTATATCAATTTGATCTATTAATTTATTGATTTAATTTTAAAAAAATAAGCTCTAATGGCGCAGTGGAACAGCATTTGGTTATAAACGTTATCGCCTGTAGGTTCAATTTGAAATCACGTGAATAATTATATTTAATTTATCTTAATTTCTTCGTCCTGATAAGAGAAAGCGCGGTGTTGAATTCGCCGCTTAAGAAATAATGTTTTGAATTCAGGCGGACCCAGTGTCTTCACACTAGGTTATTTCTGACCACTCTGCTATACAAGACAACACGTGAAGCTGCTTAAAAATAATTTTAATATACCATAGTGTTCTCGACTTCCTTAAAACAAGAAGAAAAAAATATTTTCTTAAACACAAAACAAAATAATACATTACAATTCCATCTGGCAATCCTTATATCGTCAGTCAATAATAGCAATCAAACTAGGACGGAGGTCACCAGTTCAACAGATAACTTTTAATGACTCACTCATGATCACCGACGAATAGATTCGTGGTTGAAATGCACGTTTACTTTGAACTGCTTGTCCTTAAGCATCTTCATATAACGACTGGACTAATGATTTGTATGGAACATGTAAGGTTTAATAGTATTCAAAGATAATTTTTATTTATATTATTTTGTGCCACCCAATTGGATAGTTAATTATAGTTAAATTTTGTAGAGTATATTTATATATTGTAGAGTTAGAATATGGTTTTTTATGGCTAAGAACTTTATTATCGATACCCGTCAGATTGTGGACTCGGGTCGGGTTCTGTGGGACTCTGGACCAGCATGCCTATGAGATTTTAGTGGATATAAAAACGACCTCGTTTTTAAATCCACGAAAAACTCATGATGCTCCTCCGAGGCTGCCACTAGCCGGATTATGGGAGCCCCGATCTTTCGTATGGGGTCGATAAAACACGCCGAGGAGGATCAATAAATTTAATTGATATTTTCAAAATAGCACGCTAAACAAGCACGGGCCATGTGACTACGCAATCAAATTCCCCAAGCAATTCAAGACTTGATCTGAGTAAGAAAATGCCTAGTTTTTTATAATAATTAAAAGATTTATGTATATTACAAAGAGTTATATTTAAAATATTTTTTATGATCTTTTAAGCTTAGATTGATTTGAATATTGGCTTTAACCTACCAACACTCCCAAAGTCTTCACCAGAAAGTCAGACGGTAGAGCGACTAGTCACTCCATTCCTCTTTCATTCATATACATATAAGCATAGATATATAAATATTTTAAATCACTCCCTGCAATTGATTCGAATTCAAAACTATCGTACACAGCTACATCTGTAACTGTCGAGTCCCAAAGGCACCACTATGGCAGTATGATAAATAAATAAACAAATTCGTCCTAAGTTCCGGCTGGACTAGAATCATGGGCGATGACGTCACATGGCAGAAAACTCATACATATGTAATAAAAGCTTAAAAGTAACAAATAGCGATGATTTAAGTCATAATCTTAATAGCTTTAATAGTATTAAAATCGGAGTTCCTCATTGAATATTCATCTCAAGGTTTTTTTTAAGGTGTTATGAAAGAAATGTGTTTTTGTATAGTATATTAGAGACTAGTTGATGCCCACAACTTTATCTATGTAATCTTTATGGTGTTTTTTCGTAAGGAATTCGGACGGGTTATATGGCACTCGGAAACACCATCTATATTAATAGGACTTTCTCGATTTTTACACATTTTAAATGAGAGATGAATACCGCCTCACTTTACCACGAACTATTGCAAAGTGTAAATAAATCCTTAAGAAAGGATAGGGTTGGCGAACGAATATTTGTGTGAACACATCAAATGGGCTCAAAGCAAACAGATAATTCTCAACGGTAACGGGACTCAAACCTGCGCCTTTTGAAAAACGTCCAAGTAACGAACGGCTTAGCGGTCAGAGCGCTTGGACGGTTTTTAAATTTTTTATACGTTTTTCAAAAATGTGTTCTAATCTTAAGTGTGGAATAACACTTTAAAATTCCTTTTTTATATTTATATCTATTATATAAATTACACACACTAAATAAATGTATTTCAAAATAAATAAAAAAATATTAAATATGTTCAGTATAAAAATATAAATTATGAACATATGACGTCATTGTTATAAATGTAATATGTGCGCTCATGAACTCAATGATTTTTTATATATTTCTAATACATATGTATGATCTAGTATAGAAAACAGATCTGCTGTAGTGATATATATATATATATATATATATATATATATATATATATATATATATATATATATATATATATATATATATATTTATATATATATATATATATATATATATATATATACGATTTTATCAAGCATAGCAGGGTAGACGGTAAGTACCTAGTGTCAAGATACTCCGTACTTTGCTTTCCACCGAAGTAGAGACATAGCGTGTTGAGTGGTGGAACTCAACGCCACACTTTGTCTTTACTAGAGCGAAATTAAAATAATTTAAGTATAATCACTGTCCCAAGTGGGGATCGAACCCACAACCGGTTACGTTTACAGTCAGACGCTGTCATACTGCGCCACGACCGGCCTCATATATATATATATATATATATATATATATATATATATATATGTGTATGATATAATAAAAAATTATAATAAATAACAAGTAAAACTAGATTCCTCGTATCATAACTGAATTATCTTTATATTTGAGGAACTATAAAAAAATGGACTCAGCGGTTTTCGAACCCGCACTTCTTGGAAACCGTCCAAGCGCTTCGACCGCCAATCCTAAGCCTTTAGTGTCGTTTAACACGTTAAAATAGTAAAAATATTTATTTAATAGTACTGTATCTTGCCAAAGGATTATTGCTTAAAAATAATCTTTGCCAAACAGAAATCTGTAAAAATCTCTTCACTACATACTAACAACAAAAACTATTCATATAAATGTTTCAACACCTCCTGTTATAGAACGCGTGGCTGAGCGTTCAGAGCGCTTGGACGGCTTTCAATAGTCGCAGGTTTGAATACCACTGCGTTCAAATTTTTATGTTTTTTTTAAATGTGAGGAATTAACACTTTAATATAGTAAAAAGTAGATTATCTTTGCTTCCATGAAAATGAAATAGATGACGGATGGACAAACAGACATGTTAATTACTACCAATTGTATGTACTACTAATTGTATGTATACATATACGTGGTTTTAAGTCTAATTTAAAATGTCTTCTTTTTCATAATAATTTATATTTCCAATGTCACTGTAATATTTATTTGAAACAATTCCTTTTTTATATATTTATATATATTCTAAAAATAATCCAAAAGAAAAAATTGACGTGAAGCATAAGTAAAAAAATTATAAACAATTGTATACGGAACCAAACGTCAACATGAGCTTTACCGATATGATATCGAAATATAACATCGTAAATATTTAATCGGGAAAACGGTACTTTAATTCCAGCCATCGAATATATTATAAACAATTTCAAATAATAAACGAACTGATTGGTAAGAATTTAGAATATTTATAACGTCTCTTAATGTTGGTAGGACTAGCAGTCGAGACTTGATTTGGGTTTTATCGAAATATATTTTATTTTTATTTATTTATTTATTTTGCTTCACGCTTTTGTCCCGCATAGGCAGAAAGTACCTAGCGTCAAGACACTCTATACTTCACTTTCCACATTGCGTGTTTAGATATAAAACTGAACGTCTCCCTTTGTCTTACTAAAGCGAGGAAGTGAAAATAATTTAAATATAATCACGCCCCCGTTTGGGATTGAATCCACAACCGATCGCGTACACAGTGAGACGCTGCCCCACTACGCCACGACGGGTTTCAAATCAAAATATACTTGTTTTTTTTTTAATTTCAGCAAGAGAAATCACTCTTTCCTCCATTTTTTGAGTATAACTTTAAAATAGAACACTTCATATATCGACTGTATTGACTATAATTAGTACTAACCAAAATGATTGCGGATATTTTTTGCCTTAAAATTATATTATTAATCAAAGACAGTAAACAACCATGGAACGTTGTTTTCTAACACTCTCCTTTAGGAAGATTTATTGAAGATGTGGAACACGATAAAGACACCCATTAAAGTATATATCAATATGATAATTAAAGGATTTTTCTCATCACTTTCAATCTCCTAATTCTTTTATATAGTTTTTACTTAATACTAGAATGCCCGCAATTTTCTTTGCCTGGACTTGGACCCTTGCTATTGTTTTATAGAAACAAATAATTTAAATTAATACAACTTTCGTATTTATGAAAAAAAACATTAAACCTGAGGAGAAGTTTGGGAAGGAAAATACAATAGCAAAAATTGCATTAAAATTGGATAAGCCGTTTCTGAGATTATCGTGAAACAAACATGCAAACAAACAGATAAAATAAATAAAAATCATTGTTTTGGTCATTTATATATCTTCAATATACAAGCAAGTATCAACTACATTTTTATACGTATATATTGCTTTAAACAAAAGAAAATAAATGTTTGGACTGTATAGTCGAGAGTTGTTGCGCATCTTAAAGGCATCTAAGGCTTGGCTTTTGCTTGGACTGCTATTCTCAGTTATGCTTTGCGCTTCTCTTCTCTGGATGCCAGCAGGATGTCAGGGTGAAGTCATAGAGAACTAATGAATTCCTTTAAAAAATTACAGCCGTATAATAAATACTCTAAAATTATATAATTACTAGGAAGTTACCTTTAACACGATTATTCTGTATAATCGCGCTCCCCGCAGAGACACCTGTAGCTTTTATATTTTAATCCAACTAAATTTTTATTGAGAAGAAATCTTTATTGCTGTAAAAAGTAATTATAATAATCTTACGTATTTATTGTCGTCCAAACTCTACGATTTAAATGTATTTCATTTGTTATTTAGCTTCTAAATCTATTCTTTTCATGTTAACGTTATCGTCTAAAATCGTATATAAGGCTTCTTATTGCCTTCTACTATTAATATGCTGAGGGTCAATTCAATTTTGTGGTGAGTTTTGAAATAAACAACATGAAAATCAATTAATATTCATTTTTCAGCTGTACACTTTTTTACCGCATAGCAGGATAGACATAAAGTACCTAGTGTCAAGACACTCCGTACTTCGCTTTCCACTGAATTCGAGACATTGCGTGTTGAGTGGTGGAACTTAACGCCATACTTTATCTTACCAGAGCGCGGAAGTGACAATAATTTTAAATATAATCAAACCCCCGAGTCGGGATCGAACCCACAACCGAACGCGGTTACAGTTAGACTTCCAGTAGTTCCACTGCGTCACGACCAATCTCAAAAATATTGTAATAAGTTAATATGTATAATAAAATAAAGTTATTATGCATTTTTGAATTATAATTTATATTTATATGAGGCTGTAGGTAGAGCAGTGGGACAACATCTGACTGTAAAAACGATGGTTGCGAGTTCAATTCCCACTCGAGGTAATGATTTTCGGTTTCGGTTTAAAAACATTTATTTCTCAAAAAGAACACAAAAGTTCACTTATAATAAGAAATTACAATCATTTTTTCTTGAGGGTACATTTAAAAGTCTGCCTTATGAATAATATACAGTAAAATAAAATGTTGCGGGTAGTGATATTACACAAACATGTTTCGGTAGGGGTTACATTAACTTATAAATTATTTTGCACATATTCCATTACACGTTTTTTGAATATAGGAAAACTCTTGCTATTAATGATTAAGTCTGATAGTTTATTATAAATTTGAACTCCTTCAAATAAAATGTTTTTCTTTCCATAGTTGGTTCTGGTTTTTGGAAGTTCTAGTTTATTACGTTTCCTAGTGTGGTATGTATGTGTTTTTTTATGAAAGTGTAATTGTGAATGTGTTTTATTTGTTATTATTTTTCTAATCAACATGCAGGTTTTTAAAGTGTATAATTGATTTATATTAAGAAATTTTGTTTTTTTGTATAATTCAGCGGATGGCGTCATATAATCATATTTATAAAGAACTTTAATAATTTTATTTTGTAAGGTTTGTAATGACTTTATGTTAGACTTCGCAGCAGTTCCCCATATTTCAATAAGATATTCGATATGAGGTTTCACTAAAGAATTATAAATAATAGGACGAATTTTATTAGGTATACATAAAGAAATCTTACGTAGTGCTCGTATCAAAGGGGATATTTTATTTTTAAGATGATCAATATGGTATTGCCAGGTTAACTTGCTATCCATTATAAGACCTAAATATTTTTCATGCTCAGTTTTATTTATTGGCTCGTTAAAAATTGTTAGTTGGTCATGATTTGGTATATTTTTATTTTTAGGCGCGAAGATAATATATGATGTCTTTTTGGTATTAATAGTTAATAAATTAGAAAGAAACCATTCGCTAATAACATTTAAATCACGTTGAGCTACGTCAATTATATTTTTAATGTTATCACCAAAGTAAAATAAGCTTGTGTCATCCGCATACAGAGTTATATCTCCAGATAAATTAATATTACTAATGCTATTTATATAAATTAAAAATAATAGCGGTCCCAAGATAGAGCCTTGTGGTACTCCATATGTTAACGTTGCGGGCTTACTTTGAAATTTTCCGATTTTAACAATTTGCTTGCGACGATGTAAATATGATTCTAAAATTTTGATTGCCGAACCTGTTATACCTTCCTTGTGTAGTTTTTGTAATAATAAATTATGGCTGACCGTGTCGAAAGCCTTTTTTAAATCGATAAAGATACCTAGAACGATTTGCTTACTATCCAACGCGTTTTTAATTTTGGTGACAATATCCACAGTTGCTGAAAGTGTATTAGATTTCGGACGAAAGCCATATTGTTGACTAAAAAAGAAGTTTTGTTTATTGAGGTAATTATAAAGACGGACATATATTAATTTCTCTAAAATTTTTGACAAAACTGGTAAAACAGATATCGGCCGATAATTCCCCGGATCTGTTTTACTTCCGGATTTATAAACTGGCGTAACTTTAGCAATCTTTAAACTTTCGGGGAATTTGCCTTGTGTAAGATATTTGTTAAAACAGTCAGTAAGATTATCTAGAATAAAGTATTTTATACACTTTATATCTTTTACGCCGATGTCATCAATGCCTTTACTTGTGTTTACGTTCAACTTGTCAATTATTTCACCAACCTCTTTTTTTGTGGTGGGTGCAAATGACTGAATAGTGTTATTTTGTGAATGTGAAAGACTGGTGAAAGAATGAAAATTTCGATGATATGATTGGGGTATTTTACTTGCTAAATCCGAACCAACAGTGGAAAAGAAATCATTAAAAAGTTGACAAATCTCATAAGGATTATTTACTACTATATTGGAATCTCGAACAAGATTTGGAGGCATGATATTTATCTTATTTTTGTTATTGACGAGACTGTTAATTAAATCCCACATTTTTCTTGGCCGCTTATTACATTTTTCAAAGGTGTCAGAATAGAAGTTAATTTTAGCATTTCGTGTAGTTTTGAAAGCTTCGTACCTTTTGGTTTTGAATGTTGTTTCCCATTCGGTATTTTTAACATCAGCTCTATGTTGGTTCCAGGCAATATTTCGATCACGTAAACTATTCAACACCTCTTTGTTTATCCAGTCTTGTCTGGGTTTATTTAAAATTTTTATTTTTGTGCGTTTATTTCCTTGAATTTTAGTCTTAATTAAATTTTCTAATATTTCATAATGTGTCAGTGTCTCTCACTGGAGTGGAAAACGGAGAACGGACTGTTTTGATACTAGGTACTTTCTGCCAACCATAATATGTAGGATAAAACATTAACTAAAAAATATATTATTTACCTATAAAATTTAGTTATAATTTTTATTTCTTTTTCTATCATAGCAAACTTTATTTTTTTGCCTTTACTGGTTTTGCGTTCCTTTTTCCTATGATGAATATTACATCATAAATAACGGTATTCAACGCCGCGATTTCTTTTAGAATTCAGCAAAATATTTAAAATATAATAAAAATCGAACCTACAATTATCGCTTATGCCATCAGGTGCAATATTTTTTATATATAATTTCAATACATTTATTACCCTATCCATTGGGTGTGTCAACTCCAATCCGTCATTATATTGCCTACTAAAGTTGGCTGCAGACATGTGTTCTCATACATATTTAATAGAAACGCTAAATGTAGCTTTTAACGATTATTTTTTTATATATGACTATTGTAGTCTTCTTCTAGTATATATTAATACATAAAGAGAATTTTATGACACTTATGTGGATGAAACAGTATCAAATTTGGCATAGCTGATTCTTTTATAAAAAATTAGAAATATTTTTTATAATAATGTATGAGGAACACATTAAATTCATATAATATATATAACACGCACTACAATGTGTTTCACGTACACTTTTGTTTATATAACTTTACCGGTTGCTAAGGCAACGTATTTTTTACGGCATAAGGGAAATATTCCTTAAAAAAATTTTAGAAAATCACTAAGGCTTGGCAGGCATGTATTTTGAAAATTAATATGTTAAAATTCATTGAGGCGAATGAGTATCGCTAAAGTTTTAGCCATGACGTTTAATACGGCGGAACTTAACGCCGAAGTATACGTTACTATGACGAAAGAATATGTCATAAATAGCAAAGTATACAGAGTGCAACTAAAATTGGGCCACCTGGACACTGCCCGTTTTGGTCAAGAATTTCGTACGAAATATAGCAATATTTCTTATACTTGATCCTATAGAACTGCAATTAAATATATAATTATAATAAGTATATTCTATACCGGAAGAAGAAAATCTGTAATACAATAAAAATAAATACGCATAAAAGGCAGCTCTATTCCTTTTATTTTTAACCTGACAACTCTAGGGTATAGAAAATAACAAATCGAAAGTGAAAAATAATTTAAATATAAATCAATCCCTCGAGAGAGAATCGAACCCACAGCCCATAAGAAAACATTATTATAACCAAAAAACTATCTTCAACTTACAACCCAAACATAAACAAATCGATAATAACTAAAAGAATACTAATTATAATTTATTATATACATATTTGTTTGCATTCAACAAATTTACCAAAAATGAAAATAATAATTTAAGAGCATTAGGTATAGATATTTTGATGCCATGCCAATTCAAAGTTCAAATATACACTTTATAAGTAACAAAATAGAGTATTATACGGCTAATTTACAATGTAATGTTTAAGTTAAATCCGCTTGATGGTGAAGTGCACTATTTATCACAGCATCATTTTAATGTGTTTTTTATTCATGAGATGTATCGCGGGAATCGATTGAGCTATCACACCGGCTCTTATTTTTCGATCGACAGGTAAATCATTAGGTTTGCCAGTAAACAAGTCTAACTATAAATCTTTATATTATAATTTTTCGGTTTTATATATATATAACATATTTAGATATTACCTATAGGTTAAAACTTAAATGTTACGAATGTTTTCATTATACAAAAGTTGTTAATTACAATAACTTTCAACTACAATGCGATATACATACCTAAAGTTTTATAGTGTTTAAAAAGAATGCTAAAATCGAGACTTAGGTTAGTCTAGATTTTTTCTTATTTTTCTAGCTTCTGCTTTAGACAATCTAGGATCAAAACATTCTTTAGACTGATTTTTTTATGTTTCACATTGTCAGAGACAGTGGAGCGCCAAACGCTTCGGTCCCTGCATACTTCTTTCACCTCGTCCTCAGTCATCATCCTCTTTTTGCACGCTCTTCGGAGGGTCCTTTACGATACGATTCGGAGGGTCCCCTTCCATGTGTTTTCGAAGGTCAAACGAAGTCTCCCCCGACCCCTCGTACCACTAAAATCGAGGTATTTGCGTGCTGTTGATGTTGAGTGTCTCAACGCTGTTCTTTGTCTTTACAGACCAGAGAAATAAATATATGTGTTAAACAAAATCATTTCCCCGAGGAAGAATCAGAAGAAAGTCAGACGCTGTCCCACTCTTTCTTTTCCTTTTCCTTATATAAGAATCCAAAGAGCAGAAAGTGTAAGAAGAATAACATTTATATATGTATACACTAACAAAGCCAGAAGCGGCCGTTAGTCATATCACAATACTTGTTAGACTGATTGATTATTGGTATCCGTCACGGCATACATTTCTCGCAATTAAATTGTAACGAATCGCAATTTGCTTATAGTTTCGTAGCATAGAGAACAATTATTGATTTTTTTTCTTGCATTATAATAAAAAAATGGCAAAGTATGAATAAGTTTTTGATAACTGTGGTTCTGAACTTCTCTCAACGTTTCTTTTATTTCAGACATTTAAACTGAACTACTTATAACTAAATAAATATTTTTTAAATAACAAGTTTTTAAATCAAATGAAGCCCTATTTTTTGATAATATTAAGTGGGTTTTGTTAAAATTCATAATCCGCCATTTTGTTGCGGCGGCTATTTTAATTTAATAACAATATCAGCAAGACTGCAGTCGTAATCCAAGCTTATGCTCAAGAGGAGACTGGGAAGTGAGTCAAATTGAAGTTGCAAGATTTCATCATTTCAAGTTCAAAATTTCAAAAAATACAAACATCTATTGAGGCCGGTCGTGGCGCAGTGGGACAGCGTCTGACTGGAAACGCGATCGTTTGTGGGTTCGACCCCCACTCGAGGGAGTGAATTATATTTAAATTATATTCACTTCCTCGCTCTGGTAAAAGACAAAGTGCGGCGTTGAGTTCCACCACTCAAAACGCAATGGCTCGAATTCGGTGGAAAGCGAAGTACGGGGTGTCTTTACACTAGGTACTTCCTGTATACCACACTATGCGGGATAAAAGCGTGAAGCTAAAAAAAGACATTCATTCGATCTGACTTAATGGCTTGATACCACATTGTCTTGAGCAATGAATTTTATGGAGTGATTTGGATACAATTTATGTAAAAAAGTAAAAAATAGTTTGTCTGATTTGTTTCTAAAATACGTAACAGGACGAAATGATTACTAGCCATATTAACTTTGAAATAATATAGTAAATAATCAACATTTTTTTAAATATGTATTGGCAAGTATATACATAGGAGGCCATTGTAGCGCAGTTTAACAACGTCTAAGTGTGAACTCAACTGGTTTCCCAACCAGTTGAGTTCAATTCAATTCTCATTCGTAGGAATGATTAGATTTAAAAGTTGTTGTCATTTCTCCACTCTGGAAAGAGTGATTTTAGGTTCGCCACTCAACAGGTAATGTTTCGATTTCTTACGAAAAGCAATCAATGGATTATCTTGACACCAGATAGTAGCTGACATTCCTGCTATGAGAGATAAAGCGTGAAACTATGAAAAAAATATAGAATTAGATTTTAGTTGTTTATTTTGCTTTTTTTAACCTCCATGGTGAATGCAATGTGAGGTGATAAACTGATGAGATGAGCTGTATAAGAGTGGTACTAAAACGTAGAAAAAGGGCCATAATGACAAAATATGCTCGAATTAACTACATAGTACAAGGGAACCCTAAAAAGAACCGTTATAACAGTTAGCGTCCTCAGTTTCTACAAAGTAATTATATCATATACAGTGTGGGAACTGAAGATGTATGTATGTAAAAATTATTTCATATTGCACTTCAGTATACGTAATTTTTTTTGATAAACAATAAAAAAACTATCAATTAAAAATGTTGTCCTTATCGACATAGCATATCTGATAGTTATGGGTTCGATTCTCACCCATACCTTACCTTTCGTAAGCGGGGTGTTGATCTAACAACGAGACCTTAAATACATTAAAATGTGCGAAAAGTAGTGAATGGGTGAATATAGTGAATGATAAGTAAAATAATTCACACTTTTATAATATGGATTTATCTTTTCACTTTATACACATATAATAGAAAAGACTTCACTTTTTACAATAATAGGAGAGTAAGAATATGTCGAGAAAAAAGGCAGATAACTGATTTATTTAATAATTATGCATTAAAATATATTAAAATAAAACAAGCAACACAAGCATATATGATACATACACTGTAAACTGTCACCACTTTGCTATTAACTCTAAATAGTAGTTAGATAATATAAAATATATATTTTATTACAAACTTTGACTTATCTAATTTTATTGGTGGAGTTGAGAGCATATTTCAATAATTAACTTACAAATGTATACATTAATAAGCGAAGTTCACAGGTCACGTATGTACAGAAAATGTGGGTCTACTTGTATAAATTATTGTTGAGTCGGCAAGTATTAAGGCGAGGGGACCAGTGATTTGCGATATTGTAAGAGAATTGGTTCAAATTCATCGACATCTGCCAGCCTTTTCACGTCCATTGCTGGACAAAATACCTTTCCAATGGCTCGCACTGGGTATGAGTTTCAGCTCTTCGTTAATAGTTATTACCAGCTACTTTGGGTATATCGTTACTGCTAGCTGGAGTGCGTCCTAAACCACGCTTGCCGAGGCGCGGTCTCCATTCCAGAACACGTTTACCACAGCGACAAATGTGACCAGCCCACTGTCACTTGCTGCTTGCTAATCTTCTGGTAGTGACTTTGGTTTTTGCAATAGTCTAATTTAATGAGAAATCATTTTTTCCTTTTTTGACTTTATTTTTGATACATCTGGTTTCTGACAAGACATAAGTACTGTACTATATTTTATTATATATTTTATTATATATAAGTACTGTACTATATTTTATTATATAAAATCCAGCTGCTGAGACCAAGCTCAGCGGCGTGCTATGGGGGCGTTCTCCAGAAGACGGAAAAGAAGACGGAGAAGAACTAGTAATTATGATATGTTTATCATAATTCTACCAAGTACAATAAAATCATAAACAATAATTAAGATAGTTATGATAAAAATAGAATATGACCAACAAGCCGACAAATATACGAAATATGTATATATACATATGTACCTATTAATTTTTTATTTCTAGAAAGCTCTGTTAAAAGGAGCTAAATATTAAAAAAGGAGTGTCTAAACACTCACTTTTTATGCTAAACATCGTTTAGTTAAAATATTTCAATTAAAATATTTCATTATAGCGCTATAGTTTCACTGGACGGTGTTTACTCGGTGTTGAAACAGTATATATTGGTCTCATTTTATTTGAGAAATGGCGTATATTTTTCACTGCACACAACTATTTCTAACTAATTGGTCTAATGACGAATCTTCTTACAAAGCTTTAGATATTATATATAGATTTAATCTTCTATTTATTTTATGGTATGAACTTAAGACGTTAATTTATTTTAATAATGTGCGAATATATTTTTGCTTAATTAAGGTAATTTGTTATGTAATTTATAAATGGATTAGAGTTATAGCTTTTAAAATACATATTAATAGGTACTTTATAATATCACGGATTTATTATGGCGTCCATGAATTTTTCTAATCATGTTTTAATTATTGTGATTTTTTAAAACTTTTTTTTGATAACGAGAAAAGGAAATCAAAAATCTCAGGGAAAAGCAGAAGATACCTTTTTAGGAGACGATCCTTGTGTTAGTATTTTTGAGGGACTGGAGGAGTCAAAGGGTCAAGGCCGTTAATTATATCGCTTCATACTTTTTGCTAAAAGCGGAACGGTTTCCAAGAGGCGCGGGTTTGAATCCCGCTGCGTTCAAATTGTTTCAAAAAAGTTATATTTAGTTTTTTTAAAATAAGATGGAAGTATGAATTCGATTTAGATAAAGATTGTACACAACGATGTACTCCAATTCCTTTCCTATCTTAAGGAGGTCAACGGAAGTATCATGGTTACTAATGAAAATTAATAAATTGTAAATTTTGGACATTTAAAAAGTGAGAAAGTCCCACCGAAGTTCTTGCGCCGATTCTTCTCAGGTCTGAGGCAACAACTTAGTGAACTGGTGGTAAATTAAATTATTTTATGTTACATGTAAAGCTTGTAACTTCTTATTTTAAATAAAAAATTTTGACTTTGAGTTTGGAAAACCTAGTGTCAACACTCCCTGGTCTCCACTTTACTTCACAATTCCAATCGGTCCGCAGCACGTATTACTAAAAAATAGAAAAAAAATAATTACAAGTGACTATTGAACCTGCGACTATCGCGAATAAAGGGACGATACCACTGTGTGTCCCACTACAACTCAGCGATTAAGGTTATAATTGTTAGTTTAAATTTAATCACAAAGGCAAATGAAACAGGTAGTAAACGTAAATAGGTTCTTACAGTATCGTCTTCGATTAATACTTATAATATCTACTCGGACTTTTTTTTAGCTTATCCCACATAGCAGGGTAGATAGAAAGTATCTAATGTCAAGACACTTCGTACTTCGCTTTCCACCGAATTCAAGATATTGCGTGTTGAGTAATGGAACTCAACGCCACATTTAGTTTTTATCAGAGCGGCGAAGTGAAAATAATTTAAATACAATCCCCCGAATGGGGATCGAACCCACGACCGATCGTGTTTACAGTCAGACGCTGTCCTACTGCGCCGCGACCGGATACAAACAGATAAAATTACGCTTTCAATAACAGATTTTCTCATATCCGTTACATTTTTATTATATTTATAGACTGACCCATCAAAACATTAACATAATAATAATAATTATAATATAACCCTTATATATAGCTTTTTTCTTTTTATTTAGCTTCACGCTTTTATCCCGCATAGCAGAATAGACAGAAAGTATCTAGTGTCAAGACACTCCGTTTCTTCGCTATTTTCACTTTATATAGTTATAAGAAATAATAACCTTTAACCCAATAAGTCGTTTATAATGCAAATAAATCACAAATTCACTCGCCCCGGGCCGCCCTCGCCGAGAAAGCCGTGTCATCTCTCCTCACTTGACGGATTGCCGCGTTATACGTCACGATCACCGCGTAACAAGACAAATGCAGAGTAGCTTTGTTATATATAATACTTGCTTTACCTTTAACATTTTTTTATGTTATCATATTTTTTGATTATAAATTACGTTACTTAAGGCCGATCGTGGAGCAAAGGCACAGTCGGTAGTGGGTACGATTCAAATTCTTACAATTTTTAGCTTCACGCATTTATTCCGCATTGGAGTGTAGACAGAAAGTACCTAGTGTCAAGATACTCCGTTCATCGCCGAGGCTGATCGTAGTGTAGTGGGACCGCGTCTGTCGATAAACTCGACCGCTTCTTAATTCGATTCCCACTCGGGGGAGTGATTATATTTAAATTATTTTCACTTTCTCACGAAAGCACGAAATACGGAATTATTATATATAAGTTATTTCTATTTCCTCGCTCTGGTTAAAAGAAACGCGGCGTTGAGTTCCTCCACTCAACACGCAATGTCTCGAATTCAGCGGAAAGCGGAATACAAAGTTATTGTGGATGGTAAAGTAATTGTATAACTAAAAAAACTGAATTGAAACTGAACTAACTGAACTATTTACTACTAATATTTATCCCATTAAGTACTTTTAAAAGATTTAATTACTACACACAGTGCTCTCATCGTCGTCCACGTGGAATTTAACATCTTTACATTTTTAATTCATAATTATACAATCAAAGTAACCCAAGTTGCTCCGCTACAGCTACCTTGCAGTGAAAGTCGGAAAACATTGATCCAGCTGCACCAGAGATTAGCTGGAACAAACAGACTGATAGATTAACAAAAAATGTAAAAAAAATATTGGTAAATTACCATGTACACAAATACATTTAGTAAAAGGCGGTTATTTTAAAATTATAAACAGATAGATTTGTGTAGAAGAATCAGTTGAATACAAACTTTGGCTAAAATTCTTTAAGAAACATTTAATTTCTTCTAATTTAATCTGTAATTTTTCTATGCTCTTTGCATATATTTCTTCATCTGTTGCCTCAAAGAGCTGCTATAAACTGGTCAGAAACCATTGTACAGTAATTTAAAAAACATTTCACATTTTTATTTTGAAATAAAGTTTTAGCTATTTATAATCTGTTAAATCCTTCTTGCTACGTATGTAACGCGTTTGGTTCGTCAGTGCGTATAAAAACATTTTTTATTTACCTTCGCGTGTCATTTGCAAAACGACCACCTACCGTTATTACGTGTTGGGTAACGAGATAACGAATAGACACACAATGTGTAATTATACGAAAAAACGTACATATATGTGTTAGAATACACAAGTGTAACATATTAAAAAAATAATAATAACGTCACGATTTCAAAAACAAGTAGCATCGAACACAGCCTACTATTTCAAAGTCAATAAGTAAAAGAGCCCCGTGTGGCTTCAATTACCGACTTGTGTAGGCATCGAAGAAAGGAAGGCACTAGGAAGAAATCATAGTTAATTTGGAGGGTAGGTGTTTTGTTATAATAATATTATTCAAACGGCTTCCTTTAAAATATAACTATTATAATGAAATAACTTCACTTTACTTACTAATATTCAGGACTAAAATCTATTTTTTTTAGCTTCACACTTTTATCCCGTAGCAGGGTAGATAAAAAGTACCTAGTGTCAAGACACTTCGTATTTAGCTTTCCACTGAATTCGAGAAATTGAATGTTGAGTGGTGGAACTCAACGCCGCACTTTGTCTTAACAGAGCGAGGAAGTGAAAATAATTGAATCCACATCGAGACGACTTTCAGACAATGTCACACTGCGCCACGACCGGCCTCAATAATAAAACTAATATCTAATGTTACCTATTTATTAATTAAATCACGCTACATAAGTGATCATCTCTGTGTGCGTGTACACTATGAACCCCGATCGGTCAAAGTGCTTATCGGCAAAGGTCTCGTCCGTCGTGAACCAAATAATCCTTTATTTATTAAAGCGCTCTTCGAATAAATTACGATACTTACATCATTCATGCTAATTTGTACAAAATATCGTCATACGGAATTAGAAAATTAGTAGAAAATTAGTAGAAAATAACTAAAATTACGAATATATGTAAAGTATTTTATATATAGTGAATTATAATTTCTTGCCATTGTCTATATATTTTCTTATTAACGTTATTATAAAAATTACTAATACGTATCAAAAAGCAGAATAATGCACGCTGTTTTTCTTGTTACAAGTATTTTCTTGCTTGGGATTGTCAGAGAAAACGTAAAACCTAATCTCCGCTCGCTTTTTTCTCTATTTTCCGTCCAAACTCAAGATTTTGTGTTATGGGTGTTTTGTAACGAATTTTAACATTACATTTTCTCTTACAAAGAAGATATTTTTTCGTGCTTTTATCCCACATAGCTGGGTAGACAGAAAGTACCTAGGCGTCAAGACACTACGTACTTCGCATTCCACCGAATTCTATACATTGCGTGTTGTGTGGTAGATCTTAACGCCGCACTTCGTCTTACCAGAGTGAGGACGTGAAAATAATTTTAAATATAATCACTCACCCGAATGGGAATCAAGTCCACAACCGATCGCGTTTACAGCCAGTCGCTGTCGCACTGTGCCACGACCAGCCTCAAGAAATGAAGTATATAAATATATTGTTATGAACAAGAAATATCATCATTCTTCCTAGTGAGAGTCGAATCCAAAACCAAATTGTATTAAGATTATCTCAATAAATTATACTGTACAAAATATGTTATAAGTATACAATATTCTATCTACATTACATTCAAACACATTTTGCAAATGAACTAATTTATGTAATTCCTATGAAACAGTTCTCGTGCGCCGCGATGTATGAGCAAGGATATAATGAGGCTAATTTTAGCTTACATAATAGTTCAGTAGATCACGAGGACGGTATTTCACACGCGACCTGTCGCCAGAGATATAGAAATTCTAGAACAGTACGTTGAAATAGAGGTAGAGGCGACAGACACTCTTATTTCTCTATCTCTCTTTTTTTCTCTGTTATTTTGACAAGTTTTTGTTTAGTAATCCATGTTGATGTTTATCTGTCTGTCATCAATTATTATGAATTAAATTTGACGCAGTATTTATTTCCTGTTATGCATAATTTTATTTAGTGTCACGGATTACCCTTCTAGTCAGAGAGAACGGAGTGCCAAACTCTACATTAATCTCTTTATAGATTCCCCTCATGAGGTTCTCGTGTTTAAGTCCCTTCCTATTCTACGCAATTAGTGACGTTCTTATTTTGATAATATCGCCTCAGTGAAAAATAGAGGATTACCTACCTTATCTTATTATCTTTATATCTACATTAGTATCAAATGACTACTTTAGTCACTGTATACAATACAATAAATCATGAAAAACACATGCAATATAGCTGCCATTACATCATCGTAAAAAAGAGTTTATTTGAATAAAAGTTTTTTTTTTTAATTTAACCTGTTGTGAAAGAGCATTCATTAATTAAAGTATATTAAATTGTTTTCAACAAATATATATACGATAAACATCATAAATTATGCTTGAACAGTAGTCTGTAGTCATAGATAGCTTTAAATCTCCAATTGCTTAAAAAATTAATGCTGCCGTCAATTTTTCAGAATATTATGGTAAGATATTTGATATAATAAAAATAAACCTTTTTTTTATGGAAAAGGGAAGGCAAACGAGCGTGCGGGTCACCTGATCAAGTGATCAACGCCGCCCACGGCCCCGTGTACCACCAACTTGAAACTACAGGTGCGTTGCTGACCTGAGATGAGATAACCATGTCTTATGGACCTGGAAACACTGCCGCAGGTCCACACTTGTGACACGTTTCCGAAACCGCACAGTAGTAGAGCGCCACATATCCAGGTGCCACGGATTTATATTCAAGTTTAAGTACTGTGCGGTTAGCGAATTCAGCGGCAGGGTCAAACAATTCTCCAGAACACTCCCCTTGAAAGTTGCGGTTAAGGAAGCACACATTTCTATCGTTACTTGAAAATTTTTAGGTATATTTAAATTACTAAAAATATTTATAGTAACGAGGCCGGTCGTGGCGCAGTGAGACAGCGTCTGACTAAAAACGTGATTGGATGTGGGTTCGGTCCCCACTCGGGGGAGTGCTTATATTTCGATTCTTTTCACATCCCAGCTCTGGTAAAGATAAAATGTGGTATTGAATTCCACCACTCAACATGTAATGTCTCGAATTCGGTGGAAAGCAAAGTACGGAGTGTCTTGACACTAGGCACTTTCTGTCTACCCTGCTATGCTGGATAAAAAACATAAAGCTAAAAAAAATACAGTAACAGGATATGAAGCGCCTTTTTGATACCATCAAAGGGGTAAGCGAGGTCCACTAACGTATAAAATTGATATAAAATTTAAAAGAATATATATCCTGTACAAGAACTTATTGATCTCGACTTAGATTTCTGCGTGAGATATTTATACTGTTATTTTAACTAATTTTAAGTATTTTATCTTGGGTAATGGAATGAAATTTATATGCGTTCAAATTTTAGTACATCAGGTATTAATACAAAAAATCGAATTTGTAACGAAAAATACCAACTATCTATTACCTTTCTATATTATATTTAAATAATTTAAAAAAAACATTTGATCTAAATTATTTTTCCAAGTCATTGGTGTCATTACTAAGTTGTTAACTTACTAAAGATATCTATAACTTAGTTCTATTAATTAAAAAAATAAAATTATAGTATATTGCATTTATATTAGTGTATTGTATCATCAAGCATGAATATTTGATATCCATATTAGATACATTGTACAAAAAGTTATTATCCGCTACTTTGGTACTGCAGCCATTTTATATTAACAAGGAAATTGATTATATATAATGTCATTGTCATCAAAATTTAAGTCGTATTCTAAATTTCAGCTCAATCGGACTATGGGAAGTAAGTCAAATTAAGTTTGCAAGTTTTCATGCACACTAACTAACTAACTAACTAACTAACTAACTAACTAACTAACTAACTAATAGCTAACTAATAGCTAACTAGCTAACTAGCTAACTAGCTGACTAGCTGACTAGCTAACTAGCTAACTAGTTAACTAGCTAAGTCACTAACTCATTAACTCACTAACTAACTAACCAACCAACCAACCCACTAACTAACACGGCAATTTAAATAAAAGCTTGTAATAAATAGAAAGCCACTTCTCCCATTTTTACTTCCTTGTAAATCAAGCAGGGTCATCAATTAGCCGAAGCACTATTTTTAAGTGAAACAACCGCACGCCGCGGCTCGTCGGCTAACCGATGTAAAGTACACTCGTGTTGAAATCCACACCATTATATAGCCATCATCGAATATTAGAGCTAAACTGCGATTAGACGCAGCTCGGGTGAACTATAAGTTTGAGCAATACTTGAAACTTTGTTGTCGGAAACCCCACAAGATGGAATATAATTTTGAAAAAATATTTAAAAAATATATTTTATGTGCTTACTAAACTAAGTGTGGAATAACACTTTAAAAATATTAAAAAATATTAAAGATATAATATTTTGAATGAAACCGTTTTAAAGCATCATTTATTTGCTTGTATTTTGTTATTCGCATATACATCGAATTTCCATCAAAATATATGGACAATCATTGTGTGTAAGAATTGCGAAAATTAAATATCATATTATTTACTTATTATATGGAAAGATAAGACAAAAACGGTCTTGACACTACCTTCCCTATAACTTAACTGATTTAAAGAATGAAGTTGATTGTTTTCAAATACTTTGGATTTTGGCGAAGCAATATTTTCTTATTAATTAGGGAATAATTAATAATAAAGAATTAAAAGACTTCTCACTAAATTCACTTTCCCTGTATAATTTCCAAGTTATACATTAAAAAAATAAAGTTAATAATTACATACATACATACACTGTACTTCTTTATTATCTAAACCATAAAAGGATTTTTAAGAAATCATATAAATGATATCATTATCTGTTTGTCTATTGAATATTTTAAATCAATAATTTCCGCGCCCATAACGTTATTTACGATATAAATTCAAATTCATATAAATTATAATACTAGCCCAACGAATGTATGTCGCGTGGCTACCGTGTCTAGTTTCTAAAAGCTCAATAAAATTGAAATAAAATTATTTTAAATGAAACTATTTAACCGGATTAATCGCGTATATTTTGGCATTTGAAAATACATTTTTGGACACCTGACGTTTCGAACACTTTACAGTAGTCCGTGGTCACAGTTAGCTTCACGCTTTTATCCCGTATGCAGGGTAGACAGAAGGTATCTGTTGTCAGCTCACTCCATACTTCGATTCCCACCTCATTCAAGACATTGCGTGTTGAGTGGTGGAACTCAAAGCCGCACTTCGTCTTACCAAGGTGAGGAAGTGAAAATAATTTTAAATATAACCTATCCCCCGAGTGAGGATCGAATCCATAACCGATTACGTTTACAATCAGACACTGTTCCACTGCACCACGACCAGCCTCAACTTTTTTTTAAATTACTGTAAACTAAATTTTCGACTCCAACACGACTAAGTCGATATCGCATTACTAATTTCAATGGTTATTAATTCAAGTCATAATTTGATTGATCGATATGAGGTAAGTATGCTAATGTCCCGATTTTCGGGATGTTTTGACCCTAAGTGGTCTCTGACCATTCTGTAATGCGGGATAAAGCCAGAAGCCATTTTTTTTACTATAGTTAAACCAAGAATAGTGTTAGGCGTATATTTCAGGAAAAGAAACACAGTGATTTCTTCTATTTTCAAAAACGACAAACAAAATAACGTACAGGGAATCATATATTTCGGACATTATGATAGTATCGAAAATCGGACTAAGATACAATTAAGTTTAGAATTTATGAATAATAATAACAATGGAATTTCATCCCAAATATATATAACACTAAATTAAATTTAAATAACGGCATTATAAAGACATACGAAGTCGTCGCCTATAAATCTGTTAGGAACACCCCACCGGGCGCCGCATTAGATACATGTGTATTACTACTTGGTTTATGTTATTTTTTTTCTTTTTTGTATTTTGTTAACATTTTAACGTCGTTCTGACTTGTTTGTCTTAAATATATTTGCTTGTTAGTAAAACAAAGCTAAACCTACTTTTTACGTAAAATTGATTAATTTATTATACGATAATAGCATGCTGGCACAAATTATATTATTAAAAATAAAAAATGTCACACTGCGCCGGTTGTGGCGCAGTGTGACAGCGTATGACTGTTAACGCGACCGGTTGTGGGTTCGATCCCCACTCGGGGGAGTGATTATATTTAAATTATTTTCATTTCCTCGCTCTGGTAAAGACAAAGTGCGGCGTTGAGTTCCACTACTTAACACCCAATGTCTCGACTTCGGTGGAAAGCGAAGTATGGAGTGTCTTGACACTAGGTCTAGCTCTGCCTACCTTGCTACGCGGGATAAAAGCGTGAAGCTAAAAAAAATTGAATAATTTTTAGAAAATAGAAACTATCAACATCACCAACGTTACCTATATCGTATTCATTTTTGCGACGTACCTATATGTACTGTACTTTTTAATTTACACTACTTTTTAATCGTTATAGATACATTAAAATCACGCGGCAGAACATAACGCCGTGAAATGTCTAAAATGACGAAAAATTTAACTGATTGAATGAATATGAAACCAAAACCGATACATAAAATCAAAAATATAACAGCTACTGCCTAAAATACAATACGTACTAACAAAAAAACAACTAAAATTCCACAACTTCGTAAATCCGTTAAATCATTAAGACAATATAATTTTAATATGAAAATAAATAAGTCGAACAAATCTCCACGGATTTTGTTCTTTAAGGTAAAAGTAAAGGTAAAATAATTACATTAGTTCGTTGGCAATAACAATAATTTTGGACTGCCCGCCGAGCCTCTTACGTTTCACAGATCACCAGATACGAGTGACTTATGTACGCAATGTATGTTTGTATGTATGTTTGTATGTATGTTGATACCAATGTAATGTTCTTGATTTTTAAGATGTAACAAATCTGATTTAATTTTCTTGTTAAAAATGTTTTTTTTTGCCATATTTTATGCTACTGTATTTATTATTTAAGGCAAACTATTTGCTAATTACAAATAGCTATTCAATATTTTTCTTTTGTTTGTTCTTATTGTAACGAGCTTTACGAGCTGTGCAATAAAAAATGACTTAGTATGATAACGCTCCGTTTTCAACTCGGAAGATACAATAAAAATCTTGGAAAAACCAACATTATAATATAAATAAGTCTGGAACTAGAACCATTTACTCGTAATACGAAGAGCGGTGCTAAGTTCCACTCGGCATAATTTCTTTATTGGAATCAAAAAGTAAATATTAGACTGACTATTCCAGTAATTTTTCGCCTGTCCCAAAAATGTGGCACATCTGCAGAATTTCTATATCTCAGATCCTCAGAAAGATCTATTTCCTATGCTTTTACTGTTTCAAAAACACATCTTATGGTATGTCTGTTTAGATTTGTATTATACGATACCATATATAGCAGCTTTTGAATACCATAAACTTTTGAACAATATAAAGAGAATGTAATCAGCTTGCTAATTTTATAGTATTAAATAAAACTTAAAATTAAAATAAACTTAATTTTTTTTCTCAACATGACTTAAAATCGTTCACTGTGGCTTTGAATTGTACAAAGAAGAATAATTATTTTTAAATATAAGTACATATTTACTAGGCCTTATTAGAGAAACGTGGCATTGTGTTTCACTTTACGAAGATCTTTTTAAAAAATATAAAAAGCATATTAAGCAGAGTAAAATACGAAAGGTGTATGAAAACAAAAAAAGGCTATTTAAAATAAGATATCTGGATTGAAAATAGTAATTAATTCAAAACACCTATCTAATTTAAACACCAACTTGACTAGTTCCACCTTATTCAATGTTTTAAGAAAAAAAAGAAATATCAAGAAAATAAAGTGAAAATTGGAAAACGGAAAAACGTATCACTAAATAAAAATCGAACTCACTATCAGTTCCCAAAACAAGATCAACAAACACAACCACTAAACCGTAACAGCTCATTAATTCCTCACATTTTATCTCAAATCGAGCGCCCCGTGAAGTTAATATACGGGCGTAATGACAGGCATTCGCCTACAAAAATTTCATATTGAATTTTTGGAATCCGAAACTCGCGTTGATCATGTTTGATATTCAAATTGAAATCTTATACGTTACTTCTATGTCCCTTATAATCTATTTATTGGTTGTAAATTATTGTTATTTATTTGTTTTATATGTGTATTTATTATAAATAATACTATTTTGGACGCCGTTGTAACGCATTCCCAATATCTGTCTAGAAAATACAATGACTTCAGGTTGAAATACTGCTTAGAGTCATCAAGAGGCATCATTTTTTTCCCCTTAACAGGCTGTATTCCAACCAGGTTTGGACCACAAAAGCTAAAATATTATTATGTCATATTTCAACATTTAAGCTGTATTATATTTAAAGTCAACAATCAAAAGGTATGTACGAAATGGTTATCAGTTCGCTCACCATCTTCTTGCACAAAGGAATGTTATTATAAAATTATTTCATAGTGTTGAGTACGCCAAGCAAATTTATAAAGCTCCTGAAAAGTTTTATATTTTTATTACTAACATATAAAGTTTGTTCTTTGACTAAATAAATTATAAATAACAATATTAATAAACACTTTTTTAAAAATTATTATTATTTTTACACACATCTCATATTCCCACGAGTCGCGGCGCGTGGGCGACGAGGCGACAATGGAACATCGTTGTCTTTTGAAATACGACCGATAATTCTTATTATATATATAAAAATGAGCTGTCTGTCTATATGATATATATTCGAAAGCTTAAAATTCGTTATCGATATGTATTTTGCATAAGCTTTTCTATTGAATACAAAAACATATAAAACTATAAATTGAAGATAATTAAGTGATAAAATATTGTAGAATAAATATACTGAAGAGTGTCTTAAAACTGGTTTTTTTCTGAATTCATTAATTTGCGGAAAATTAAATAATGTGGGAAATTAAGCTGAAATAAAATCAATTATCTATAATAGTAATTTAAATAAAGAAAATTAAAATTTTATAAAAATTTCAAAAAATAGCTTTAAAAACATGAAATAATCGTTTCACGATATAACGAATTTATGGAATATATTCACTACATCTAAAGATTAAAGTGTTTTTATTAGCAACTGAACGAGCGCGTTGAAGTCTTTTCCTCACAACTTCTGGTATATTATAAGTTGTATTATATGTGCATTTACTTTTTATTTTGTTACAATTATCAGTAATCAATAACGTCAATAAAATTTATTTAAATTTTATACGTCACCCTTATGCATTGAAGTAGGTAGAGAGATCCTAGCTTTACGATTCTCCAACCAGCTTCGGGACATTGTGTTAGGATAAAGAACAGTAATATTTGAATAAAATAACTCCTTTTAAATAGAAACGAACCCATAACCACTGTGTTTAATCATACACTCTTCCATTACACCAAGATGACCTAAATAGCATATTAGAATATTAAATTAAATAATATACCAAATTTTATCACGATCGCTTATCTAATTAAACAAGTTATCAATACAAAATTAATAATGTTAGTTATACATACATTTGTGGCATCGTAAATACATAGGCTGGCAACGTATCGTGGTAATCAGAGCCACTGTGGAAGACGCATAGCCCAACAGTACCGTATACTATTACAACTGATAAACACAAAATAATTACCTACACTAGCTTGTTTTACATACTTTGTCATTAGAATGAATGCAGTTTGCATTTTCAATGGCTATTTAAATTTAATACTGGTCCTTTGTTAATACTACGTATTTGTGGTGCTTTGGATGTTTATGAGCTCTTTGTTTGTTAGTGGTATTAGATATTTTGTAAAGCAATAAAAATATTAGTTTTCTTTCAAATAGGGAAGTATCTCCTTTACCTACACTGAGATTCTCTCTACTGAGATCTCTTTTTCCAACTAAATATAAAAAATATCATAAAAAGAAATAAGAAGAAGAAATACTTAAAAAATCGATAATAAATCGAGAAAATTGATATGTAATAAAATTGTTGCTTTTTAAATTTCTCTCGTTTACGTGGAACTATAAAAAATGTATAAAAATCGCGAAAATCAAAGATCTTATTATGGAACTAAGTTTCCAGCGATATTTTTTTGCAAGAAATACTTGCTACTCAAATACCGCTACGTTCTAAATCCAAAATTTGAAACGGAATTTTTGTGCGATTTTCGTTAATCCAATACTGTAAAAATAAAATAAAATAAAAAAAACTTCAAAATTCGATTTAAAAGTAAGTTAAAGTTAACCTAATTGGGGTTAAATAAAACATTGTGACGGAAACATTAACAAAGTACACCATCCAAACAAATTCCAGTAATAAAACACCGCGCGCACTCACATAAGTCCTTGAGATACTTCTCATTTATTTTACTCTAAATACCCCAAAAATCTTATTAACTCGAGATCACGAGATAAACTAAATTGACCCATTAACTGTATATATAAGTATTATACATTGTATTATAATACTTATAACCTGTATTATAACAAACAATTTATTTTAACTAAAAATTTAAATATATTTATTATACTTATAGGATAAAATATAATTAGTATTTCTATGTTTGTAATTCTGTAGAGCAAGAGCGACATTAAATGATTGACTGGTTACTAGATATAGACTATTTGTATCAGGTTTTTATAATATCAAGTAATACATACATATATATTTAAAAAGTGGGCTGAAAAGGCATGTCTTAGACGTAGAGCTCTAATTCGAATTACACTGTCTTTAAATCTCTAGCAAAGTGACTACTCTTAGAGTCTAGCTAGTCTAGTTCTAATCTGGAAAGCTATTAAGATCGTTGGGAACCCAATAATCTATCAAAGGCTTGAACCCTCAACCGATCGCGTTTACAGTCAGACGTTGTTACACTGCGCCACGATCGGACTCTATATTGTTATTATAAAAAATATTCTTTTTCTTTATAAATCAATGAGTTTTGTAACTAATCTATCATAACATCCAATGAATGAGCTATACTATGCTAAATGAAAAATGAAAGGAAAATTATGAAAAATATCTAAAAAGCCAAAAAAGAAAAAATTGTAGTGTGACAATTTTTCCATAAAAAATACCTTCCCATTGCCCTCGTTACTCACTTACTAGAGCTTTAGTCTCATTTATTACCGAAAAGAATGCAAAAAAAATTAAAACAAACAGGCATCGAATCCCCATCTAAAGTTTCGTAATCACCATACCAACACACTTATAATTACACTATAACGCGTTAAGCATTATGATTACAGAACATTACTATCAAAATTGTTCTAATAAACGGCGATACGTTAATGTCTTCATTGGTATCGTGTCCGATGGTATGTCGATAGAGTTTGTACGTGTTAATTGCTGTAGATTGATCTTGTGGGTTTTAGAATTAAGTTTAGAATGGTATAAAATATATTAGTTTTTGTGTTATTTTTTAAATGTTACAAATTTCTTACGTATTTTGAGGTATGCGGGTTCAAATTTTAATTTTGAAATTGTTAGACATTGTGTATTGAGCAACAAGTAGTAGAAATATATAGAATAACCAAGGTAACTGACTTACAAAATGTCGTAAGCGTATTGCGATATAAAAGATTTTTTTGATCTTTTAAGATTTAAGTAAGGTTGCAATACCTTAATAATTTAAATTATAATTTAACTATATTTATAGTAATTAGTTTTAAAAATTAATAGTATAAAGTAGTTTCTTTACAACAAAATATAATTCAGTGTTTAGTAACATATATATTATAAGTAATGTAGATAAACTTACCACGATTTGAAGAACCTATTTGTTGTATAAAATATTTTAATTTCATCATTAGTGTATTTTGTTCTGAAAATAAATATACAAAACAGCTGATAATAGTATATATACAAACAATTTCCTTAACCACTATATATAGAATAATATATATAGAATAATATAATAAAAAAAGTAGATCAATATATATTTCAATAATAATACCAAGAAAATAATCTAACCTTCACAAAAACAGAGTGACATCACTAGCTCTACATAAAAGTAATCCCCAAACAAAGCCATAACCTAAAATAACAATCCAAAATAAAGCATTTAAAGCACAATTTCGTTGGACTTTCAACACTCAATAGCATCGAAACCCAACATTAAATCGCTAATCTCTATTATTACGCCATATTAATACGTTAAAAGTGTATACGGAACACCTCCCGCTATATTTCAAAGCAATATATTCACACGGTCAACTAAACATCGATCGAGTTTATTTTGAACTAAAATAGAGTTACTTTCACAAATATTCACGTTTGAACGTCAATATTTAGTTATACATCGTAAAAGAATTAAGTTAACAAAGTAAAATTGTTAGTCAATCAAAACAGAACTATATATAATGGCTTTATAAATTGGTACCGCAAATTTAGCCTAGAAAATTTATTGGGTATCGTTTTTTATATTGTCTGTTTACTTTTTTGAGGATGTATGGATAATTGATGGCTAGATCTAACTAGATCGATAGATGGATGGTCTAACTAGATCGATGATACTATGAAAGTAGCAGTACTAGCATGAGGGTACAACTAAAGGGTAGAGACAGCGAAACTCAAAAAACGCTTTTAAGATAGATACGTCTTATTTGCGATAGACAACGACGATAGCTTTATGTGCTTTAATGCTTTAATATTATTGCCTATATAGTAGATAATTTATACCAATTTCTCTACCCAAAGAATAGTTGCTGGCATGAGTTCAACACTTGCTATGTTCAAATTATATACTATACATTTTCTTCTAATATTTAAGTGTGTGAATAACACGTTAAAATATAACATAATGTTATCTATATTCTTGGGAAATCCTGCAAGAGATTTGATAATCTCCTAAACCAGATCAGTTCAACCACTTATTTATAACATTATTTTACACTGTCTTTCTTTAGTTATACCTTCTCTATATATTATGGAAAGATGGATGTAAGGTAATTACTTGTGTGTTGTTGTCTTGACATTTTATAAAAAAAAATTAAAATGACATAAAGCTGTAGTGTAGTGTTGTACCAACCAGAAGTATAATACACAAAATTTCTCAATTGATCGCTAAATAAACTTTATCGTACTGATTGTCGATCTCACATACATCGAGAGCAATTATAATTATTAACAAAAACCAAACCGTTGCGTTACCATTCACTAGTGACTGGAGTATTTGAGTAATTAAATATTTATTCGGTTCTATTACGATCAATCGTACTGTTACACGGAATCGATTCGTCATTGTGAAAATGTTTAAATATAAATTGCTTGTAATAAAAATTAAAAAACGCCGTGAAATACATTTGACAAACGACCGAGAAGAAAATCGATATTTGCTTTTAGTTTATTTAATATAATCGATAATTGTTCACGTTTAGGCTCGATATGTTATTGTTCCGGTCACGGTATTATATTTGTGCTTATCTATATATCTATTTTCGATCCGATCGACGGTGTTTACTTGAGGAAGTATAGTTAACGATACTTGTTTAGTTTTAACGGTTACAAAAGAAAGACATATTAAACCAGAAATGTTATGTTTTATTCTTTTTTTACTTTATATTGTTAGTATTTTCAAATTACCCACTTTTATTTACAAGAACGTTATTTTAGGATAAATTTACGAATTAATACTTAGCTGCAAAGGCTAATAAATCAAAAAAAAAAATTTGAGTGTAAAATTTTTATAAACTTTTGGCTGAATCTAATTAGCCGGGTAAATATATCCTTTTATATCAACATAGAGTTTAATTTATTTGTTATTTTTATTATTTATTTATTTGATATGCCTACAATATATAGTTACATTCCATATAAATAATTATTTGTACATTACTCTGGTTCTAGAAATAGTATCAATAACAGGTACATACACCATTAGCAATTTCTCCGGTTAATTACATAAAAAATAACATAACGACGACAGAAAATAATTAATTAAAAGAATTAAAATTAACAAAAAAAATATAGGATAATTTTTTTTAGCTTCACGCTTTTATCCCGCATAGCAGGGTAGACAGAAACTACCCAGTATCAACACACTCCGTACTTCGCTTTCCACCGAATTCGAGACATTGCGTGTTGAGTGGTGGAACTCAACGCCGCTCTTTGTTTTTACCAGAGCGAGGAAGTAAAAATAATTTAAATATAATCACTCTCCCGAGTGCGGATCGAACCCACAACCGATCGCGTTTACAGTCAGACGCTGATAGGACAAAATAATAATCAAAATAATAAAATAAGATCTTTCATTTTCGCGATTTTTATATATTTTAAATGAAACTATTTTTTTGGTATACGAAAATACATTTTTGGACTGACGTTTC
Source organism: Dryadula phaetusa (assembly GCA_032432895.1). NCBI lineage: Eukaryota > Metazoa > Arthropoda > Insecta > Lepidoptera > Nymphalidae > Dryadula > Dryadula phaetusa. The sequence continues at coordinate 399,236 of JAOYRS010000035.1, forward strand.
GAACACTTTACAGTAGTCCGTAGTTAAAGTGTTCGACACGTCAGGTGTCATTCAAAAATGTATTTTCGAATACCAAAATATACGCGATTAATCCGGTTAAAATAGTTTCATTTTAATTAAAAATAATAAACGAAATAATAATAATAAAATGATTAAGATAATTAATAATGATATTTACAAAATAAATAAAGTTTAAAAATATATAATTATCTTATTTCAAAGAGATGAAGTAAATAAAATTATAATAACAATGGATATAATAATACTGTGTCATAAGATTTCATAAATTACTTAATAACTAAGATCGATTTTCCTTTTAAAGTGGATTAATGTATCGTGAAAGACGTCAATGTCATCAGTAGGTCTAATTGATAAAGAAATTTAACATACGATCGGTGAGAATTTACCAAGATTAATTTTGGAGTTATTGGCTAAGGAGTTTTTTTTTGAAAGGATATTAAGGAGTACGACGAGGAACAACGAGTTATTAAATATTTTTTTTTTATTTTTTTTAGCTTCACGCTTATATCCTGCATAGCAGGGTAGATAGAAAGTACCTAGTGACTCCATACTTCGCTTTCTACCGAATTCGAGTGGAACTCAACGCCGCACTTTGTCTTTTACCAGAGCGAGGAAGTGAAAATAATTGAAATATACTCCGCCGAGTGGGGATCGAACTTACAACCGATCGCGTTTACAGTCAAATACTTATTGTTATTTAAAATATAAACTTTACATTGTATATAGTTCTTAGCAATTTTTGCTGAAATTTCCGCTATGTCAAATTATATATATATATATATATATATAAATATATATATATATATATATATATATATATATATATATATGAAACCTGTATCCTGCTGTATAGTTTAACTAAGGATGAATATGTTTTTTCGTCCACCTACCTACTCAAAGTATAATCTAGCAAAGTACTATCTTCTTACCAAACACAAACTTTCTAAATAAAATAAACCATATAATTTTGTTTATTGTTATAATCACACATTTTATTATTATATTACTCTTTTATTGCAACTGTGAACAATTGTACTTGTATTAAATTTATTATATAAAGTAAAAGGCCATGGTGCAATGGGACAGCGTCTGACTCAACACGATCGGTTGTGGGTTCAATCCCCACTCGGGAGAATGATTATATTTAAATTATATTCACTTCCTCGCTCTGGTAAAAAAACAAAGTGCGACGTTGAGTTCCGCCACTCAACACGAAATGTCTCGGAATTCGGTGGAAAGCGAAATACGGAGTGTCTTGACATTAGGTCCTTTCTGTTTACTTTGCTATGCGGGATAAAAGCGTGAAGTTAAAAAAAACATTATTTCGTTCAAAAATAATAAAAAAAGTGTATGGAGTTAAATTAATATGAATTTTATGCGTTTTGCAAGAAATTTATGGAAAGAAGCCACTACAGTATCTATATTAGAAAAAAGCAACTAACAACTACGTTTGTCTCCGGCGCGTTTCAACACAACTGCTAACAAAGCTGGTGGTATTTTCGTGTTCATTTAAGAGTATTTGCAAAAATCTTCTTCATTAAAGACTTTTTTCATTTAATTAAGTTATTGTGTGCTTAAAAAATTTCTTTCAGCCTTTCACTGCAATTATTCAAAAAAGTTCTTGGAATATTATTAATATTTGAAGTATTTTCGTTTTCCTAGTATAGTCGGACTAAGGATATAAAAATAATTCTTTTTTTTGTTTAGTATTTTTTGATATACATTTACAGGAAGCCACTGAAGTTTCATATTAAGTATATTAGTGTCTAATAGATTGGGTTCGCCCTTTGGTTATTTTGTGATGTTGTAGTGAGCTGAAGCTGAAAATTCTCGAATAATAATGAAACGGATGTACTGAGACCGGTCTTGGCGCAGTAGGACAGCGTCTGACTGTAAACGTAATCGGTTGTAATTAAATTATTTTCAATTCCTCGCTCTAGTAAGACAAAGCGCGGCGTTGAGTTCCGCCACTCACACGCATTTGAAGTACGGAACGCAGAGAGTCTTGACACTGGATACTTCCTGTCTATGTCTACCTGCTATATGGGGCGAAAGCTAAAAAGAATGAGACAAGAATGAGAGAAAGGCTTTTTATGTATACAATTTTAACACCAATACGTTAACAAAATGGGAATATTCTATAAATATATGTTTTTTATATTAATCATTTGTCTATATTACACAAGAAAACTAAATTTCCAAACGATACATCGAACCCAACGGCCGTGTAAAGTGTACATAATAGATCATTTATAAGCATATTACTTCCAACAATAGATTAAAATATATGACCGCGCCGTAACGAATTTTCTAACAGTGTCAAAGTTCAACACAAAATCAATTGTCACTTTTCGGTTATCGACCATCTATCTGTCTATAGTGCGTGGAATGCGGGGACTGTGTATCTTATATAATAAAATTGAAATGACCGTCGGTACGTTTCGTTTCTTTGTTTCAACGTGTTCAGTTGACCCGTTCTCTTAGCGTTTATTGATGTTATTGTTTTAGGTTTTCTTTTAATTTAGGTTATTATGAAAATGGATTGTTTATTGTTTGGATTGAAAATGGATCTGCGTAGTTTTGTATACTTGAGTCTGTTCTAACGATTGGATTGTCGAAAAATAAAGGGTTTTTTTTACACTTTTGCCGCTTAGGCCGCTATGTTTTGAATTTGGTCTGAAAATAGAACGTAATGTCTCGCATTATGTTTACTGTATACTGTATTAAAAAACGACATAAAGGCGATTTTTGGGTCTTCATAAGACTTTTCTTTGTAAATATATAATTTAATATATTTTACTACATACGATGAGTCTAAAAATAGACAATACTAAATAAAACGAATTAAACTAAAGTGTTCGAAACGTCAGGTGTCCAAAATGTATTTTCGAATACCAAAATATACGCGATTAATCCGGTTAAAATAGTTTTATTTTAAAATGTATAAAAATCGTGAAAATCAAAGAGCTTATTAAAATGAATAAATTTATATTGTACTTTTCTACCCATTCAATTTTTGACCATTTTATATAAAATACGAATATAAGTATAAGTAAAAGAATTGTTTAAAACACTACTGTGTCACAAAGACATCAAACCTCCTATAAATATACTTACGGCCGTAGAGAAATTCAAAAACGTCACTTCAAATAATCACGTTCATTAGTAAATATTTAAAAAACGCATTAGTATACACTGATGCGGCGCGGCGTCGGGATACGATCCCAATCTTTCTATCCCATCCTTATTGAATTATTATCCCATCCTATGAGTGAGGAGGATAGAATAAAACACACTAAATGCTAGAGGGAGACAACATAGCTAGGTGTCCGTTATTTTATCTACTAATTAAGTTCTCTAAAAGTTACAATTTAGATATTCACGTCCAAATCGTATTCATAACAATATCGGGCTACCCGCCGCGAGGTTGTTGGTTAATTTCGTTAATTTTTTTAATTGTTATGGCTCTTTATAATTTCCGTTGTACGCTTTGAAGCATTTTTACGCGTTTCGTTATTACTTATTTTTTTTATATGACGTTTTTATGTACATTAAGTAATCACGGGGATTATTTAATTAATATTTTGTTCGTATGAGTAGTTAAGGCCCCCTGATGTTGGAGAGAACGATGCAAGACAAGACTTCATGGCACTGTGATTTGTTCATATACTAAGGTATATGTTGAATTGGGTTTTATATTAAACAAATAATAATAAACAAAGAACAAATGGGTAATTTCACGTAAAAGTAAAAGCCTTTACGTTTAGATTGTTCCGACGGGACAATTTGCTTGCAAATGTGCCGCTCAGAATTTATTTAAAATACATTTTTAAAAATAGTATAAAAATTTTGAATGCAGCGTGATTTGAACCCGCGCCTCTTGGAAATCGTCCAAGCTCTCTGACCGCTAAGAGAGCATTTTTTAAAATTGTAAAATTCTCTCTACAGAGATGCTAACAACGTAAATAAGTTGTAACAAAACATATAAGAATTTCGAAGCAGGTGGTATTAGAACGCATGGCTTAGCGGTCAGAGCGCTTGAACGGTTTCCAGGAGGCGTGGATTCGAATCCTGCTGGCTGGTATTAGGACGCATAACTTAGCGATCAGATTGCTTGAACGGTTTCCAGGAGGCGTGGGTTCGAATCCTCGAAGGCTGCATTCAAATTTTTATATGATTTTAAAAATGTTTTCTAATATTCATTCATTCATTCTCGCATCCATTGAGGGGTTGTAAGCGACTACCTCTCAAAATACTACAGATGTTTTAATTCAAAAAAAACTAGCCAATTCAATGATTTACTTCCTCAAATAGTGCGCCTACAATCTATGCATACACAAACCAATCAATCAAACATAACTATAACAAACCAATTTATTTACAAACGATATCGTGTTTTATTATATTTACAGTATAAATGTAAATATTTCTATACTCAACAACGTCTATTAGCAATAAAGTAAAAAACGCTCAGTGAAACCAATCATTGCCGAAATTGATCTGAGTAAAATAAACACTTATATTATACTATACAACTATGAATAGATGTATGCTTAATTAGAAATCGCCATTTTATTTAATCGCCTTTCTATAATAATTATGAAATCGTGACGAGGCAGTTGTGTGGATAATTTTTTTTTTTGGTGGTCTTGGAACCAATGGTCTTGAATTGATTTATTAAAGACTTGTGAGTTAGGTATATATGCGGTAAAATTGTAACTGAATTTAAAAAAAAATAAAAACTTTTTTAAAAAAATAGATTGAGTTTCGCCAACCAGTGAAAAGAAATAGACGGTAATAAATCATAATTGGGGAAATTTTTGGAATTTCCATCATGTTCCATCAAATAATTGAGTATAATAAGCTGTTACTTGTTTCTTGCAAGATTAAAATTAAATCAATAACTAAAAAAAAATCTTCTAAATATCCAGTACTTAAGTTCACTTTCGCATGAGTTTTGAGTTTTGCAAGAGTTTTCTAATCGCTTAAGCTGTGAAAAAACAACAAGACTCTACCGTTGCGGTTCCAAATATAAAACTTATTGCATGAAATTCATTTTTTTCATAATTACATACATAAATGTATGTAATTATATAAGTCACACATAAATGGATGTAACAAATAGCCTTTACAATTATTACAAAAATATGTATATTGACTGCCTTAGTCCACTCAACACGCAATGCCTCGAATTTGACGCAAAGCGGAGTACGGAGTGTCTTGACACTAGGTACTTTATGTCCCTGCTATGCGGGATGAAAGCCTGAAGCTAAAAAAAAATTTTAATTACGAACTATGAAATCATAATCCGTATAATAGTACAAAATTAAAGATACATTTGAATCTTAGACTGTTTTTTTTTTAATCTCCTATTGTAAAAAAAATTCTCTCATACCCTACCTATTGCCGGAAGTTATAGTTTCTATTTTAGACCATTGCAAGAATATAACTCTTAAAAAAGCAGTTATTTGAACATTTGTTAAATAGATTAACGATTCCCGCGTACTATGTGTACAGTACCTATATTAAAAGAAGGAGAAATCTCTCAATTTTATATGGGCTTAACGCGGCGGTCGTGTTAACAAGCGCTAATAAGCAACGCCGCGCGTTCGATAAAATCTTAACAAACCTGTTTAGATGTTAAAAATGTATAATTGGTAATAGAAAACTAAAACGTTAGTTTAACTGAATTTTTTTCACTACCTTGAGATGATGAGTTGTAACTTTTTTTTAACATTTGCAAATACGTTGTTTAGCTGTATATAAATATATTTTTAAAAATATCTAAAAAATTTATTACATTTTTTTAATTTATTCAGAAAGATTTAGATTTGTTAAGTATATATAAAGTTTTTCTACCGTCCGGTTTAATGAAGTTTGTTTATTTTTTATATAAAAATATATAAACGTTTTTTTTTGGTCTAATTATTTTAAGTCCGATAATCAATTAATGACTTTAATATTAACACAAAATGGAATACGTATAATAATTATTTTAGTACATTTAAAGTGCTATTCAACACTTAGGATAGGAAAATATTTTTAAAAAAATATATAAAAAATTGAACGCAACGGGATTCGAACTCGCGGCTGTTGGAAACCGTATCCAAGCGCTCTGACTGCTATGCGCCATGCATTCTACTATCAGCTGCGTCAAAATTCTTATACGTTTTGTTACAACTTATTTACGTTGTTAGCATCTCTTGGGCTCTTGGACGGTTTCCAAGAGGCGCGAGTTCCTGCTTCGAACCTTGGTCATTATTGTTTGCGTAGAACAATTTAAGAAAATTTAGACACACATAAAACATATTAAGTATTTAGTATTATAATTTTAATATGATCGATGAACAGACACGCCCAGCTGATCATTTTATCAAGCTGACACATGATTTAATTCATCATCACGAGTCATTAAGAGACGCTATAAAATGCCGCTATAGCCAGTGGTAATAAATTACACGTTGGACGAAATGTTCATATATAAAATCTAAAATAACAATAAAACTGTATGGTATCTTAAAGAAAAAAATAGTTTTTATTTGCAAATATATATATATATATATATATATATATATATATATATATATATAACTAACGTAACTAACTTACCTAATCTCTTTCTTGTTTTCCATACAATTGTTAAGATTATTTCCATACATTTGTTAAAAATAGTTAACTTAAGTTAACTGATAATTCACCATATCAGTACCCCGTAATGCATCGGATTACATAATAATAATATTAAAAAAAAGCTTCTCTAACTAATTACTTCCGTTTCCGTTTTTCGTTAAAATTTCATATACGAAAGATCATACTCTTCCATACAAGTATATATATATCGTGTAAACAAAAGTAATACTTCATTAATATCTAAATATAACTTTTGATTCACACTTCGCATACGAAGTAAGGTCACCGTTAGCTTACAGATAACGTTAGATTACGTATGGAAACGAAAAACGCGTGGGTGTCGACTCTAATTGGCCAATAAAGTGTGGTGGGCATGGTCCAAAGCCTCTAAATTATCCGCCTTGAGACACGTCTAATGCTTTGCTGTAGGTCTTTCCATGTAGATTTTGATTGTAATCAAATAAATTACTCATTTCTATGTTTTGATAAAAAAATTTAAGTATTTTACTTAAGTGAAATTTATGATTTTCGTGAATATATAATGACAATTTAGAAATTTAATTTTTTAGTTGTTTAACAGGTTGGTCTAGTGGCTAAGTTAGATTTACTATTAGTAAATACTTAAAATTCAAGTATCTGATAGCCTTAAACAAAAATATATAATATATTCGTAAAGAATTATAAATATGTTTATATGTTATGTGATTACGTATAAAATGACAAAATGAAAAAATATTAACATTTCTTTATTTTAACTGAATCATTTAAATGCTCATCATCAAATCAATTAATTTCTTATCTTGTTAATAATATAATATTATATATAATATTATATTTTTTAGCTTCACGCTTTTATCCCGTATAGCAGGGTAGGCAGAAAGGACCTAGTCTCTTCACTCCGCACTTCGCTTTCCACTGAATTCGAGACATTGCGTGTTGGGTGGTGGAGCTAAACACCGCTCTTTGTCTTTACTAGAGCGAATAAGTGAAAATAATTTAAATATAATCACTCCCCCGAGTGGGGATCGAACCCACAATCGATCGCGCTTACAGTCAGACACTGTCAAACTGAGCCACAGCCGGCCTCAGTAATATATAATATAAAATAAAAATATAAAACTAATATAAAAATAACATAATATAAAAATATACCTAATAAAAGCTTTGATTTTTTTGGTTTTTGGTGAAAACATTATAAACGGTTTAATAGTATTTACATTGGTGTTCTAAAATATATTATAAAAAACCCCAACGTTCGAATACGTACAGACCTACAACTACTTTGCACTTTATAAATGTTAATACCTTTTACGACTGACCTAAAACAGTATCTGTATATATCTATATCTATAACAGTCCCTCAAAACGTAATATTAAAAAAACAGAAATAAATTAGTACATTAACTAATCGATTAATTAATAAAAAGTTTAATTTATTACGTAGCTTAATTACGCTTATTATACAAACTTTTTACAAAATCAGAAATTACCCTTATTTATTGAGAATAACTGACCAACAACACTGTTAACATAATAAATTTATATTTTAATTTTTACTCAATCTAATAATTTATTCTCAGATCATTAAAAGATTATGAAACGCAAACCTTAATTATACGATTAGGACACGTTACAAGAAAAATACGAATTTCGCGTGACTTAACGCCGTAACGTGAAAAACGTTAGCATAATATGAATAATTTATAATAATCCATCGATAATCACATCGAAATTAATTAAGAAGGCCCATTAATAAAATGTTAATACAGTTCTAAACAAACACCTAAACAACACGAACTAATCAGAGCTCTCCTGCATACAAATTGGATCTAGCGAATGGTCATTAATGACAATTGTCGAACGTAACATAAAATATCTCAGTATCCATACATTTAAGTCTGACTACATAGGAAATATCGTTTTGTTTATATATTTGTATGTTTTTTTTATTCTTATTATTATTGTTAACACGCTATAGTCTTTGGAATCATATTTTCAATTAAAACTCTGCTTACGAGAACGAGGAAATGTGAACCCTTTTCTTTAAATTTGGATAAAGCGCGGGGTTGAGTTCCGCCACGCAATGTCTTGAATGCAGGCGGAGTGAAGAATGGAGTGTCTCTACACTAGGCTTATAGGAGTGTTTGTTTCTATATTTTTATATTTAATTTATAATATAACTATGTTGTTATTGCTTGTATGTTTATCCGTTTTGTTATTTAATGTGGTTATTATTAATTTGAATAATTACTATTTTAGTTTTCATTGTATAAATTGAATTGTCCTTTTTTTCTAGAAATATGATAAATAATAAGATAACTGTAAAAGCTGAAATTTCTATATAAATGACAAATGCTTGTATAAACTAATGTTTATTTTTTGGATCGTATTTGTAAGGTTATTATTACAATACTGTTTTATTGGTAAATATAGAAAACATAACATCATTTTAAATATTTTACCTAATATCATAAGGATCTTGATAAATCATTTCATTCTATAACTATTTCTCTATTGCAAGGGAGACTCTATCAAGCAGTATCATACTACTGTAATACTTTGCCTTCGTATCGTTAGTTGACATAACAATGTCAGCGTCAATCCTACGTCAGCTACCACTCGTAATCTGCTTACAAGGAACAGCGAGAAATCCAGCAGTTATTATGTCAAAATGTATGAATACCATCACCAACATTTCTTAAACAATTCAATACTTAAACATCGGTATACTAAGTAGTTTTTATATTGTATAATATACTTTTCTTAATGATATGTTTTAATAATTATTATCATCAGCCCTTTATGAGCCCTAACGTTCTCCAATGACTTACTGCGTTCTTTTAAAGCCTAGTCTTTAGCTTGCGGTAACTGCCATTTATGTTTAGGTGTTTCAATCCTGAGTTTACATCTGAATTCAACTCAATTAGAGGTTAACGGATCCTGCCATCATCCATATAATGTATATGATCAAGCCTGATCACACAATATGTTTTAATATTAATTCAAAATTGTATGGTATTTCAATTACCTATGCATCATATGTCTGTTCTTCAGAGTATTGGGCTTGAGCTAACCTAGTTGCGTCTGCGCATCCCCTTATATAGACAATATCAGTAAATAATAAGTGATTAAGCCCGAACACGCGACCCATTCATATACATATTAAATACCACAAAATATACATTTGAGCTATAACCCAATGGGAGGTCGGCTAATTATTGATGATATGCATATACATGACTTTTAACGGGCCATGCTTTATGGGCGACAGTAAATTATGAAACACTGTTCTTGGATTGCCGTGGGTATATTGTTGTTATAAATTGTCATCTTTGTTTTTGGTTGAAACTATCAGTTACGTAATGTATGGGTGAATCGGTTGTATATGATGTTTATATTGATATGATTTTCTGTCCCCACTCTGTTTGGATGCTATGGGGTTTTTTATTCTTTAGATGTTATTAAAGTATATACTTCTTATTATTTATGAGAAATATATATTGTATACTTTAAATTTGTGGATAAGCAAGAAAAATGTGCTAAGTGTAAGCTGTCTTGTGTGTTTCTGAATTTATGACTTTTAGGCGTTCATGTAGACCACAGTAAACTTTGCCAATGTCACGTAGAACGGAAAAGACACGACAGAATGATAAGCTATATATGAGGCCGGTCGTGGCGCAATGGAAAAGCACCTGACTGTAAACTCGATGAATTGTGGGTTCGATTCACTCGGGGTTCACTCGGGGGACTGATTATATTTAAATTATTATCTCTTCCTCGCTCTGGTAAAGACAAAAATTGCAACGTTGAGTACCACCACTCAACACGCAATGTCTCGAATTCAGTGTAAACCGAAGTACGAAGAGTCTTGACACTAGGTGCTTCCTGTCTACCCTGCTATGCAGGATAAAAAGCGTGAAGCTAAAAAAATATATATATATATATATATATCGAGAAAATAATACTTAATAGGCCTAAATAACGCTTAAAAAATAGAAACATTTAACATAAAGTGTTAGTTTATAATTTTATTATATTATATTTAATAAACTTAGAATTTTGAATATACAGATGTTGAGGAAAAAACTGTTTTTAATCATTTTACAAGTATTATCATAAACAAGAAGTGCTAATAAAATATATTAGATTAAATTATTGTACCCAAATATCATAAGCACATTATATTTTTATCTGAATTTATTTTTTTACTTTATTTATCAGATTGACACCTATATTGTTCTTGCCACAAACCAAAATCGAACTTATTACTGACCTGATATACATTAAGCCTTACCTAATACTAGCAGATATTTTATGACATTTCGCATATTTTTATTTTGCCATAACAAGAATTAACTAAAATAAACTATTCATAATTAAAGTGATGTAAATCTTCAAAACTGTTTCCATCATTTAAATATATAATATTTTATAATTAATTATTATCATCGTCATATCTAAGTAGAGATATGTTATACAAGATAAGCATCTCGTGGCATTAATACGATTATATATTTTAATAGGCATTTAGATTTTATAGTAAATTGCTAAGACATTTAGTTGCGACTTTGTGTTTATTTTCCTATGTTCCATTCAGTTCGTGTATTAAAGTTCTCGACGTGTTTGTTAGTTTGTTGCTTGATTGCTTATATACCATTTAGACGTAAAAGGTTTTTTTTTAAGAATCCCGTCGACGGTTTCCAAGAGGCGCGATTTCGAATCCCGCTGCATTCAAATCTTTATACGTTTTTTTAAAAATGTTTTCTTATTATAAGTGTTAAAAATCATAAGGTTTATAGCATAAAAAAATGAAGTTAATAAGAAGCTCAGTCACCACCTCGGAGCAATACCTTCGAGAAAACCGAATTATTTGTAGAATAGGCAGGTCATAAAACACATGAAGATGGTCTGAATGATTTTTACTTTTTTAAAGGTTTAAAGTTAGTAGTTTAGAAGCAAATACATTTTGCTACCCATTTTTTATTCCTTCTACGGTAGGGATAGATTGTAAATTTAAAATTAGATCAGTTCACTCCTTCTATTGATATAGGTATATTACTTGAAATAAACGCAGCCAAAATGTAGTCAGAATTATTAAATAAATAAATGCCTAATGATTACTGAGTTAGTAGTTAAGTTCTTGAACTGCAGTGTAAAGGAGGGTTAAAAATTATATAAACATGTTTTTGTAAGAAAAAATCTTATTCCTTTACTGTTCCATAATCGCAATACAGTAAATAGTAATCCCTCTATATTCGTTAAACTTAATTCCTTTAAAAAAGTTATATTAAAAATAAATATAAAAGGAACTTTTAAGATTTTAAAGTTCCTTAATAGTTCCATACGGTACATCGAGTCTTTAATCTGCACTAAGACTATTGACTTAGAGATTGACATCAAATACCTAAACTATAGTAACACTTAAAAATGACATAATTTTTATTAATACGGTCTACACTAAAAATCTTTAGATTACTTTGCCTTTTTGATACGGGATTTTGATTTGAATACAACATTGTTAACGCTATATTCGTTACACGGGAAGATATAGCTTATTTCGTTTTACATAATTTCAAACTCTATTTCTATAGCAGTAAGTGTTAAATTAGTGAATAATATTAATTATAAGGTAGCCAGAATCGATACTATATCTCTGTACGATATTTATACGAAATTTACGATTATCGTCCAAACCGCCCGCTCTGAATGGTATCGTAGGTTATGAAAGATTTTATATCGATTTTAAAAGCGTTTTGAATATATTACATGTACTTATTTGTATCGATTATACGAGATCAATGTAGGTATCGATGTATCGTAATTTTATTTTTATTACAATATATTGACTTATATACTGGCACGTGATAGTGGCAGTTTGAAATGTTGCTCAGTAATATTATGCGCGTATAGAAAAATAAATTTTAAATAAAACTATTTTAAAATACATTTTTGGAAATCTGACGTTCTCATTAGTCCGTGGTCACGGGTATGTTAGTCTACTGAAGTAGTGTAAAATGCGTAAAAATCGCGAAAATTTTATTAGATAAATTAATAGCCTGTTTTTCGTTGGTGCCACATTCCACAATGCTATTTTCTCTATTCTTTATTATACCTTATATTAAAGTGGAGAAAGCATATTGGGTAACTTGATTTCCTGTGTTTACTTTAAATTAGCATTCACGTTGAATTGAAACGGTGTTTACCTACGAATTACTTAGTAATATGTGTGTGTCAAACATATGGTAGTATACACTATTTTTTTTCTATTAATGCTTCGATGATTTTCACCACTCTTCGGATGAAAGCGAAATACAGAGTGTCTCAACACTAAATTCATGTCTAACCTGCTATGTGGGATAAAGGCGTGAAGCTAAAAAAATATCAAAATTCAGGATTTCGTTAAATTGATTAAAAACAAATCTGGTCTTAATATAGTGATATTGATCTTTTATCCAATTTACATGTTAATAATAAAATTTTATTGATTTTTAAATGCTTAATATACATATAATCACAATAAAATCTTTGATTTTCGACTTTTTTATAAATTTTAAATGAAACTATTTTAACCGGATTAATCGCATATATTTTGGTATAAGAAAATATATTTTTGAACATCTGACATTTTGAACACTTTACAGTAATATGCGGAGACAGGTAGACTGAAGTGGTATAGACGAAAGTATAAATAACTATGATTTTTCTCCATTTTTGTGTAAAAAATTACTAATTTTTTTGAGCATGCTTTTATCATAAAGTAGGCAGAGATAGCTATCAAAACCTAGCGCATTGTATAGCGGAACCCAACACCGTGATATATTTTACCAGAGCGGGGAAATAAAAGTTGTTAAATATAATCGTTTTTTTTTCGAATATACAAACAAAACTGTCAAACTGTATCACGATGACCTTATTTTTTTAATATTTACTATTTTTAAAGTGTTATTCCATACTTAGGATTAGAAAACATTTTTTGAAAAAACGTATAAAAATTTGAACGCAGCAGGATTCGAACCCACGCCCGTCTGCTTCAAAATTCTTATACGTTTGTTACAACTTATTTATATTGTTAGCATAAGCATTAGTTATTTTTTTACTTATTACCTGAAATAAAATTTTCACGTACGCCACTAATGTTCTATTAATAGTAGAGATAACAAGTATATCTCAAAACATCTAAATCATTTAGTATCGTCGATTATCATATCTCTATATGATTTTTATTATAAACATTGCTATGATATAAAAATGTAAATAGGTTAGGAGTTCAAATTCATGAATAAACATATTTTTCAATGTTACACTTTATTACGTTTTAAGTGTCTCACATGTTAATTAATAAAAAAACGTTCGTATATATTTTATTATTTGATATTTGAAATTTAATATTCATATAACATATTGTTTGGTGTTTAAATTTAAATAATATGGCGTGTTTTGATTTCATAGTTAATTTTAGGTTGTAGAAACATGTGATCCTCGCCTTCGTATTAGGAAATTGAGATAATTATTAATTTATTAATGCTAGGGCTTTTTTATGTTCTAAGAGCGCCAGGCTTAGCGATATGGTAACGTAATGAATTTTCTATTTAGGACTCTGAAATATTTCTGTTTTCTTTGAACCAAATACAGCGTTAAACTGCGAGATACGTTACGTCTACACTTGAAGTTACGCTTTCAGTACGAAATGTCTCTTAAATTACTTAATATATAGAACAGGTGAAGTTCTTCTCATTGCTATTAGGTATACAATGACATGTAAAAATTATAGGTGTTTTAATAAATTCTAATTAAGTTATTGACGCGTAAATACGCGTTGCCTTAGTAATATATATGGAACTTTATAGAAAATATAATATTTATTTTATTAATTTAACATGTTTCTAAAGCAAACAAATATTAATTTTCAGCCCCCTTAAACCTTCTACTACGTCAAAATTAATAATCCTGTTACATTGGTGTAATATTTGTAAGAAACAGTTTAAAGTTTTTCCTTTACGCAAGATATAATAAAAAAAAATAAAATAAAAATTCTTTATTTTCTTTAACAAGTTTGTACTTAAATATAAAGTTGTTGGAGTCTCCTTTTAAGCATATGAAAATCACAGGCTTTTCATGAAACTCTTCTCTTCCATATCACGAATTAGGTACAAGTATACAAAATAATTAAGGTACAACAATAATAAAGATATAGACATTGTAGAAATGTCACATGACGCGTCTCACTAACGGATGTTAAAGACTACGGTTCGGTATGTTGTATTTATTGTTATTTTGAAACAAACCGTTTCTGAGATTAGGCGAAATAAACAGACATGCAGACAAAAGTAGTGTTGTTTTGGTATAAGTTTCCGGGTATACATACATACATAGGTATTTATTGAAAATTTTTTTTTTAATGTTACAAACATACCCTCCAATTTTATTTAATTGTAGAGACAACATAATTAAGCAATTGTTTGTATTTCAATTTCAATTTTTCTTGCAGTCCAAATAATGATTTTAAAATTTTATATCACAAAAACACGAAACGTGATTAAAAAAAATAGACTACATACAAAAATTTAAATAAAAACAAAAAACAGCGGTATCAGTATAATATAAATAAAAAAATATAGGGCCACATAAAAATAATTACTAAGTGGGCCGCGGGTTGCTCACCCCTGCTATGTAATGATAATCATTGAATCCAGTTGACTTTTAGAAGATTTTTCGAAGAAGTACAAATATCACACAACCGTACAGGAAATGGCCATTCCAACTCATTCCGTCTATTTAAAAAGCAATAACTCGAAAATTATTCAAAACAATCAATATGTGCATCGCTAATTAATTATTTGCGATACGACCCGCAATAAAAACCGACATCTTTATCATGGTTTTATGACTATGGACTAGAGGTCACTTCAAGATGATGGTTTATATATTATTTTTGTTTCACGCTTTTATCCTATATAGCAAGGTTGCCAGAAAGTACCTTGTCTCAAGACACTTCGAACTCCGTTGTTGAGTGGCGGAACTCGACGCTGCACGTTTTAGCAGAACGAAGAAATGAAAATAATTTAAATATAATCATTCCCCAGAGTTGGAATCAAACCTACAACCGATCGCGTTTACAGTCAGATGTCTGTCTCACTGCACCGTCACCGGCCTAGGCCAGTTAGATAATTATTTCTTAATATATATAATACATACATACGAATAAATAAAAATGGAGTGTCTTAAATTATAATGTTAAAATAACCGAATTTTACATAATACATATGTATATAGGTATACTCGGTAAATACTATATACACCAAAATAACATTATTTATCATTTTTTTCTGTCTGTTTGTAGTACCGGCTAATCCCTAGAAGAACTGAATCCATTTTGACAGAACTTTCATTGTCGGATAGATTATGTAATGAGCAGTAACTTAAGCTATATTTATCTTAGAATTATAATATCTGTATTTAGATACTCAATGCATCACTTTCAGCGCGTTTTAACACCGGAACTTAACGCCGCGTCTTGTATTTGCAATTAAAAAAATTGTCTTAATATAAATTATTTTAATTTACATATCAAATTTCAACTAACAAGAATTGATCCCAAGTAATTATCACTTGTTGCTCGTACCATGATATCCTCACAGAACAAAAAAAAATCTGCTACTTAAATGTAATATTACGTATAGGGACTACTAACTTCAAGAGCAATATTTTCATTTCTCCGCTCTGGCGTTGATGTCACCACTCAAAACAGCCATCGGAGTGTATCCACACTAGATCGTCTCTGACTACCCTTATATGAAGAACAAGCCATTAGTAGGTACTATGGGAGTCAAAATTATCTTATTTAAGATCAGATACCATATAAGGTGTCCAAAAATAATATTATAATATCATTACTTGCCAGATTAACATATTGCTTTGATATACATTTTGTTTACACATTTATAGCGGTTGTTGTATTTAGCGGTACCTAAATACGCCCTTTTCTAATCAGACAGAATATATTAACCGGAACCAATTCACTCCATTCTACACCATCCGCCTGAAATTAAGATATATTTTCTTTTTTAGGTTTTTTGTTACAAACCACACACTTATGGGTCTTCATGAATTTTTACGATCCTATTTATAAATTTTGTGTTTTTTTTATTATGACGGGCGGAGAGCACCCGATACACTGTAATGAACTCAGAAATATATATGATTTAAAGAAATATACAAATATATATAAGTTAACAGAGGAGTCCCTCCAAAAGACCTAGTCCGGTGATTGTGGTCTACCCGCTCGTTGTTGACTACTGGTAGCTCATGTGTTTGGTCGCAGCGCGTTGTCCAGTTAGTTTGTTGACCGCATCCGTGTCTTTTCGAGAGATTGCCATTTTTAAATTGTAATCAACTATATCGGTTAGGAAAGATTCGTTTGCCCGACGGAGCAACCTGCCGATTGCATCTTCTTCGGCGTTATTGTAGTATATACATGTAGTGTGCCTGATAATTGTGATATGCTGTCGTGTTGACTGGATGATGTCTACGGACTACGAAATTAAGATATTGCGAGTGGCGAAACTAAACACCGCTGTCTGCTTTAACAAGACAGAGAAATTAATGTAATCAATATGGACAGAGAAATTAATGTAATCAATATGGATATTCCTTAAAGATCGGACCCAAATCAATCGCGTTTACGGTCACACGCTGTCGCAATACACCACGATGACCTCATATATTAACGAATAATTAAAAGAATTTTTATATTTGCCCTTTACGACCTTAAATCAGAATTACATAACTAAAAATTGAACCGACCCGAACCTGTCTTATTAGTGAAGTGAGTTGCGTGGGCGGAGCTCGGAGGTGACGCGAAGATATTGTACAAAGGTCAGAGTACACTATAAATCGTTATTTACAAAGCCTACTTAAAATCATTAGGAGTGAATATATCGATATTATTAAAAATACGATAAATAAAAAAGCACGGTGTTGGGTTACGCCACCTCATATGCAATGTCTGTAAAATGGATTACCGGCTACTTAGTTAACGGAGTGTCTCAACACTATGTGATTTCTGCCTCTTTCTTCAAATTCTAGAAAAAACTTGTTTTATTAAATGATATATTAAAACAGATAATATAGAATCGACGTGCTTATTATCGTTATCACGTGTATATACGATAATCGACATGTAACGATACTATCGATACAACACTATATGTGATATGTCACATAGATAAATCGATATTGTTCGATAAACATCTCTAAAAATCGTCCGCCACATATCGATTATATTCTGATTGAATATTACCAAATCGAAGGCAAGTTATAATTTCATAAATAGTAAGTGGGCGAAAGCTCTATAATTCTAATCGGATAATGAAATCTAAAAGCTTCTGATTATGTATAAAATTAATAAGTTTATACGGCGTACTTGTGAAATGGTAATATTATATAAATTATTATGTTAATACACTTGTTAATCTTTACACTTGTACTATGTCTAATATGAGAGTGAGATACGAATTAGAATTCGAATTTGACAGTTCAATGTCATTAAATTACCGAATTTCTTGTCAAAATGCATTTTGAAAATAGATAATAAAAATAATTATTATCTTTAATGGATAAATTGTATGTTTTTCAGAAAAAAAACACTGTTTTAAATTTCTTCAATATTATTATTAAATTACTGTATACATTTTGTACAAACCTACCTAAAATGTAAATAAAATTAACTATGAATACGTTTATACAAAATAATTGTATGTAATATCCTAGTGAGTTAGGATATTTTTATGTTAATAATTATTAGGGATAATATTGAGGCCGGTCATGGCGCAGTGTTACAGCGTCTGACTATAAACGCGATCCATTGTGGGTTCGATCCCCACTCGGGGGAGTGATTATATTTAAAATATTTTTACTTCCTCGCTCTGGTAAGAAAAAATGCGGCGTTGAGTTCCACCACTCAACACAAAATGTCTCGAATTCGGTGGAAAGCGACGTACAGAGTGTCTTGACACTAAGTACTGTCTACCCTGCTGTGCGAGATAAAAGCTTGAAAATAAAAAGAAAATAAAACAGCGAATAGGATAGGATGTTTTCAAAAAAAATACACGTAATTTATATATAAGGACAAAAAAACTAACCCTTCACCAGCTGTAAGCTATACAATTAAATATAAGCAAATACAAAACACACTAACACTGTTATAAAATATTATCGACTGTCATCAAAGCGAGTGATTCCATTTGAGTTGTCAGAGAATTTTATCACTATATTCATCAAGTGACCTGAGCGACACTGTGAACGTCATTAGCTCAGATAGATTTACAATACCTGCATTCTGAAACACCCTTCCAAACTCTATTTACGGGTGAAAAATGAAAATTATCACAATATTCAACCTTATTTCCATTATCTTAAGAGTTGATATTTATTTTTGTTAATGTAAGCAGTTTTATGTCAAATAATGCCACCCAAGGCGCACATGAGCCCTATAAATGTGTACAATTTACTACGTTCTTAAGGTGAAATTGAAAACTTGTGTCCTGATGCCACGTGAAGTGAAAAAATAACCTCGACCCAGCTAGAAGTGGTTTTTACAAATTTATAACAGCAAGTTGCATATAAAATGTGCTCATATTAATTTAATCTATATTACTCATAATTATTTAAATTGAATGTTAAATTAATATTGTTTTCCTTATACGTGAATATTATAAATCTTTAATATAAGGTTTTTCTTCTATGTATATAGAGGCAATATATGCTGCATATCGATTCCTTATATCAACCCAAATAAAATTTAGCCTCTTTATAAGAAAAATTCTATTATATTAAATAACTCAATGTATTGAACGCAGAAAACTGACATTTGACATAAGTGAAGTGAAGGTTAGTACTAAAAGAGGATTTCATGAAAACGCAAACGATGTTGTAAAAACAACCCAAGGGTAACGAGTTTGTCTGTAAACGCGACCGATTGTGGGTTCGATCCCCACTCGGGGTAGTGGTTATATTTAAAATTATTTTCACTTCGCTCTGGTAAGACAAAGTGCGGCGAAAATCGAAAATCGAACAAAGTTCTGTGGAAATCGAAGTACGAAGTGTCTTGACACTACTTACTAGCTTTCTGCCTACCCTGCTATACGAGATAAAAAGCGTGGTAGTAACGAATGGTCATAATTGGTGGTAACAACTAGTGGTAACAGCTAGGGGTAACTACTAGTGGAAATAATTAGTGGTAACAACTAGTAGTAAGCACCAATATAAAACAATTGACTGTATAACTAAAGAATAGTCATCAAACCAGACGAGGAAGTCTCCGTAACATAAATAATAACACATAAATGTCATTTTGATAAACTTTGATTTACAACGGCTTTACTAAGTGCAACAGCCGATGAATTACTTGTTACGCTCTCTACGTGTAAAATGTAACATTGTAGCTCTTTAAAATAGAATATTATGAGGCTAGTAGGAGAGATTAGAGTACAAGAATAGAGAAATAGAGTTTAGAGAAGATTATGTTGTATATTAATTCTTAAAAACCTAGTTTTTAAGAATTAATATTATTAAAATAAATCAATAACCTTTATGCATCATGCTAAATTTGAAGCGTCTTCAATTATCATTTGAAATAATTTTATTATGTTTTTTTTTTAAAGGTATATTTAATGTTTTCGACTTTGACAGATCACGCAAGTCAACGCTGCATATTTAATTACACCGAGCCGTGTAATTTAAATGAAACAAATTAATTATTTACTGGATTTTAACATTCATTCCTCTAATATTCATGCTCGCTCAATTCATGCATAATATGAGATACATAGAGAGCCAAAAGCCAACCTAAAGTTCCTCTGAGTGGAATAAGGACCCATAACCATCTCGTAACGTCACCACTGCGCTTCAATAGTTACAAAATCTTATGAAAGTTCATAAACATACTATGACAAATGATAAACGTTAAAAATATACAAACATATCGACCTTAATTAGTAGAGACGTTTAAAATATTTGCCAATATATATTATAATATACAAATAATATGCGTTCCACAGAGTTTTGTAATTTAATTCGATATTCGTCTAAGAGTTACGTTCAATGTTTTTAATACATTATATATAGTTTTTACAATTTTCAAGTTAAGTTTCTACACTTAGGATTAGAAAACATTAAAAAAAACGTAAAAAAATTTGAACGCAGCGCGATTCGAACCTGCGCCTCTTGTACATCGTCCAAGCGCTCTGAACGCTAAGCCATGCGATCCACTGCCAGCTGCGTCGAAATTCGTATATGTTTTGTTACAACTACGTTGTTAGCATATGTATGTATAGTTGATGTAATTAAAATGGATAGCTCAGATAATCTTATCTTAATTTTTTAACACAACAATAACAAAACGTTTTTCCGAAGAGTAGAGTAATGAGAGAGAAATTTGTGATTACTTTCAGCCTTAACACAAAAAAAGTGTGCGCCGAGAAACAGAATTACTAATTATTACATCATAAAGGGAAAATGAGAATACTTTTTCAAATGTAATCATTCTCTGGGGATTCGAACCACCAACAAACGTTTACAGTCAGACGCTGTGCTTTGCGCTATGTGTCCCACATTTTATGTTATATGTTACATAAAATTAAAGGTATTTTGGAGCCAGAAATCTTTGATTTTTCCCAGTTGCAGCAAGAGAATAAAAAAAATGACTTTATATATATGACAATGATGAAATAGATTATTACTGAAACATTGATAATTTTTTTTTGGGACTTTAACATGTCATTTTGATATGAAATTATTTAAACATTAACTTAAGATTGTTATGCTGTTATGGATTTTTTATTATTATTTATGAATAAGTACGAAAAAATATGATAATACTTCTTAAGACATATATGAAGAATAAGATTAATGAGAGTAGAAGAAGCCTAAGGAGACCGTTCAGTTTAAAGCTCTGTTTTCTATAAAGAAGCATATCTAGTTAGTGTAAGAACAATAATAAGTTAGTTAAACTTATTATTGTTTTTATATACATATATATATATATATATATATATATATATATATATATATATATATATATATATATATATATATGTTTATATATATATATATATATATATTCCGTTAACTGTTTATCGCCCAAAATCGAAACTGTGCGTATTCAGTGGCGGACGTTAGGTTATTAACCACAGAATAAAGTAATTAATATTTAAATAGGCTACCAATAATAATCATTAATTTTTACTATTTATATCCATATCTCTTTTACTTTGATATTATCTACGTTACTAATGTCTTACTAAACAGACGTACAGATTAAATAATGCTATATATATGCTATAAATATATGTGATTCAAGCTAATCTATAAAATGACAAAGGCTAACTAAAGATCGTAAAATTATATTAAATTTACATTAGACTACCAATCAATGTATGGCCTTTTGTAACACGCTTGCAAATAAGCTGTAAGGTCAGATATACAGATATTAAGCAAGATTTATATTTTCAATCTGTTTTTATAATAACATTATAATACTCATATTTTTATATATGTTATTGTATATTATAATAAGTTACTCTTTTTTTTTGCTGCCTTCATGGTGTGTCAAAAGAATCGCAATACTTATAATGCATATTCAAATCTCACATGTTAATGCTTTAATAAGTTTTATATAAAAAAATATTTTACTGTTCGAAATAAAAAAGATTTTTTACATATTAAATAAAGGAACTTAATGAAACACCTCTTTGTAAATGTTATGGTCGGAAAAGACTTAACCTAGTTATAATCTAAATCTAAACATCTAGATGTCCACAATTTTTCTTCTTATGAAATATTTCTCCATTTTCAACTTTATCCCTAAATAAGTAAAGTTTTATTTTATAAACACCTTTACGACACCCTGCTTGGGGACTCGAACCGATCATGAACGACTTCTAAGCCGGTAGAATGACGCTGGCCGCTAAGCTAAAACTTCACGGGGCTCTATCTTGTTCCGCTTCTAACTGGAGCAACAGAGATCTGAGACTATCTTAATCTTCAGTGGATCCGCTGAGTCAAGAGTGATGAGCGCCTGCGATGGTCTTCCCGGAATAGCGTACGGCAGCGACCTAAGCACGCCTACTTGAGCCAAGGGATTTGGCAATCAGCTTCTCCAAACTGATTACAATCTGGTCATATTAGTGAAAAATGCTCCTGCGGTGTTTGACGAAGTTGAGAGACCCTCACCCGTCGCCGCCTCCTCCTCAATCACCACTCACCTCAAATAAGGATCGCAATATTTTTGAAAACAAAAACAACGTAAATAAGTTGTAACAAAACGTATAAGAATTTCGACGCAGCTGAGAGTAGAACGCATAGCTTAGCGGTCAGAACGCTTGGACGGTATCCAAGAAGCGCGAGTTCGAATCTCGCTACGTTCAAATTTTTGTACGTTTTTTCAAAAATGTTTTCTAATCTTAAGTGTGGAATAATACTTTAAAAATAATTGATATTAAGGATCGCAATGTTATGTTAAGTGGAAGAACATAAGTCAACATCAGAAATATTATAATACGTTTTATATAAATAACCACCCTAATGATTAATTTTTTTTAACTATAAGTAAATAGTTAAAAAAAAAGCGTTTATATACATCGATTGTCCCAATTCAACATTTTCAATAGGCAAAGCTCTGTCTATATATATTTTACAACACTATCGATGTCTGATGTCACTGTATCATAAAACTAATTAGAGCTCTCGTGCCATACGATGGTTTACGACGTTGTCGCTAAGTGTATAACGGATATATGAATAAACCTACATATGTATGAAATATATTGTTTCATTAATCTCGATGGCATCGAGATGAAAGTCTGAGTCTGATTGTATACCCGGCGGTTGTAAGTTCGATTACCACTCAGGGGAATAAAAATATTTCTTTTTATTTTCTCGCTCTAGTAAGACAAGGTGCGGCGTTGTGATACGCCACGAAACTCATAATGTCGCGAATTCAAAGCGAAGAGAAAGGTCTTAATAGTAAATTCTAGTTACACTGCTATACTAAAAAAAGCGTGACACTAATTCCATAATTTTATTATATTTGTTACTTTCGTGCATCTCCTGCGTTTTCTTCCACCAGTTTGCTCAAAATTAATATGTATTGAATGTAGAGTACATAAAGAATAGCTTTTTTTTTCTTTTGTTCTTTTTATTTTGTTTTAAGTGGAACCTAACGCCGCACTTTGTCATGTCAGCGCAGGGAATTGCGAATAACTTAAATAAATTTAAATATATACCATGTAGAAACAGACACTGCGCCTTGATGGCTTCCAATATTGCAATTGTACCTAATAAAAAAGCATTTGAAACAAAGTCGCCGTCTCCAACCAGTCTTCAAAACACATAACTCACATTTAAATTGAATCAATTTCCTACTTGCAAAGAGGGCAAACGATTCGCACGCGATTTATTAATTTCGCGAGCTATTAGCGTGTAATAGTGCACTCCGCTGTAATGGTCGGCGCATTTGTTTCTGAACACCTTTGGGACCTCTAGGGATGCTCGGTTTTGTGTTTTAACAATAAGTTAAATTTAAATTATTATTATTTTCAAATAATTTCAAATAATAAGATGTTTTGTTCGCCATTGGACACTTACTTTGATTTTTGACAGAAAGCTCAACGGGATAAAGCGTGAAGCTGTGTTTGCTTTTGAATAAGATCTTTGATAAGATGACATTCACATTTTTTATATATTTAAAATTAAACTATTTTAACTGGAATAATCTAAGTATGGTATGCATGTATTAAGCCTTTACTTAAAAGTTCTGAGTTATCTTTTTAAGAAAAAAAATTACAACGGTTACAGGTTCATTTTTTTTAGCTTCACGCTTTTATCCCGCGTAGCAGGATAGGCAGAAAGTACCTAGTGTCAAGACACTCCGTACTTCGCTTTCCACCGAATTCGAGACATTGCGTGTTGAGTGGTGGAACTCGACGCCGCACTTTGTCTTACCAGAGCGAAGAAGTGAAAATAACTTAAATATAATCACTCACCCGAGTGGGGGATATTATACAGGTTGATATTATATCTAAAATATACACAATTAATTCAGTTAAAATAGTTACACTAATATGAATTTTAATATAAATATATATTTCGTGAGTACAGTACAATCCAAAATACTATACAATTTCTATATAAACTTAATTTAATATTTAGTTATAATGTTTATACGTTTGAAGAAAAAGCATTGGTAATAGTCGAGTCACTTGACCCTATAAAAAATCGTGTTGGACATAAAATTTCATAAAGGTCTGAATTAAAAATTAAAAATTCTACCTTTTGCTAATAACAAATGTCAATAACTGAGAAGAAAAAAATTTGTATGAAAGATAAAGTCATCACCTTGGGACACTAGTATCAAGTAGAAATAAAAATTTTCAGTCCATGCCTTTTATAATTGTTTTTTTTTATTTTTATGAGCAATTTTCAGCTGAAATATGGCTGTAGTATTTACAAAAAAAAAGCTATCAAAAGTTATGTTAAGTCAAACATATATGCCTACGCCTTCTTTCCATTTTTATATTATTTTAATATATTTTAAAAATTGATAGAAAATATATGCTATATACAGAAAAGACTCGAATTACATAAAATACAAGTACAATACAAATAAAAGTACTACGTTTGTGACTACATCATTATTGGTTTATTAGATAAAAATTATATATATATATATATATATATATATATATATATATATATAATTATATATATATATAACAAGTAAAGCCGGATGCCACGTGATCCATAGTGATGTTTGACTCTTTCATATATAAAAAAATAATGTCAATAAATTATATAGTGGGACATTCATAAAGGTACGTGTGGTGTAAATTGCACATCCCTACTGGTACTCGAAGACACTGAGCAATAACATCCTCTGGCGACTGCTTATATTTAACAATACTTCAGCTGGCATGCACCCCAAAAACTACTAAACTAAACTCTAGAAACATATAAATAAGAACTAATCTCGTTAATAATATCATATTCTTGAAGTACAATACAAAATTATGTTGCATAGAGAGGAATTTGAGTCTTTCTACTAAAGAAATAACTTAGTATTAAAAGCAAAGGTAACCATGTAAGCAACAACGATCTACAGCCCGCTGTGAAAATGACCCTATTTGATTTATACATACAAACGCCTCTCGGTATTAATTCACTCGCAATTTGTCATTCGATGTGAGAAAGTGGTATATTGTTCGTCTTCAGCGGGAAATAATAACGTAAGTGTATTATTTTGAAACCACCCATACAGCGATTTATTTGTATGGGACAATAATTCAAATTGTAAACCTTCGTATGCATTTTATTAAAGCAAATGCTATTGAAAGTGAATCTATATAGGATTGTATTTAACTGGTGATCTGCTCGGCTCTCCTTAGACACAATATATGTACCACCTAGTGTGATAGTTATAAATTATTACCACTTTTTTTCAGGTTCGCGCTTTATCCCGTATATCAGAGTAGTCAAAGACAACCTAGTGTCAAGACAGTTAATGTCTCTCAGTCCCAAATCGACATATTGCGTGTTTAGTGACGAAATCATGACCGCGCTTTGTCTTACTAGAGCAGAGAAATGATAATATTTTTTTAATATAATCATTCGAATGCGAATCGAATACACAATTAATCGCGTTTACAGTCAAACGCTATACCAGTATACATCGATAGTTTCTTTATTGTTTTAGTAAATTATTTATTTTTATTAAGTTATAAGTTCTTTATATTTTATTTAGTAGGCTAATTACTAGATAAAGTAGTCTTATTTTAGTCTATTATTTTAGCGTATGTACGAGAAAGCTTTAAACAAGCTTTGTGGCCATTTCCCTCGTACATATATTAACAATGTTACTATATTTTTATACATTTTTTATACATTACTTTTTTTCTAATATTTAAAATAATAACTTTTTCTTGTATACTATAAAGAGAATAAAAATATGATATCAACTAAAATCTAACCAATTAAAATCAGGTATATTAAATCCACCATTTTGGAAAACCATAAATAACTAAAATGTAATACAATAAATAACTAATATATAAATGAATACATCGTTTTTATCGCTCAAGCATTTTATTTAAACACTCAAGTAATATTTCACACGGAGCCAAGTGTGAAAGTTGCAAAAGCTCGCCCCGGCCATATCTAATGCGTTCCGTGTTCATTAATATTTTAAGTTTAACTCAGACAGTCTCTAATGAGTATATTAATAACTTGACATCGATTTTATAATTACTGCCAACATATCATTTTTTTTACACGTATCTCTTGTAGGGTAAGCAAAGATATTATTTGAACAGCCATTCCCGAAAGAGGTTTCCCAAAGAGTTTCTATGGACATTATCAAAAATGTCAATAGAACCTCCATACATGAAATATAGAATTAATGTTTTTTTTTTGTATGCCCGTAGATAATGTTTCATTTAAAATATATTTTAAGTGAAAACTTTTTAAACTTATATATATTTTTATATAAAATATAGAAGCAAGTGTTTTTTTTTAGCTTCACACTTAATCCCTTGCGGGGTCAAAAAGGACAAAGCATCTAACGTTACGGTAGAAAGTAATTAATTTTTTTTATATATAAATATGTATGTATGTATGTATATAAAACAATAATTGAATAAGTTAGGTAATCTTTTCTCCATATATGTACATATAAGTGATCATTAAAAATGCACTTACAAGAACACGGGAAAGCCAGACGAGTGCTGATTCGACAAATTTGTTCTGTTTCAACGTTTCAACGCTCCACTTCGCCGCGATTCCCAGGCGAGATGACTGGCTTGTAGGGTGACCACGTTGTCTGGCTATATAAAACAATTTTTATATCTTCTTTTATATAGAGTTTCGACAAAATATATATTATTGCTTGTTAATTAATATATTTTATAACAATTTGTGGAAGTATTTAATATAATTAAAAAGTGACAGCAAACCAAACGAGACTTTTATATATATATATATATATATATATATATATATATATATACAATATAATATGATACTGCTTGTGACAAGTGGTTTTAATCGCTCGTTTTATTCACCTAATTGTGGACACCCGATGCAATTGATACCCTTCAAAACAATTATTCTCACTAAACAACCCCAAAAATGGTATTAATTTTAAATAATAAAACTGAGTGTCTTGACATACTGACTAACTTGCAATGCTTTTAAACACTAATATCCTACGCTTTCATATAAGTGAGTGCCTCTAGCCACACTCGATTATGAGCAATTGTTATTTTTGTAGTAGACGAAGACCACGCGCTGTAGTGGAATAATTCATAAGCACAATAACATTTAACTACTCGAAACTTATCGAGGGCTTCTTAATACCCGCCCACGCGGGCCCATTCATGTAGAAATGAACATGTAAATGTGTACGTGTGTATGTACACTCTACTGTGTGTAGCTTCTTCCGCATTATCTAATTGAGTGGGAAAATAATTTTTATTGGAAATTTTTTTGTTATTATTTTAAAAATAAATTTAAGAAAGCATTAAGAAGGTTGAGGCCGGTCGCGGTGCAGTGGGACAGCGTCTGTCTGTAAACGCGATGGATTGTGGGTTCGATCCCCACTCGGGAGAGTGATTATATTTAAATTATTTTCATTTCCTTGCTCTAGTAAAAGACAAATAGCGGCGTTGAGTTCCACCACTCAACACGCAACGTCTCAAGTTCGGTGGAAAATGAAGTACGGAATGTCTTGACATTAGGTACTTTCTGTCTACCCTGCTATGCGAATAAAAATAATTAAGAAGGCTTATAACAAGGCAATGTGTGTTGAGTCTTACTTAAAGTAAGAAAAACTAAAATTTTCGTTATTCAAATATGCTATTATTACACGAACAGTATTAGTACTTTCAATTCTATATGAAGCTACTGGCAGAACAATAAGCAATACGCTAGAGAAAAGTCATCGAGATACTTGACAGTTGTTCTTTAAAAAATTACAATATGTAAACAAAATCAAATGATACTCGAATGTATATAACTGTGAGAAGACGGAGAGAGAGGAGAAACTGTGAGGAGACAAGGAGACTAGTGTTAATAAGACCTAGGATCCTCTTTCTAAAATTAGAATATATTTAAATTATTTTCACTTCCTCGCTCTGGTAAGTGCGGCGTTGAATTCCACCACTCTACACGCAATGTCTCAAATTCAGTGGAAAGCGAAGTACGGAGTGTCTTGACACTAGATACTTTCTGTCTACCCTGCTATGCGGGATACAATTTGAAGCTAAAAAAAATGAGATAAAAAAACTTACCATATTAATATCATTATACGAGTCTATAAGAAATTCTAGTTTATTTATTTCTCATTATCTACCCTATAATATATAGCGTAAATTTTATTTAAAACTAATAACAATAATTTATTCTAAAATTGCATACAACTATTTAGTAGGTTTGTATAAAAATGCATAAACGCAAATGCGTTTTTTAATAACCCGACGATACTATTAAGATAAAATCGAAACGCGAAGTTTCTTATCCTTTTAAATATATGGAATAAAAGTATATTAGACGTAATAACTTGTAATAAGAATTGATGACGATCGTTGTAGCGCAGTTGGTGATGTAATGTTATACATCTGCGGGATGTACATAGGTTCAAGTCCTGTGCATTGTTAAATTGAAATAATCTAATAACTCAGTAGCGTATTAAAAAAAATCAATTTGCTTTTATCAAAGGAAAAAGGCACTCTCTGTGTTTAGCGCTCAAAAATTAAAATATACCTTGATTTAAACTTGGACCCTTAAATTTGCGCCTTGGAATCAAAAGAATAATGTCAGATTTGTATAAGTATTTATATTTATATCCAATATTGAATAATATACAACATTTTTTTTAGTTTCACGCTTTTTATCTTGCATAGCAGGGTAGACAGAAAGTACCTAGTGTCAAGACACTCTGTACGTCGCTTTCCATTGAATTCAAGACATTGTGTGTTGAGTGGTGGAAATCAACGCCACACCTTGTCTTACCAGAGCAAGGAAGTGAAAATAATTTAAATATAAACACTCTCCCAAGTAGGATCGAACGCTGTCACACTGGGCCATGACCGGCATCAGTATTTTATACAAGTTAGTATTGTCTACAAAATTTTCAAATAACTGGAATTTTCAAGCGTAGCGTAAATTTCTATAAGTAAGTTAAAAGCTCTGATATATCAAGAGTATCTAGAAGTCTAGTTTAAAAACGAATAAAAGTAATTTCTGTTTTAATCACGGACCATATCGTTACGATAAGCGCGAATCTTGCTATCACCTTTAGGGTTGTAGTTTAAGTAAAGAGAATGTTTTAATTAATATACAACTTGTACAAATGTTGTATAATTTAGAGGCCTTTCGTGGCGCAGTGGGACAACGTCTGACTGTAAACGCAATCGGCTGTGGGTTCGATCCCCACTCGCGGGATTATATTTAAATTATTTTCACTTCCTCGCTCGAGTAAAAGTCAAAGTGCCGCGCTAAGTTCCACCACTCAACACGCAATGTGTCTAATTTGGTGGGAAGCGAAGTACAGAATGTCTTAAACTAGGAAACGCTTCAGGGCTTTAAATAAAACGCACTGCAAAGAAAACAATATAATTGTGTATTCTTGTTTCTACTATTTCTAAATCAGATTACTTTTGCGTCCGATCTTGGAGAATGAAGCTAAAAAAAAACGAAGCTAAAAAAAATTAATAACTGTCAAACGTAATATTAAAATAATAAACATAGTAAAAATCTTTATGAATTAAGTTGCATATAGTCCAAACAAAGACTTAAAATTATATTTTTTTCATATTTTCTGTAAGTAGTTGTCGTTGATATTTTCAACAAATTGACAAACAATTTTCATGTTTTATTAGTTCCACGATTTTACCCCACATAGCACGGTAGATAGAAATCACCTAGTGTCAAGACACTCCGTATTTCCCTTTCCACCAAATTCGAGACTGCTGTTGAATAGTGGAACTCAACGCCGCACTTTGTCTTACCAAAGCGAGGAGTTTTTTTATTTGAAGTGGATTATAATATTAAAAACATTACTTAAATACCTTAGAAAAGTATTATATTTTTCTTATGACACATTGTCTCATTTCGATTTTATTATAAATTTTATACACTTAACTTTTACTACTACACGAAAAAAAATACAATAGAAAATGCGGCTCTAAAATAATTCTCATTAAAATTTTGGCGCCATAACTACATCCACAGATAAAATATTGTTTTTATTGTGAGTTGTATATGTACCAACATTTACCTATAAAATTAACAAACAATTAATATTTTCATATGAAAAATATTATAATAGCATTTTTAAAAATAAATAATAGTAATTATAAAAATATAGGTTTATATAAGTTACAAACGGAGCTATATATACAAACAAGGTTTTCTTACTATCCCCTACTCTCTTATACCCCTACTCTTTATATCCCTAGGTAATATAAAGATAAAAAAAAACTGAAATTAATTATATATATTTTTGGTTTACCCAAAAAATATATATATTTAAATATAATCCGCAACAATAACACAACCCTGCCTTATCAATGTAAATGACCACCTTCAATAAAATCGAGATAAGCAGTGTTTCTACGTCTATTTATTTAATGACTATCAATTAAGAGGTAGCGTCTAGAGCAGTTTTCATATGTTACAGTCACATCGACAATGTATGGCCGTTTAAGATAGTTAATATTACTGCGCAAAAAGTAATAATTAGCCAATATTTTATAATTACCGCCGCATATTGTCGCTTGCAATCTGCGAGACATTTCCTTTTAAATGTGTTAATCTCAATCATGATTAGGTCGCACATCTATTTGTATTTATTACGTTCAATGTGGAATCAATTGATTTATGGCAACTGTTATAAGGATTCTATCGTTAATGGTTTTAGTTTTACTTTAACTTTATATTTTAATTCATATTAAATTTACTGAAGTGTATTATACTGCAACTCGTCCCAATCTATTTGAACTATCGTTGGAAAGAACTCCAAATTAATAGTTACTATTTTTAAAGTGTTATTCCATATAAAAATTTTTATACGTTTTTTCTAAAATGTTTTCTAATCCTAAATGTGGAATAACACTTTAAAAATAGTAACTATTGAAATAAAATAGCAATCTCTCTTGTTAAACGATTATTTCTTAATAATCTTTATGTAGTAGAAATTTGTAAAAATCTCTCTACAGAGATGCTAACAACATAAATAAGTTGTAACAAAACGTATAAGAATTTCGACGCAGTTGGTAGTAGAACGCATGGCTTAGTGGTCAGAGCGCTTGGACGGTATCCAAGAGGCGCGGGTTTGAATCCCGCTGCGTTCAAATTTTTATACGTTTTTTCTAAAATGTTAACTCCAAATTAAATATATTCAACAGAATTAGTCACGGAAGTCAACACCGCCCTTTGTGTAAACAGCAAGATGTAAAACAAAACATTTCTAACAGAAGAACATAAGGAGATCGAGACCATAACTATAAGGTACTTACTTATTACTTTATCAAAATTCATAAATATATTGACCATTGCTTAAATGTAAAATAACTTCATCCATATATAAAACTTTAAATATTTCCTTAAACACAACTGCCATATTATATTAATTTAAAATTGAAATAAAAATATATAGCTTTATTATTTTAATTATATATACATTAACACAAGTTAGAAAGAGAGGACGCCTTATTAACATATATCCGGATTTGCAGAGCACGCCCACGCATAGTAGTATACCAAACCTCGCTATACTAATAAATTATATTATACAATTTTATTTTTTTTATCGCGCCTAAAATCGTAGAGCCTAATGAGAGATCGTGTTATAAAAAAATGTTTGTTCTTATCAACAAAATTATAATAATGTGACACAAAGATATATACTTATAGATATTTTTAATGGAGTGCAAAAAATTTTTAATTAAATGTATATATATATTTTTGTTGTTATATTTATTATTATTTTTGTTTAATGGATGCCTACAGATTATAATCAACTACAGATTATAAATGATGGAAATGATTATCAAGTCTTCATAAGGAGAGCTAATATTATGAAATATATACATAATTATGATGATAGTATTTTCAGAGAGAACGGTGTTAACTTTGGTTGACCTTCGAAAACAAAGCATCACTGGTACTAGAAGAAAGTTTTATAAAAAGCATGAAGACCACCCCAAAGGACATGTACGAAGAAGTTAAAGACAGTTGACGATGTGAAAAAAGTATGCAGGGACCGCAGCGTTTGGCGCTCCGTTCTCTCTAAATTGTTCTTATTTAATTTTAATATATTGAGGCCGGTCGTGGCGCAGTGGTACAGCGTCTGACTGTAAGCACGATCGGTTGTGAGTTCAATCCCCACTCGGGTAAGTTATTATATTTAAATTGTTTTCACTTTCTCACTCTGGTAAAAGACAAAGTGCGGCGTTTTGTTCAACCTCTTAACACGCAATGTGTTAAGAGGTTGAACAAAACGCCACACTTTTCCAATTCGGTGGAAAGCGAAGTACGGAGTGTCTTAACACTAGGTACTTTCCGTCTACCCGGCTATGCGGGATAAAAGCGTGAAGCTAAAAAAAAATTAATATTGAAAATTCAGTATACAAAAATTATAAAATACAGTATATTGACATCATCGTCACGTAACCAGATGGTAACGCAAGTCAATCTTCTTTACGCGAAATGGAGTAAACTGTGTGAATCTAGTGTCAAGACACTCTTCCGCCTAAGTTCAAGAAATTGCAAGTCAAGTAAAATATTTTAAACATATTCAATTTCTTAAACGGGAATCTGCCCACAACCAGCGCGTTTGCAATTACATTGTTCCATTGTACTCATTTACCCAACATAAATAGACAAACACCTAAAAGAATTAAATATTATAAACCCTGTTATATTTTATCTGTAACAGTAAATTTCCATAATAAATTTAAAATAAAACATATTGAATTGACATATCTTATAATTTATTAAAAATATTTAGTTGACAGTCGTTTACGGTCAGTCAGTCCGCGATGTGACCTCACTCGAATTAAATGGAGGAACAAATAAATCTCATGTACCGTAAGGTTCTCGCGCATCGCCGCGACCGCGCCCAATACCTGTCACTTATTGGGTTATCCTTATAAAGACCTTTACATTGTCGCTTACACAGCTTCACCTTTAAAATGTTTAATATAGTTTATTTTGGCGTTCACATGTAATATATAATCCACTTAATAAATAAATATACATATATATATATATATATATATATATATATATATATATATATATATATATATATATATTTTGATGCCATCTTGGAAATATTATAGTTTGAGTTAGTATAATCAATAATTCGCTAGTCGGTCGCTGACTTCTTCGGCGCAACCGAAGGCTTAGTTATTTATTTGTTATGTTCATGTTTTAAGTTTCTTTTCTGATAATCTTAATATAAACGTACATATGCAAGTATTTTTTTTACATTTATTATTATTTTGTGTTTTACATTTACGCGGTTGTACTCCGGTTTTCTTTATCTTTTTAGGCTATATTTAGACTAGCTCTATTCTGTTTGTTTGTGAGTGACAGTTTTTAGTTACTGCTCGATTAAACGATCATATCTATTGTCACATCTCTGCTAGTAAACCAAAATGCGGCGTTAAATTACACCACGCAATGACCATGGCGCAGTTTGAAATGATAAATTGTGATTCTTTTTTTTTTTAATTTATATTCATTTCCCTTTTCCTCTAGTAAGACAAAGCGCGGCGTTATGATTGCTACCCAACACGCAGTCTCGATTTAGATAGGTGAGTAGTCCCTGCTATGCTGGACGAAGCTCAGTTGAATGTTTTGTTATTACGCAGTTTCCGTTTCTTGCGATCTCGAGGAAAAGAGGAATGCTGTCAATAAAAACGTAATTTAATGTTAAATTATAAGATGTATTTAAAAATTACAACATAAATTTAACCATTAATATTCTTATATTATTTCTTCAAAATATAAAGATAAAAATATGAGACCTCGTACAAAGTAAGAAGAACGGCCGTTCTCTCCTCTCATAAAGAGATAAGCGTAACTCATTTTTATTTGTTTTTTTTATTATTATTATTCTTAACAAACTTCAGACATTACATGGTCCATAAATTGTTATCAATATCATCGTCAACTGGAAGACGTCCACTGCTGGACATAGTCCTTCCCATGGCACGCCAATTAGAACCGCTGCATGCGTCCTGCAAACAATCGTCCTGCAAACAGTCGTCAATCTACCTTGTGAGAAGGCCATCCCACGCTACGCCTTTCTGGTTCGTGGTTGCCAATCGAGAACCTTTGTTTTGCTCCCCATGAGCAGTCAATTCTATAAACTTTGCTTGACATTACGTACATTTTGTGTAAATATGTTTTTACCCTTCTTTACTTAAAAATTGAGGCCGGTCGTGGCACAGTGGGACAGCGTCTGGCTATAAACGCTATCGGTTTGTGGGTACGATTCCCACTCGGGAGAATGATTATGTTTAAATTATTTACATTTTTTTGCTCTAGTAAGACAAACCGCAGCGTTTAATTCCGCCGCTCAACACGCTGTGTAATCGGAAAGCTGGAAGCGGAGTGTTTTAACAATAGGTACTTCCATCTACCCTATTATGTGAGAAAAAATCGTGCAGCTTAAATAAAAATAAAAATTACTTAAAACTAGGTTTATATATCTATCTATCTATCTATGTTTATTGTCTTTAAAATAATGTTCAAGTTATGTTAAAACAACGCCTTATGTTTGAAACCAAGCAAAGTTTCTGATGTAAATGTAATGAAATATTTTTAACGGGACAGGCAAATATTATATAATAAATTGATTCAATTAATTTATTTTTAGTGATACCATAATATTCATTATAAATCCTACTGACATTAATAAATATATATAAAACAGTAGCTTTTGCTATAGGTAATATCCACATTTCTTTATACTAAATAAAAAAAAAAATTTTTATTACTTCCTAGTTAAATAAAGATCGTGTTTATCATAAAGACTCATAGGAACCGTACCCAGGGCATCCAACCTTACGGAGTTCCCCGAATACTATGTCAATAACTAAAATCTAATTTTATATATATTTAATAATTAAGAATTATATAATTATATAAATATTTATTTATCTTTAACAATTTAAGATTGTACTTATAACTATGATTAGGCAAGATTTAAATTAGGCGTTATGTCTATTAATATCAAAATGAAAATCAAAATATTTTTCATAGATATAGATTATTACCAGCACTTTCGACTCGTCAATTGACACAAAAGTGTCAGTTTTGTCAGTCCCACTAGAAGCTACCACCAGCTCGGAAGGCAATTCTGCTGGGAAGAATTGGTGAGAATCTCAACGTATTGAGGGCTACAGGTTCGAATTCCAGTGTAATAAGTAATGTATAACAGGTATAGTATACCTAGTAAGCTCGCATCTCTCACTTAAATTTGGTAGAATTCAATAAACGCGTTATTCAATATTGCTACTCCGGTTTTCTTTATCTTTTTTTATGCTATATTTAGATTAGTTCTATTCTGTTTGTTTGTGAGTGACAGTTTTTAGTTACTGCTTGATTAAACGATCATATTTAAAGTATTGTCATATCTCTGCTAGTAAACAAAAATGCGGCGTTAAATTACACCACGCAATGACCATGGCGCAGTTTGAAATGATAAATTGTGAATTTTTTTTTTAATTTATATTCATTTTCCTTTTCCTCTAGTTAAGACAAAGCGCGGGGTTGTGATTGCTACCCAACACGCAGTCTCGATTTAGATAGGTGAGTAGTCCCTGCTATGCTGGACGAAGCTCAGTTGAATGTTTTGTTATTACGCATTTTCGTTTCTTGCGATCTCGAGGAAAAGAGGAATGCTGCCAATAAAAACGTAATTTAATGTTAAATTATAAGATGTATTTAAAAATTACAACATAAATTTAACCATTAATATTCTTATATTATTTCTTCAAAATATAAAGATAAAAATATGAGACCTCGTACAAAGTAAGAAGAACGGCCGTTCTCTCCTCTCATAAAGAGATAAGCGTAACTCATTTTTATTTGTTTTTTTTATTATTATTATTCTTAACAAACTTCAGACATTACATGGTCCATAAATTGTTATCAATATTATTTGTTATTATATTCAATAAACGCGTTATTCAATATTGCTACCTTGAAAATTTTATAAGTTTACACTGTAAATGAATGAATTTTAAAAAAACCGTTAAAAATGATAATATATAATTATAACTATATTATATAAAGCGAAATTAAGTACTTAAGTACTGGTTACTGACTATATAAAATTTCTTCCTAAATAAACTGTACAATTACAGTAAATTCTAATTTAAATGAGCATAAGTTATCTAATATAAAATTAAACAAAATTACTTCCTTACCGCCTTATAACTAACTCAAACTCAATTACCGCAAACGAACGCATTGCAAATACCGTAAACAGTAACGATACTTAGAAACCTTCAGGCTTTAGGTGGTCTCAAACAAAATACTGTTTGTAAATTTAGTTTGATAACCGGCAAAATTATCAACTTATATAAAATATCATAAAATAACTCTTATTTCTATTGAAATAAGTATTATTACAGGAGCTATGTTAATTTTGATGGAGCTAGCTCTTTTTAATAGTGTTTGCTTCGCGAAATGTGTTAATTAGAAAATGCGAACGTTTTAACGTTCGTATAGTTCGTATAACGTTTTGCAAATTTTGTTTTAAATAGTTTTCTATGTGCTATTCTAGCTTTGGTATTTAAGTTTTAAGTGTTTTTACATGCGATGGCTGTGGATTGAGACACTATGCAGCGCAGCGTTATGTTCCGCAAGTCGATAGTCAACGTATACGGCGATAATTTCTATCACTCTCCAATTTCCCTAACTTTAACCTTTAAATGTATATATAATTCAATATGTAATTAATTACTTCACCTTAATAAGATTATATTATAATTAATTTATAAACCTATTATGTAGCCATAAGTGGAGTTGTAAGAAATGTGAAAAATGTCAATTCTAATAAACACTTATTAAAACAGAGTAAATTAATAAAACATATATACTATGAAAATAATTATACATATTAATTACATATATATATATATGTGTGTGTGTGTGTGTGTATTTATATATTAGCGGTCAGGGCGCTTGGACGGTATTCAAGAGGCGCGGGTTCGAATCCCGCTGCGTTCAAATTTTTATACGTTTTTTCAAAAATGTAATGTTATTTTAATATTTTCTATACAAAGTGGTTGGTGGTTAACAAGGCCTATAAAATTTTGACCGTAGGCCTTATTTCTATTCAATTTTTAGCATTATCTAATACCTAATTTACTGTTTGTTTTATGCTCTTAGCATTAAGCTAGAAGTGCAATCTCAATTGTTTTCTAATTGATTTTAAAAGATTAAGTAGTTATAATCACAATGCGTCGTAAGCAAGCATTGTAGTCTGAAGACGACCTGGTCGCGGCAGTCCGAGTAGTGCATTGTGGCCGGTTAAGCACATACAATGCTGCTGAAAGATACAAAGTACCTAGAAGAACAATACAAAACCACCTTCAGACCTTCAGTATAAAAAAATCTTAGTCTCGCCTCTAGAACTCCAATCAAAGACCTGTTCAATAAAATTAAATTAGAAAATAAAATGTCAAAAAGGAAAAAAAATCAAAAAACAAAGAGCACTAAAGGGAATAGAGAGAGTTGGTACTGTCACGCATATAAGCAGGACCAAATGGCTGCTATGAGAATGCAGCAAGTGGTACCACAAGGAGTTGGCTTGACAAAGAAGGGCGATGATGAATTTGAATGCCCAGATTCTAACTAATTCCCAAAATAATGTTATTTTTATTCTATTCTGTGACTTTTGCATTATTGTTTATTAATGGATCTTAAATACCAAATATTTAAGGAGTTTATTTTTTTTAATTTTGTTTAATTAAATAATTTTTGATTTATTTTGATTTTCGTTTTGCTAGGCCTTATTGGCCGCACTTCCTTATTTATCATTATTAAAGAAAAGAAGTACAAAATTCTCATTTTTTTTAAATATACATTAAATATACCATATCTTTGACATACACGTAAAAAGTAAAATACACGTTGCTATGGTAACGCGTCAACGGGTCATCTAGTAAGTAGTAATCATTTCAATTTATATTGAAATACATAAATAAAAATCGAGTAAAACTTAAGCGTTTATTTCATTTATTCATATCCATTACTTACAACTACATCATACTTGTTTCTCAATCATCAAAAAGTGGCTTTATAGTGAATATTTTCTCGATTTATTAACTTTTTTGTATAATCGTTAATACTTACAAAATAGAACACATTTTCTAACTGACAATATTTTATTAGTCACTTTTAAACTATTTTAAACGGATCAATCGCGTATATTTTGGTATTCGAAAATACATTTTTAAAAGACCGACGTCTACATATGACCACGGACTAATCTAGAGTATTAAAATATACACGATTAATGAGTTAAAAATCGCGAAAAATGAAATTATTTAAAAAAAATCATGTACACAATTAAATTATTTAAATTTCAAACTCTTCAGCTAAAATATACAAAAAGTAAGGCATCAATTTTATTTTCCAATATCAAAATGGCAATACTAATAAAAACCTTATAGGTACATATAATAGTGATGTACCCAATATTTATAAATTAAACCATTCCGTTATAAAACTTGCACATCACTATAACACAAGATACAGTAGAGACCCGATTATCCGAGATATCCGATAATCCGGAATCGCGTCACACCTCTTATTGCTGATTTAAAAAAACAAACATCATTTACTCACATTGTGTTATGTCTAAACGACGTACAAATAATAAATTTCAAATATTATTCGATATCACATTGAAATCGATTAACCAATAAACCACTAGTTTCAATTGAATTCGGATAATCGAGTTTCTACTGTATAAAACAAATCACATCACTATAAAGCCACACTGTGTGTCCACTCATTTGGGTTTAGTTTCTTGGTCCGTGACGTATCTTATGTAGATAGTGTCTTCAGGTTTGGGCTCATCCGACTGCGTCTCGTCCAACTGGGAACAGGCTATGGCGAGAGCTGAACCGTCATGGGAGAAACTTAACGACGACACCGCCGTGTTGTACCTGACCAGTTACAATATATTTTATAGGTAAAAAAGAAATAAAGCATATATACAGAATTTATATGCTTTATTTATTATAAGTTGTGGGTTCGATCCCCACTCGGGGGTGTGATTATATTTAAATTATTTTCACTTCCTCGCTCTGGTAAAAGACAAAGTGCGGCATTGAGTTCCGAATTTAAGTGGAAAGCGGAGTACGGAATGTCTTAACATTCCAGACATTCCGTGTTGAGTTCCGCCACTCAACACGGAATGTCTCCAATTCGGTGGAAAGTGAAGTGCGGAGTGTCTTAACACTAGGTACTTTCTGTCTACCCTGCTATGTGCGGGATAAAAGTGTGAAGATAGAAAAAACAGAATTTAAATGTATTAATTCACTATCTTGCATAAAATAGTAGCCTTAGAGAGCCCACTGTCAAGATACTCAGCTATTACCTGCCTATTATATGAGAAAGATTAATTTATTTTTCAACTAAAATTTCACACGGTAAAGGAGGAAATAGACATTTGCAGTCAAGTAAATAACGAAAACATCGAACACATCTGTGTATAGTCACCATTACTGATTGAACGATAAAGCGAAAAAAAGAAATAAAATTTATTTAAAATTGACGAGAATAAAGTATGCAAAGATAACTTATACGAGTTAAGACAATATTTTTTCCATATGCAGCCTCAATATAAAGTTCAAATATATATATATATATATATATATATATATATATATATATATATATATATATATATATATATATTTCGATAACGTCACCGGGTTTTCGGGAGGCCGAGCTAGAAGAGCTGTGACCTTGGCATGGAGACCTCGAGAGGAAACCATCAACTTAGAACATAAAGTCACAATGGCGCCTCTTGTGAGGCACGAACCTCGGGTTGTGTACACCGTTTATAGTGAGGGACTTACCTGCCCGGAACAGGCCTATTGGCATCGGGCGGTAGACCAAATAAGAATAAATAACTAAAATTATTTTTAAAAAAATCTAAACTAAATCTACCCAATTCCAAGTATAAACTAGATGTAATTTCAAAATTACATACTACCTAATAAACAATAATATTTTAAGCCATTGTGGCGCAGTGCAACAGATTCACATTATTAAAATGATGGTTGTTGGTTCAATTCCTGCCTACTCTGGTATTCTTTTGTAAAGTATGAAACTGATAATGAATATTGTTCTAAAACTATTATAAATTTAAAAAATCATATAACACTAGAATCCTCTTAAAATATATACCTATGGAATTGACACAGCCTCTTCTTGTTGAAACCATCCCATATATTAACATAGCCATCAGATCCGCCAGTTGCAAATGTATTGTACATCGAATGGAAACTTATTGCGTTCACTGGATATATTTTTTCTAGACCTGAAATAAGTTGTTTAAATTTATTTACATATTTAATCTTATTTGTTTACATAATATAAATTTAAAAATTAAAAATGTAAATTATTATAATGAAACTATTTGAAATAAATTAATTTTGTATATTTTGGTATTCAAAAATACATTTATATGAATGACAGACAGAAGTCTGTCGGTGACCACAGATGATTGTAGTTTACAAAATGACAGGTTTTCAAAAATGTATTTTTAAATATAAAAATATACAGGATTAATCCATTTAAAGTAACCCAAAATGATTAAAATTTGAATCACTTTATTACATTACAAGTATTATATTATTATCTTGATCTGGTTATAAAAGATTCAAGATAAGATAATAAATAACCAAAAAGCAAAATTTCTCACTTCGGTACATAAAAAGATAGGACTGAAATAAAAGCATGTTAAAAAAAATAACATCCTTACCACCATCTTTAATTCGATGACATTTGAAAGCATATTTCTTTTTCTGGACTTCCGGATTACTATCCAAATACTCCACGGCAACTCGACCCTCTATTGAACTAAGGACATAGCCTTGCTTGTTCGGAAACACCCTGATACACCTTGTTTGATATTTGAGTGAAGATTCTCTCCTCTGATTTACATGGCCCATGTTACGTACATCCCATACAAATATTTTACGTCCCGAGGTGCCTACTACAAACTTTTCACCGACTATACTCATAGTATAAACCTGGAACAAACAATTGTTATTGTATATTATTTACATTCATATTTAAAATATAACACATTTATAACTTAAATGATATAGGAATCAGATTCAGAGTATAAGCTAATAAAGTTGATATGTAGCAAGATGTAAAAATATTTTTTTTTAATATTAATTTATAAATGAGAACTATCTAATTTGCATTAAAAATGTTATATTGTCCAAATTTATGTATTTTTAAAATTTAAAGTAATAAAAACCAAAATTAATAATTGTGTTCAAGAGATAAGTGCAACTTTCCATATATAACTATTTCTTAATATTATACTATATTATTAAAATTTAAGTATTTTCTAAGGAATTATAAGACAATTAAATAATTCAGCATACCCTTTCATTTCCTTGATTATATGTACCAACACAGTTAGGCACTCTACTATCCCACATTTTCACAGTGCCATCCCAACTGCCAGTCAACACAGCGTTCACTTCATTAGCAAATTCTACACAACGTATAGCGCCTTTATGTTCACCAAGGATAGTTTCACTATTGGCATTTAAGTCAAACATCTTAAGTGTTTGGTCCAGACCACCACTATATGAATGGACGGCATCCTGCAAATTTTAAAGCGTATATTTTGTGAAAAGAACAATAATTTGTATTACTGAATATGGTTTGTATGTTACAATTTTTTAGGTCAGTCAGTAAAAATTTTTAAGAGGTTATAATTATTTATTATATCTAAACAAACTTACTCTAAAGCAAACGTCAAGTACGGGCAGTTCGTGATTGTATTTGTGTCTTTCTATATTGGCCGTCACATCATACAATCTTACAGAACAGTCCCAAGAAGAAACTAATAGAAATTGATTTGATTTTGGTGCGAATTTTACACTAGATATAGCGTCTTCAGGTAGACTCTTCAATTTAAACTCAGTGCGGGACTCCGC
The DNA here is from genome assembly GCA_032432895.1 of Dryadula phaetusa. Lineage (NCBI taxonomy): Eukaryota > Metazoa > Arthropoda > Insecta > Lepidoptera > Nymphalidae > Dryadula > Dryadula phaetusa. Next base: position 442,153 of record JAOYRS010000035.1, read on the forward strand.
CACCCGCGTTACAGTCATTGTGGAAGCAATTTTGTTGGTTATTTACAAACTAAGATAAAATGAAAAAGATCACTATTTGCAAACTATTATTTATGTCAAGAGAGCGGGGCTGGTACAGATAAAAAATACAAGTTTAATAAAATAAATAAAAGTAAGCAAAATTTCGTAGATAAAAAAGATATACGCGACTTTTTCGAAAGTGCTACATCTAACAATACGAATATACTCATATATAAGAATGTAAGTTATTGTTAAAGTGTATGTATTTATTTTAAATAATTTATTTCAAATAATGATCACTTAAAATTTAAGTATGTACATGTATTATAATTTGAATTAAACTTTACATTTGCGACTGCCTTTTATTGAGTTACATTTTTCAAATAATAGTAAACAAACATTTATTATAAGTAAAAGTGCAAAACTTATCTATTATAAGAATTTTTATGATAATTTTTTTTAATATTTTATGACGTTATTAAATAATCTATAGGACTGAATCCTGAACGCATTTTTATAATTGACATGTTTGTGATGAGGTGTGAGTAGAAAGATCCCCGTCTCGCTGAAATGAATTCACGTAAATCAGTAGTTGCATAAAGTTTTGTGATGTTGTATTCATATATTTGTTGAAAGTGCAGCCAAATAACCAAATAAAATACACCGGTGCCTAAGTATAAATGACCATAAATGAGTACGAAACCACCGCGCATATAAGTCGATTCCTATTGGATCGAATGGATTGATTAACACATAAACTAACGATGCAAACCAATCTTAAAACTAAAGAAATGTTTATAGTCAGAGCATTAGAAAAAATATTAGCTGATAAGGATATTAAAAGATCCTACCACAGTCAGTTAAAAAAGTCTTGCGAAGTAGCCCTAGGTAAGGCCATCTTGACATATTCCATAAAAGATAACACTGCGACTTTATTAATTTGTTGTCATAATTTTGCTAATTTAATTAAATTATATCTTGGTGAGGTTGTTAAGAGTTCACGTGAACTGGACACTGCTTTGTGACCTTGAGATTTGAATGGAGGGGATGTCTCTTAATATTATTGACGTTATTTTGCATAATAATCAAGTTCTAGCAATCATTCATGAACATAAATCACTTTCAATTCTCTCAGTGAAGCGCAACATTCTATTTTCTGAAAATATATTTTTTATTTAGTGCAACAAAAATAACAGATTATGAAATATATTAGAAAGCAAGGACACATTTAAAGTTAGATGCTTTATCAGACAAATAAATTTAATTAATATTCATTAATTAATAAATTGGTGTAAAACTTTAAAGTATTTATTTAAATTTGTTTCAGAGGAAATAAAAGCAGAATTAAAAAATGGAGGTCAATTGGAAGCTTCTGAAAGTCCAACTTCAGGCACTCTCCCATTACCTAAGAATGATTCGTCTAACATCATTACAGCAGAAAAATATTTCCTACCCTTTGAACTGGCTTGCCAGAGCAAAGCCTCCAGGATAGTCGTAACTGCTCTTGACTGCCTTCAAAAATTAATAGCCTATGGCCACTTGACTGGAAACATTCCTGATTCAACCACACCAAGAAAACTTTTGATTGATAGAATTGTTGAGACTATTTGTAGCTGCTTCAATGGCCCCCAAACAGATGAAGGAGTCCAACTCCAAATAATCAAAGCCCTCCTAACTGTGATAACAAGTCAACATGTCGAAGTCCACGAAGGAACTGTCCTTCTCGCTGTCCGTACCTGTTATAATATTTACTTAGCAAGTAAAAATCTTATCAACCAAACTACCGCCAGAGCAACTTTAACACAAATGCTTAATGTGATATTTACTAAAATGGAGAACCAAGCAATAGAATCTGAATCTACAAACAACCTTCCCCCTGAAAGTCATAAAATTCCAAATGGTAATCTACCTACAGAAGAAACTCAAGTCACTGAGACCAATAAAGAAACAACACCCAATGAAGAAGAAGTTGATGAAGTGCTAGAGGCGAAAATAATAGCAAAACAAATAGTTGATTCAGTAATAGACAATGCTATTAGCATTGCTTCAAAAAAATCTGCTACGGAAGTAAGTCAAAATGGCCCCGATAACAACGAAAACCCAACTGACTCACAAGATAGCGGCAGTATCTCACAAGAGAGTAATGGACAAGCAAACATTGACACAACAATGACTAGAATTCCTTCACAAGAAAGTGTTGATGTTGTATCAGAAAATGACAATTCTGTTACAGCTAAATTTACACATGTCCTGCAGAAAGATGCTTTCCTGGTTTTTCGAGCCTTATGCAAACTTTCTATGAAACCTTTACCTGATGGAACGCCGGATCCTAAGTCACATGAACTTAGATCTAAGATACTGTCCCTACATTTACTTCTGTCTATCCTCCAAAACGCGGGACCTGTGTTCAGAAATAATGAGATGTTTATAACTGCTATCAAGCAATACCTGTGTGTTGCCTTGTCCAAGAATGGAGTCAGTTCTGTGCCCGAAGTCTTTGAACTTTCGCTTGCAATTTTCTTGGCATTATTGCAAAACTTCAAAGTGCATCTGAAGAAGCAGATCGAAGTGTTCTTTAAAGAAATTTTTATGAACATCTTGGAAACTTCCAGCTCCACATTTGAACATAAATGGATGGTGATTCAAGCTCTAACAAGAATATGTGGAGATGCCCAAAGTGTAGTAGACATTTATGTGAATTATGATTGCGATCTATCCGCTGCTAATCTCTTTCAGAGACTGGTGAATGATGTTTCGAAGATTGCACAAGGTAGACAGGCGTTAGAACTGGGCGCAACACCTAATCAAGAAAAGTCCATGAGAATCCGAGGGCTTGAATGCCTTGTGTCCATCTTGAAATGTATGGTGGAATGGAGTAAGGAGCTTTACATCAATCCAAACATGCAAACTACACTGGGTGAAAGACCAGTCAAAGAGGATACAGATCGACAGAGCATTAAGTCTCATGGTGGATCTAGTCTTAGTCTAGTGTCTACAGGCTCTAGTAACATTGGCAATAGAGAAACATTGGACTCTCCTGAACAATTTGAAGTCTTGAAACAACAAAAGGAAGTATGGGAGACTGGCATTGATCTGTTTAACAGGAAACCAAAGAAAGGTGTTACATTTTTGCAAGACCAGGGGCTGTTGGGCACATCCACTAAAGAAATAGCCGAATGGTTATTGACTGATGAGAGAATAGATAAAATATTTATTGGAGAGTATTTAGGTGAAAATGACGACCATTCCAAAGAAGTTATGTATGCGTATGTAGATTCTATGAACTTTTCGAACATGGATATTGTAGCTGCTTTACGGTATTTCTTAGAGGGTTTTAGATTGCCCGGTGAAGCGCAGAAAATTGATAGACTAATGGAAAAGTTTGCCGCGCGCTATTGTGAATGCAACCCAAACAACACATTGTTCACTAGCGCTGATACGGTTTACGTCTTGGCATTTTCCATAATCATGTTAACAACTGATCTGCACTCGCCGCAAGTTAAAAATAAAATGACAAAGGAACAGTATATTAAACTGAATAGTGGTATAAGTGATAATAACGATCTCCCGCGGGAGTATTTATCTCAGATTTACGACGAAATAGCCGGCCACGAGATAAAAATGAAAAATACATCCAAGCCCGGCAAACACATGATAGCTAATGAAAAGAAACGCAAGTTGATATGGAACATGGAAATGGAACAAATATCGACGGCAGCCAAGAACTTGATGGAGTCTGTATCACATGTACAAACACAATTTACAACAGCGAAACACGTGGAGCATGTGCGACCGATGTTCAAAATGGCTTGGACACCGTTCCTAGCTGCCTTCTCAGTAGGCCTTCAAGATTGTGATGACCCCGAAATTGCTTCACTTTGTTTAGACGGTATCAGGTGTGCGATCCGCATTGCCTGTATTTTCCATATGTCTCTTGAAAGAGATGCTTACGTTCAAGCGTTAGCCAGATTTACGCTTCTGACAGCGAACTCTCCCATTACAGAAATGAAAGCTAAAAATATTGATACTATAAAGACCTTGATAACTGTAGCACATACAGATGGTAACTATTTAGGATCTAGCTGGTTAGATGTAGTGAAATGTATTTCGCAATTAGAATTAGCACAGCTTATAGGAACCGGAGTGCGACCGCAATTTCTGTCTGGATCAGGTATTAAACCTCAACCAGATTCGTTGAAGTTCAGCCTTCTAGCGTTAGATCCCAGTGTAAAGGAGCATATAGGAGAAACAAGTTCACAGAGCGTAGTAGTGGCCGTGGACAGAATTTTTACCGGTTCCACGAGGCTAGACGGCAATGCAATTGTTGAATTCGTAAAAGCACTCTGTCAGGTGTCGCTAGACGAATTAAGTCACCCCACTAATCCTCGAATGTTTTCACTGCAGAAAATTGTAGAGATATCATATTATAACATGGGTCGTATCAGATTGCAGTGGTCACGTATTTGGCAAGTTCTGGGTGATCATTTTAATAAAGTTGGTTGTAGCGCTAACGAAGACATAGCGTTTTTCGCTGTCGATTCTTTAAGGCAGCTCTCTATGAAGTTTATAGAAAAAGGAGAATTCGCCAACTTCAAATTCCAAAAAGACTTTTTACGACCATTTGAGCACATCATGAAGAAGAATAGTTCACCGACAATAAGAGACATGGTCGTGAGATGTATTGCGCAAATGGTAAACTCACAAGCGCCCAACATAAAATCTGGTTGGAAAAATATATTTTCAGTATTTCACTTAGCAGCAAGCGATCAAGATGAAGCGATCGTTGACTTAGCATTCCAAACTACAGGCAAAATTATTACAGAATTGTATGAAAAACAATTCTCAGCTATGATAGACTCATTCCAAGATGCAGTTAAATGTCTATCTGAGTTCGCTTGCAACGCTAAATTCCCCGACACGTCCATGGAAGCAATAAGATTAGTGAGATCCTGTGCATCAGCTGTTGGCACTTCACCTCAACTGTTTGCTGAGCACGCGGGGCTAGAGGGAGAGCCTGGCGCCCCTGAAGTTGACAGGGTGTGGTTGCGGGGATGGTTTCCACTCTTATTTTCACTTTCTTGTGTTGTAAGTCGGTGTAAACTTGACGTCCGTACGAGAGGACTGACTGTTCTCTTTGAAATAATTAAAACTCATGGCGATTCGTTCCGTCCTCATTGGTGGAGAGATTTATTCAATATATTGTTTAGGATTTTCGACATTATGAAATTACCTGAACATCAGCTGGAGAAAAATGAATGGATGACTACAACGTGCAACCACGCGTTGTACGCTATTGTAGATGTCTTCACGCAATATTTTGATATTCTTGGTTCCCTCTTATTGGAACAGCTGTATGCGCAACTACACTGGTGTGTGCAGCAAGATAATGAACAGCTAGCAAGATCTGGTACAAATTGTTTGGAAAATCTAGTCATATCGAACGGAACCAAATTTGAAGAGGAAACTTGGAGCAAAACCTGCCAAATAATGCTGGATATTTTCAACAGCACTTTACCCACAACGCTACTCACATGGAAACCTGAAGAAAACGAGGATGGCGAGACACCTCACGTACGCCATGGGATCTTAAAGAAACCACAGGGCGGAGATGAGATCAAATCATCAAATCGAGTGTTTAATAGCCTCTTGATCAAATGTGTGGTACAGTTGGAGCTCATCCAAACAATTGACAACATTGTCTTCTACCCCGCAACATCGCGGAAAGAGGACGCCGAAACATTAGCACTAGCTGCTGCAGAACTAACTGGAGGTACACCCGGCACCGAACAGGAATGTCAGCGTGAAGAGCAAGGCATGTACAGACTACTCAGCTCACCTCACCTGCTGCGACTCGTGGAGTGCTTGATGTGCAGTCACCGATTCGCCAAAACGTTTAACACGAACAACGCGCAAAGGAACGTCCTATGGAAGGCTAATTTCAAAGGATCAGTTAAACCTAACATGTTGAAGCAAGAAACGCAATCGTTGGCTTGCGTTCTTCGAATATTGTTTAAGATGTATAGCGACGAAGCCCGCCGAAGTCACTGGCCGGCGGTGCAGAAGAGCCTGATAACGATATCTTGCGAAGCGCTCGAATATTTTGGTTCTTTGACGAACGAAGCTCACAGGGACGCGTGGACCTCGATACTACTACTCATTCTCACCAGAATATTGAAAATGCCTGATGAAAGAGTAAGTCCGCCATGTTTAATATTATTATTATCAGTTCTATAAGGCCATTAGGGCACAGTGCGACAGCGTTTGGCTGTAAACCCGATTGTTGTGGATTCAAACTTCAAATTTATATTTATTTCTCTGCGCTAGCAAGACTAAGTGCGGCGTTGATATCCGTCACACGACACACAATGTCTAACATTAGATTCTATTTCATGATTCTATTCAATGATTCAATCAATTTCATGATTCTATTATTTTAAATTTAGACATTGCGAATGTAGGTTGAATTGATTTATTTAAATGTCATAAATAAATACGATTTTTTCTAATACTAATAATAAAAGTAATTTTAAATACATTAGCTAAAGTGAATGTATAAAAAATATCCATTAAGTAACCCATAACGGTTTGTCAATAAAATATCGATGTGCATACAATTTCAACCGCAAAACGGATATTCACCGTTGGATCCGATGCGATTTAGTTTGCATATTAAATTTAACGTTACCATACAATTTAATAAACGGATTTTAGATTTTATTTCGTTATTAGGATGTAATATCACCGACTGATAAGATTTTATCGATTTTACAATAATGCTTTAGTGTGTTTGAAAGTTTTACACTTATATAGATACTGTTCGTTGATATTAATCGATTATATATTGATAAGACGCCTGACTGTGGTCTCACTGTAAAAACGATCGATTATGGGTTCGATTACCACACGGGTAAATTAATATATTTAAATAATTTTCATATCCTAGCCGTTGTAAAACAAAACACGGCGTTAAGCTCTGGCACTCAACTCGCAATGTTTCGAATTTGGCTAAAATTGAGAGAACGGCGTGTCTTGACACTAGGTACCTCCTGACTACCCTACTATGCGGGATAAAGGCGTGAAGTTTAAAAAAACAATTGATAAATTTGGTTTGGTTGGTTGAATTTAAATTTCTAAAATAATAAATATAGCACTAGCTTTTTATGATATTATGTGCCTAATGTATTTATGATATTAATTTTTATCTATTTCCTCCTGTTATTATAAATAGTTGATTATATTTTGGGTATTTCTTATTGAAATAGTATTCAAAACTAACAATTCATGTTTTTTTTATATATTTATTATTTTTTTGGCATAGATCAAAACATAACATGTCTTAATAAGATCTTTGATTTTCGCGATTTTTATACATTTTAAATGAAACTATTTTAAACAGATTAATTGCGTATATTTTGGTATTAGATAATACATTACTTGTAACATGACGTTTCGAACACTTTACAGTAATCCGTGGTCACAGGTACACTGAATACCATTTTTAATAGGATTAATACGGAAATTATTTTAAATATAATATCATTATTTATAATAATTTTTTATATAGCTGTACATAACTGCATGTTTAACTTATTTAATTTAATGAAATACAATACATATTTTTCAATAAATATTCCTTCTAGTAGGGTTTTAAGTAACAACAATTCTTAGTATATTTCTGTAGTTGTCCCCAAAACATAAAGAAACATGAAAAAAGTATAATATCTGTGAATTTTAATAATATATTTAATTTAATTATAAGCTTTGGTAAGACAAAAGACGGCGCCAAGTTCCGCCGCCACTCAACACTATATTCCTAAGAGCGGAATGACATTAGGTTGTATAACTTTGTTGATTCATAAATAATTGCATCAAAATCAGTGTTTTATAATATATATATATATTTTTTTATACTTTGAGATAATTTAACACTATTCTCTACATATTGCTTAAATTATGTTGTCTAATTTAGTATTCACAAGGAAAAATTATAATTCCAAACGGTTTTCCTTATAAAACGCACTTGTTCCCATTTCAGTTTGCAGCGCACGTATCGAGCTACTACCCGGTGCTGTGCGAGATCACCTGCTTCGATCTGAAGCCGGAGTTGCGTTCAGTGCTGCGGCGGGTCTTCATACGCATCGGACCCGTCTTCAATATTGTAAATAACACGCAATAAATAAACATTAACACGGTAGACACCCGATTATTCGGAACCACATGTGATTACCCGTTACGAATATCCCGGATAATTGAATACAAATTACGTTTTTTTTTTTTTGTACTTACTCATGTGTTTATAAAATATATGAAAATTTTAGTTTTTTTTTTATTATAGAAATTTTAACTATTACACATGCTTTTGTCAGCTTCTGTATCAAATTGACAGTCCGGATAGTCGCGAACTAGTTTAACTGAGGGCCGGATAATCGAGTCTCCACTGTAACTTTAAACGAATGGCCTTATAGTTTAGTAATTTATGTATGACGTCACGACGAGCCCGAGTTAGTTATATTTATATATATATTATGTATTTAAGGCTTGTCTCAATAAAAAAAACACGTTTGATTTTTTTAAATTTAAATTTAATGACAGTACTTCAGTAGTATTAAAAGTGATCTATTACATAGTGTGTAGTTGTCCTAATATTTATTATTATATTACATAAATTATTTGATTATTATTATTATTATTGAAGTTAAAATTTAAATTGTATAAAACATAGATGTTGTAACTATTTAATAATTATAGTTTATTGTGTATATTTGGAGTTTTTACTATGCCGAGCTGATATCACTCACCGCTTGTCTGTACTATAGTGGAGGATGGGGTGTCTTGGTTGGACACTGGGCTCTCTCCGCCCACCCTGATATGCTATGCGGGAGACGTGAAGCTTCTTTCCTTTCTCGCTAGACTGAACAAACTGTGATTTTGATGTTTTTCACAGCTTACCTTACTTATCTTATTGAGTGATCTCGGAACTCGCAAGCAAACTGATAATATTATCACTTATAAATAAATAAATATAATAATACATTGATGTTTGTGTCATTTCTTAAAAGATTTTGAGTCCATCAAAAGTCTTTTCGAGGGATACCAGATCCCAAATAACGAGCTGGCCATCCAACCCTGAAGTACTGAACTTGACAGCATCAGCTTTGCTTCCTTTATATAAGTTAATGCAAGTTATAGCGTTCTGATGGATGGAATCCAAGAAAGTATCGCTAGTTTCAATACGAGCTTGACGGTCCAAAGACTGGAACTTCTTCATAGCTGATAATCCACCCGACTCTTTCCTTTGAGTATTATCTAATTTGGCAATGAATTTAATCTCATCACCCTCGTGAGAATAAAGCAATGGGATACAGCTGTGACCAGCCACAATGAGGTAGTTGTCAGAAATCCAAATGCAACCCAAAAATGGCAGATATTCAGTCTTAATTTTATAAACAGTCTTGCCTTGTGCTGCGTCCGCTACGTTGATAGAACTGTCATGGCCCACCCAGGCTACTTTGTTGCCGCTAGCCGAGAAAGAAACACTGTGCACCCATCCACTCCCTGTTGATGGGAACTCAGCTAACAATTGACCAAGAGGTAGTTTTGAACCCCACACATTAGGTCCAGGCTGGTCTTCGATATCTTTAATATAAGCAGAGAACACACGCACCTTAAAATCAGTGGAGCCAGCAACTAAAAGAATATTATTAGGATGCCAGTCCAAAGTGGTTATAGTTGAGCGTATTGGCTTTTTGATGTGCTTAGAAACCCACCAGTTATTCTCCTTTTCAAAGTAACAAATAGATATCAATCTAGCTCCAGAACCAACGGCAAATTTGTTCTCCATGGGTGACCATTTGACGCAAGTTGCAGCTCTATTAATGCGTAGTAATACTAAAGTTGTATTCCACTTGCCGTCTTCATCCTGTGTCCAGACATAGGCATTACGATCCACGGAACAAGTGACTATCCTATTGGTGTTAGGCGCCCAGTCAATGCCCATGACTCTCATATCATGTTCGACAAGGTTGTTGGTCTGCTTCCACTCACTCCCTTCCTTTTGATAGATGTGAACTTCATTGTTATTCGGAGAGAAAGCTATTTCTGAAATAGTAATTTTAAAATTATTAGTTTTTTCAGTTTTTTTTTTTGATTATCATAAGGTAGATAACTATATATACCTAGTTGATATTAAATATGTTCTCGATTTTAATTTTTGATACACGAAGAAAAGGAGCCTAACAGAAGGTGTTTAAATGGTACTGCTTCTGATCACACTAAGGTAATCTTTAGATTATAAATATTTCTTTAAGTTGATTTTAAACAATATATTGCCTGCAGCATTCAACATACCCACATTACCAGTTGATTATTAAATTTAAATGATTTATTACTCACGATTTCTTTCCTTATTCCACGCATGACAAGTTATCGGGGCGCATGAGTCACCGAACGTAAGCGTTTGAGACATTTTGAATATCTGAAACATTAAAAAGTTAATGAATCATTAATAATTGAGTTATTTAGTAATATTATTACTGCATTATTATAAGTTAAATTTCCATATGACAGTAATTATTCTAATTCGTATGTCACTTACCTGATAAACAAATACTGATAAGTTTAGGGAGTGGAAATAATAAGCGAATTCGTGGACTCTGGGCAGTCAACACGAATTACTGAAACAAAAATAATTATTTATTAAGAAAAAAACACTATTACATATTAAATTACCTAAATATTAAAAGAAATAAAAAAATCGAAATGACTAAATACCTGCAAATGCTATCGGTACAATTGACTTTGACAAGTTTAGAGAAACTGATAATCAAAGACTAGAGTACACAAATACAAAACATACCAGAGACAAAATTATAGTTTTTATTCTTTACAAAATAAAGTGTACTTGAGGTGAAATATTACTACTCCAGTATTAGTAAAAATATAATATTTTTAGAATTTCCAGAAAATCAGTACTTAATAATAGGAAATACAATTTTTTTTTAAATAGTTAACAAAGCGTGGCGTTGAGATCACCAATCGCCACGCAATGTCTAGATTTCAGACTGAAAACAGTTAACGGAGTTTCTTGATACTAGATTGTCTCAGGCTAGTCTGTTATATAGGACTGAGTGTAAAGCATTTTTTTTAAACTAACAACTTCATTTGAACGTCAAACTCTATATTTGAAGGTTAACGTGTTGTGTTGTGTACTGTTTATAAATATAAAACCAAAGTTATAATAACAATGTCCGGACGTGGTATGTTATAAACTTATTTTCATGCAATAAATATATCAACGTTTAAATTATTCATTAAACATAGATATTTAATTCAGTTTTACATTTCTCACAGGCAGATACCGTAATAACAGACAAAATCATGGCCATACGACACTGTCGAAAGTTGCAAAAGAAGTAGCCATATCTTTACCCGCAGATAGTCCTGTGTTGGCCATGTTTAAAAATGCGGCCCTAAAATTAAATGACCGCCAAGACCGACATGAAAGACTTGTGAAACTTTCCAGAGACATAACTATTGAGAGCAAGAGGATTATTTTTTTGCTCCATTCTGCTGTCAAGTGAGGAAAACATTTTAATAAAATTTATTTTTAAATTGAATTTGTATGATATATATTATGTCTTACAGCGAAGAAGCTTCTGAAAAAGCAGTATCAGAAGCAAATGATCGTCTCCAAAAGCTTATAAAAGGACCTATTAAGAGCATAGCGCTGGAGCTTGAAAATAGTCCAGCATACTTACATTCACGAGCTGTCACTGCGGGCTTCCAAGAATATATTGAAGCGAGAACATTCTGTTCCTTAATGCAAAAAAAAGATATAATAACTTACTCTGAAGTTCAAAAGGAGTTCCAACATGTTGTTAAAGATAACGATGAGAGTGAAGAAAGGACTGTGATAACTTTGTTACCTCATATAGATTATATGCTAGGCTTAGCTGATCTGACTGGTGAGCTGATGCGGAAAGCTATCAATTCTATATCAAGTGGTGATAGCCAGGAATGTTTTTACGCTTGTCGAGTTGTGAGAAATCTGTACACTGGCTATTTAGGTAAATGTTCCATAATTATTTTAATATAGTTGATTTAAATATTTTTTACTGGTTATCAAATATCATAGTATAATTATATTGAAATGAATTTAAAAATATCTTTTATTCTTTAGTGTTAAAAGGATAAAAGATTTCTTTTTAAAATTATAACAACATTAATTTAGTATAATAAATTAGTTTATAATCTTAATACATGAATATTTAACTGGTTTCAATCTGTTATGATTTTAGAATTAATATACTGTTTTTAATATTTACATTTATTTAATTTGTTATTCATTTTAATTATTTTTTTTGTGCTGATTAATTAATACCTAATATTATTGATATATAATAATTATTTTATTATTAATACTTTTTTTCAGGACTCTTTGGTATGGGTAAAGAGTTAGCTCGGAAGATGTCAACAACTCGTAACAATGTAGCTAAAGTAGAAACTGCAGTGTATGCCTTAAGGGTTAGAGGAGGAGAGGCCCCGCCTACATTATTGCTTCTGCCTTCCAAACCTGAATGGGAAGCAATCGAACATTCAGACGATGAAGGATATTATTAGAACTTGGTTATTTACACCAAAACTATCGGAGGTTGCCACTTTGAAAAATATTTATAAATTGTGACAAATTGCTTGTATTTTAAACTTATTGTAGAATTTTTTAGGTATAATAAATGTTTCGCAAAGTAGTTCAAAAGATATATAAATTGTGATTGTCTGGCTGTTTCGTTAGTTTTAGTGTTAGCTATTTTTATACGTTTCTATTGTGCAGATATCTAGTAAATTGCAAGCTTGATATTTATAGAAAGGTATATTATAGAGTTTTTCATGTTAAAGTTACAATTTTAAACAAATGATTGGAATTATTATAGTCTGTTAACCTCCAAATCATACTTATAATCGTTGAAATACTGATTTTCCATGTTTAACAGAATGAATTTGATAAACACAAACTGTGACCGTGTAAAATGTATGTCAATAAGAATAACGATTTATATATAAATATTTTATTCAATAATTTAACATGTTTAGCAAAATACAGCAATAATTTAATCTTAATAAAATGATATTATCAGTTTAATTTCGTTTTATTTAAATTTTCACTATGATAAAAATGTATATTTTTTATTATTCAAAAATATCGTAGAGTGAATAACTCAAATACTTTATAAATCTCAACTTTGTCACCTTAATAATATTATTTCTTAATATGTATTTGTTATAACTTAAAGACAAAATTATGTATCACGCATTTTTACTATCAAGAGACACCTTGTTGACGGAAGTTAACGCCGCGCCATGTCTTACCGGAGAGAATTAAATAAAAACATCATGTTTAGTATTTACTATTTTTAAAGTGTTATTCCACACTTAGGATTAGAAAACATTTTTGAAAAAACGTATAAAAATTTGAACGCAGCGGGATTCGAACCCGCGCCTCTTGGATACGTTCAAAAAATTTTTATACGTTTTTTCAAAAATGTTTTCTAATCCTAAGTGTGGAATAACACTTTAAAAATAGTAAATATTAAAATAAAATAGCAATCTCTCTTGTTAAACGATTATTTCTTAATAATCTTTAAGTAGTAGAAATTTGTAAAAATCTCTCTACAGAGATGCTAACAACATAAATAAGTTGTAACAAAACGTATAAGAATTTCGACGCAGCTGGTAGTAGAACGCATGGCTTAGCGGTCAGAGCGCTTGGACGGTATCCAAGAGGCGCGGGTTCGAATCCCGCTGCGTTCAAAAAATTTTTATACGTTTTTTCAAAAATGTTATCATGTTTAGTATCAAATTGATAGTCTTGGTTTCGAACCTAAATCCTATATTAACCGAGATACAAATATTACTGTATTATATAATAATGCGCCTTATTAATCGATATTTGTAAAAAATATTTAAAATATATATTTGTTGAGAATTTTTGTACTTCGCCTTACAATGTTAACATTTTGGATGTAAAACTCTTTGTTTAGATTTAAAATTGTAACATTTTTCTGGTCACGCGCCATCTTTATTTTTAAGTCACATTTCATCTCTTTGCGCCAAATTCATTTTGCTTAAACTAAATAATGATATTTTATTTCTTAAGTGTATACACTAATTCATACGCATATTTTTATTTTATTAACGCTTTAAAATGAATAATAATAAAAATTATAAAAATTAATACGATTATATTTTTTATAAAAATCTACAAGAACATTTGGCGTAAACAATTATTTACATTATCTTTGCAATCAGAGCTGTCGTGTCATGGCTTGATACCGAAAGGTCTAAAGGGTTTCCATATGACAATAAAACGTGCTTTTATTTACATCGTGGTACTGCATCCTAATATTTGGTGGTATCTTTAGATACCGATAGTTTATATAAAGTTAACAATTTAAATAGAACCAAACGTTCATTAATTAAAATAAGTACAAACAAAATTAAAACAATATAAGAAACAACTTAGGCATAACAAATCTGTACTTTAGCAACCAAACTACTAAATGCGACTTTTTCCAAGGGGTGCGTATTCGAAATTTCAAAAAATATTTTTATTATAAAAGTTTTTAAGTAACATTTAATAAAAAATAAAAAAAGCTCCTCTTTCAAAGGTAATCTTCAGAAAAATCCTGACTACTGTTACCAGGCTGCCATTCATCAGATTCGTCAGTTGCATACGGATCGACATCCGGCTCAGAGTCTGACTGACTGAGGACGTCTCTTTGTACCGCTTTACGTACTCTCTTCCCAGTTACGATGACGTCTTGTGGCAGAGTCAGTTTGTTTCTCGGTTTACCTGTGAGAGTAAGAAAGGCTTAGCAAATTGTTTTTTTTTGCTTTATGATACTTTCTACATAACAGGATAGTTAGGGAACCCCAGGGGCTCAGGGAAAGTTGAGGTTCCCGTGGCGTCGGCCAGTAGTAGTAAAATTGAAAGAAATTTGTTCAAAGCGGTACTCAACGCCGCGCTTTAGAAGCACCAGATTGGGAAATGAAAATAATTTAAATATACAGTACCATATGTACAAAAAATGCTTTTCTCCATACATTCCATTAACCGGATTATCAATTATCCGAATGGTTAAGAATAAAAATTAGTTCGGTTAAACGACTCTACTGTAAACATTCCCCGTAATTACATCGAGCCAATCCAAGACAACTACGTTTACAATCAAACACTGTCTCACTGCACTTATAAATTAGTTATTATTGATATTAATTAAATTTAAAATTAATTTATTTGAGGGCGGTCAGTGTCTTGTCGTCTGACTGTAAACGCGACCGGTTGCGAGTTCGATGGCCACTCGAGGGAGTGATTATATCTAAATTACTGTTCATTTTCTCGCTCTGGTAAGACAAAGTGCGGCGTTGGGTTCTACCACTCTACACACAATGTCTGGAATTCCGTGAAATGTGAAGTACAGAGTGAAAGATTTATTTGCTTACTTTAATTTTCAAATTCTTCTTTGTGAATTTTGAAGAAAAAAAATGTTATTATAAACTAATTAAAAGCTTTTTATGTACTATTAAATTAGCATCGGAACCGACCGAATTAATTAGAACAAATATCTATTTTATTTTTATGATAATTTGGAGCAAGTGAGGTAATTGCGAGTTGGACAATATGACATGTGGCAGAGAACATCATCCATGTCCAACTCAGTCCAAGTGTCCAACTTCAGAAAAACAGTGAGAAAAAATGATTTCAGTAATTTAATAAAATGAACCGAGGCCGGTCGTGATGCAGCGGGACAACGTCTGACTGTAAACGCGATCGGTTGTGAATTTGATACCCACACGAGGGAGTGGTATATATATTTAAATGATTTCCATTTCCTCTCTCTGGTAAGAGTACGAGCAGTGTTGAGTTTCGCCACTCAACACGCAATGTCTCGAATTCATTGAAAAGCGGTGTACGCTGTGTGACACTAGGTACTTTCGGTCTACTCTTCTATGTGGGATGAAAGCGTGAAGCTAAAAAAATAAACATTAGATACTGTCATATGTATCAAACTCATTTGATTACATGAATCCCACCGAACTCATAACCATTGGGTTTACAGTCATATATGATCCGCTGGACTATAGTAGCTTCAACTATACTGATATGATTTTGTTTATATAAAGAAGATAACTTATCAATATCATAACATTATACGAAAAATTATTTCATCACGCTTGAGTGTATCAAAGTAAAGTAAAAAAAAAATTTTGTCACTTTGCTATAGGAAATATTAAAAAAAAATAGGGAACGTGGAATTAATAATACAAATATTAATACAAAGTCATAGACTATTTAATTTTTTTATAAATTTAACCACAAACTATTTTTTTTTGTTTAATAACAATCTCATAATTATACTTAACCTAACAATTTATAAGTATAACAGAATAAATATATATGTATATATACAGATAAAAAATAGATAGAAACGCTTCATCTTAAAGATAAGTATTAAACAACGCAATATTTTAAGCGCGCTCAACAGACATGTAGAGAAAACAATAATAAATGCAAATTTAACTTATACATAATTATGACAATTATTTAAAAAAAAATCAAATATAAAATTTAAAAATGTGAGCTACACATTCAGGACAAATTATCATATTTAATAATTTAAAAATTTTAAATCTAGTTCCTGTGCAATAGAGAAAGAAATAGCTGCTTCTTTTTTAATAAGATATATAACTTTTTTTCTTATAATTATTTTTTTTTATATTCAAAATATTAAATTATTTTAATGCAACATAATCATATTTATTGTAACACTTAAAAGTTAAAATTACATATCTACAAATAAACTACATTAAACCAGTTAATACCAGTTCCAAAAAAAAAGTTTATAATAATTTTTATGTACAAAAACATTTTTTTTTTCTAAATTAAATTTAAAATTCATAATCGTAATCGACGCTATCACCGTCGCTGTCGTTCACTTGGAAGTGATCGTCGTAAAAGTTGACCGCGTGCGCGTTTATTATGAACACGTTGCCGTGCCTCTCCACTATCTGGGGGCCTGCAAACATATACGTACTTAATATTTTAATATAAAATGTTATTCCACAATTAGGATTAGAAAACATTTTTAAAAAACGTATAAAATTTTAAACGGGATTTGAACCTGCGCCTTCTTGAAACCGTCCAAACGCTCTGACCACTAAGCTTTACGTTCTACTACCAGCTGCGTCGAAATTCTTATACGTTTTGTTACAACTTATTTAAAAATGTTTTCTAATATTTGTACTTGTGAAATTAAAAAAAAAAACATTTTAGAAATGTATAAAAATTGAACGCATAGCCTCGACGACCTCGATGTTAAGAGGGTAATAAATTATTTTAAAGAACATATATCCTAAATTAATAGCCTAGAACGTCTAGAAAAGTTTCCCGAAGAGTCGCGGGTTCTAATCCGGCTGCGTTCGTTTTTTTTATATGTTTCTAAAATATTGTCCAAGTTAAGACGATACGCGAGCGCGACAGCGTGGATAGCGTCTGACTGTACACTTGGTGGTTGTGCTTTCGATCAAGTAGTCAAAGGTTTTAAACTTAACGGCTTTTTTTTTTCAAAAATAATAGAGAATCTAAGGTAATAATTAATATAAGTGTTAACCGGTGACTTTAATCACTAGTTTCTCTATGATCAACGGAAATAAAAGGTAATGAGTGAAAATAAAACAAATAAAGGCCGGTCGTGGCGCAGTGGGACTGCGTCTCACTGTAAACGTGATCGGTTGTGGATTCGATTGCCACTTGAGTGATCATGAGTGATCATATTTTAATTATTGTCACTTCCTCGCTCTGGTAAAAAGACAAGCTGCGGCTTTCCACAGAATTCGAGACATTGCGTGTTGCGTTGCGCCACTCAACACGCAATGTCTCGAATTCTGTGGAAAGCGAAGTACGGAGTGTCTTAAGACTAGGCACTTTCTGTCTACCCTGCTATGCGCGATAAAAGCGTGAAGCTAAAAAAAAAAACTAAACAACGGTTGAACACAATGGTGTACAATATATAATATTATTATGTAAAATCTTTTGGTCGGTTATTACGAAAATTATAAGGACGTAGAAGTATGAAAATAAGCATAGCTGAATTTGATATGGGGAACTACTACCTCCATTGTTTTTAATAATGTATTAAAATATATTATCTTAATATAATAAAATAATTTTGTGTTTAACACATATTGGTATAGTGATTAACACGTTGCCATGGCAACCAATAGTTTACGCGTCAACGGCTCTATTAGAACATCTTTACATTTTATAGTTACTATAGTAAGTTTTGAACGCATCAACCACGAAAACGTATATTATATCTATACCTCTATAAGAAAAACCTAAAGTGAAATTTCTAATGTAATAAAAACAAAATACTTAATTAATAAATATTTACAAAATTAAACATATCGCAGTTTTGTTTATCAATGCAGGAGTGATTGAATGGATGAGCGAGCGTAGCAATTACTTATTGGTAGTGCCAATGCAGGAAATATGTTAATAGGGGATATTGAGAGAATACCTAGTGTCAAGACGCTCCATGCTCGTGGATAAACTTAATATCTCACTAACGTCACGTGAACAGAAAACAACCAATCACGCTTACAGTCAGAAACTGTTCCACTGTACCAGCGGCCTGAGTAAATGAATGAAAGAATGAAGCAACTCTCTATATAAACGACCGAGTGAATGAGTAAACAGGTTATTGAATTTTGTGTATATGTATGTTTATGGACATATGTGTGAGTGTGTGTGTGTGTGTGTGTGTGTGTGTGTGTGTGTGTGTGTGTGTGTGTATTTTCTGTCAATTTCTAGCGGTGTGCGAGTTTGGGAGCTAGACGCTCGTGTGTATACGTGTTTGTGTTTATGTATGCCTTCTCTCTGTTAGTGTGTGTGTTCACTCACCATTCCTAGCAGCCCTAGCGTGCGGGTGCGCGGGCGGGGGCGGCGGCGCGGTGCCGGGCGGGTGGTGGTGGTCGCGCCAGTGCCGCGGGTCGCGCTTGGCGCAGGCGGCGCCGTAGGGGCAGGCGGCGCGCGCCTCGCCGCCCCAGTCGGCGTCGCGCGGGTGGCTGTACTGCGCGAAGTGGGATGGGTTCTTTCTGGTAGGATAGAGAGTGAATAATATTTAATAACTCAATTATGATGCAAAAAAATTATAAGTAACTTATTATTAAAGGATTTTTTCTTAAAATTGTAAATTATGTTAATTTAGTTAGATTAGTTAATCGTAATTGGTTCCGTATTGGATTCCTAATCGGAGAAATGATCATATTTTAAATATTTTTATTTTTCCCCTCTGGAAGGTTATAGCGAGACGTTTAAGTTATGGCACCCAACACAAGGTATTGCTTCTAGACGAAAAACAATAAATGGAGTGTCTCTAACACAAGAGTGTCCCTGACAAATATCAGTTATCTAATATACTCAAAAAATCTAAGTAACCAAAATGAGTGATAAAAATAAACAGAAAATAATTGAAATACAATTTTAATTCATTAAAACTAAATGATTTAAATGTTTATCTGCATACCTATAACAGTTGGCACCATACATGCATCGCTCCCGCAGCGGTAGTGCGGGCTTAGCCGCTGCCCCGCCGCCATTATCATTTGAGGTACCCTAAAAAGAAAACATCTTAATGTAAATACAATCATTATACATATTATTTATTTTCATTTCCTCGCTCTGGTAAGAAGCAGAAAGTTGAGTTCCGCCACTTAACACGGAATGTCTCGAATGTCTTGACACTAGGTACTTTCTGTCTATCTCGCTATGGGGATTGAAAGCGTGAAGCTAAAAAAAATAAAAAAATGCTCTTTGCTAATATAGAATTATTATTTTCTGTTTTGTCCTTAACATCTAAAATAAATAATATATAATAATATTATAATACTGACTAACTCTAAATGTTAACGGTTGTGGGTTCGATTCTCAGTCCTGGGAATGATTATATTTAAATTATTTTTATTTCCATACTCTGGTAAGACAAAGTGCCTGATTGTAATGTGCCACTTAAACATGCAATGCTTAGAGCATGAAGGAAATTGGAGTATGAAATGTCTTGACACTAGAAGTATTTAGTATATACCAAATAGCAGGGTGGATAGGCAGTAGCCTATCCACCCTGCTATTTGGGATAAGAGTGTAAATCACAAAAATAAATACATAATAAGCTTACCGCTTGATCGCTAGTGCTAGGCTTTATGTCACTTGGAGTTTCATCATCAGATTCTTTTTTAATCTTCTTCATGTCAATTTCAATATTTTCATTCGAGTGAGACCTCTTTACTGGACTTGGAACGCTTCCTTCAGTTTCATTATTATTCTCATTCGTACTTGTATTAGATTCACTAACATTACTTGTTGGTTCTTGATTTAAAATTGACGGAGATTGGTTGCCATTTTCGGTGTTTATTTCTGTGTTTGTATCTTTACTAATGATGGTTTCTGTACTGCTTGTTGAATCACAACTGGCATCTACCTCATTATTTAATAAAGCTGTAATTTAAAAAAAATGCTATTATTGAAATATTAACCATTGTTTATTATATATTAGGCGGCATCTTAGCTTTTGCCCAGATAATGAATTGGAAATAGGAACTAAATGTGCTTCAAAAAAAATAATTTATATATCCAAGTGAAAACAATGCTCACAACATTTATGTTCATTTAAATAATTTGCAGGTTATTTCATATATTTCTAAATATAAATTACCATTTATGTCTTGTTGTAAATATTTCTCTTCTACATCACACTGTGCTTCCATTTTATTAATATTCTCGTCCTCGGCTATGTATACTATTTCATACCAAAAATTATCTAACAACAGGCCAAATCTATCACCATTGTTTAATGTTACTTTGTCACCTTGATTCAGTACTTCATTTTCATTTGAATCATTTTTTTTATAATAACAAGGATTTATATGTAACTGGAAAATAAATGGTAATATTTTAAGAATTTATTATATAAAAATTGTAAAGAACTATTGTCATTTCATTTGAAAACATCTAAATACATTACCTACCGATTTCAAAATAATTGAAGTTTTTTCTACTTGAAGTTCTCCGTGTTGCCTTGATATACGTTTATCTCGACACTATAAAAGATATATTATATTACGTTATGCTTCACTTTACTAACGCTATATTAAATAAACCGTGCAATATTTGTAAACAAACAATTATAAAATACAAGATTTTATTTCACAACTCACATGTAATAACTTTTCTCTTCCAAATATATGCACACCAAGATTTAGAACAATTTTATTCTCTTTACTCGTATCAAGTTCAATAAGTTTAAAAGGCATCTTGAAAATCAGTAATTAAGAGTTATAAATGTTATGAAAAGTTATACATATAAAACCATAGTACACAAATTAAAACTAAAAAAGTAATTAGAAAAGAAATGTATGTTAAAAGAAACTAGTTTATACTTGTCGGGAAAACCTATTACTCATAAAATAAAATATGTTTTGTGTTTTTGACTGGTTTATGTATACTTGACAGTTAGAAATTAGCATTCAAAACAATATAAGACACAGGTAACACATGGAAGAAATATTGTTTTTACAAGGAAATCCTCAAGAATTATATATAATTTACAATAAGACAACTTAATAGAATTTATTTAAAATAGGTTTAACAAATGATAAATTAATAATTTTTCTAAATTAAGTCTTACTTATCATTTTTGAAAAAATGTATAAAAATTTGAACCCAGCGGGAGAAGTTGTAAGAATAGCAATCTCTCTTGTTAAACGATTATTTCTTAATAACAATCTCTGTACAGATGTGCTAACAACATAAAAAAGTTGTAACAAACGTATAAGAATTGCGACGAAGCTGGTAATAGAACGCATGGCTTAGCGGTCAGAGCTCTTGGACGGTATCAAAAAGGGGCGGATTTGAATCCCGCTGTTTAATAAAAAATAATAGAAGAGAAACATAATTTTAAAATACAATACATTTCATTTTAAAATCATTATTATAGTATTTTTTTAAACATATCATACTTATGTCAATTCTATTTTCATCAATATTCACTTGTCAATTTCGTCGCAGTCAAATGTCAATTTGTCATTTTGTATAATTTTTGTAAATAATGTTCTAACTTCATAAATAATTTAATTATTTGGCACGTTCTAAAGCCACAATTAATAATTGTGACTTCTTCTTATAAATTAAAGTGTAATTAATTGTAAATATGATGAAGAACTCAGGATTAGGTTCAAACCGGCCTCTTTCGGGCCAACTCTACAAATACACGAACGTAGTAAAAGGATGGCAACAGAGATGGTTTGCCGTAGATCCTGAAACAGGTGTTTTATCTTACTACTTGTTTGATGGGCCTGGTGATACTGTACCACACGGACAGCCGGCGAGAGGCGAGGTATTGTAACATTAAATTGAATTATGTAAATGATTACCAATTTCTATTTGTTTTTTCAATAATTACATATTGTTTTTTTAGCTAAATGTAGTTATTAATGGTAGGTTTAATTAACCATAGAAAAGTGTTTCCTAGCGAAGAAAAGAATAGAATTATGATAATTTTGTTATATTATTTTTCCTTTTTGATAAAATGATAAAAAAAATTCAACCTAAATTCCAGGCACACTTAGCTGCAGCAGTAATATGCCCAAGTGATGAAGATTCTCGGACATTCACAATCAACTGTGCCTCAGGAGACATGTTAAAACTGAGAGCGACAGATGCCCGAGCCCGCCAGGAGTGGGTGAATGGATTGAGAGCTATAGCAGAAATTCATACTAAGGTACAAAAATACAAACATATACATTTATATTATACACAATAAATTAAAAATTTGTTAGTTATAATTTTTAATATTTTAATATTTCATGTCTTTGGTACATAATTTTTCTAACAATACTTTGTAATAAGTTGAGACAAAATTGAAAGTAATATTTAAAATTAATTTAGACAGGTGTTTATTGTTGTAAACTTTTTAGACCAGTAATAAATTAATTAATTGCTTGATTATTTGGTACTTGTTCAAATAGATATTTTTTTTATATTTAAACTCATCTCCCACATTCAGACTTTAATTTTTAATCTGTGGGAATTTGTTTTTAATATATTAACCCTTAAAAATTATATATATTTGTGCAGGCAATGGGAGCAAACCCACCACTACAGCCTCGTGAGCAGCTTGCTGTGCATGATGCTATGGCATCTGCTCGGCAACAACTGCAAGCTACAGAATTGAGGTATTGTGAGATATTTTTTAGACATATGCATGCGGTTTTAATATTTATTTTTAAAATATAATATTTTTTTTTAACTTCATACTTCCATTCCTCATAGCAGGGTAGATGGAAAGCACCTAGTGTCAAGACACTTTGCACTACTCTTTCCACCGAATTCGAGAAAACGCGAGCGTGTTAAGTGGTGAAACTCAAAGCCGCACTTTGCCTTACCAGAGCAAAGATTTGAAAATAGTTGTAACTCCCCCGTGGGATCCCAGTGGGGATCGTACCCAAAACCAGTTGCGTTTGCAGTCAGGCGCTGTCACACTGCGCCACGACCGGCCTAATACTATTTTAAACGGATTAATCGCGTATATATTGGCTGTGACTATATGTCATATTTCCAAAATTCTACTTTCATATACCAAAATACACACAATTAATCCGTTTAAAACAATTTGATATAAAATTGTATATCTTAAAATAAATAAAATTGTATGGCTGAACATACAACCCAGAAATTTAAACAAAATAGATTTTTTTCTTACTAATCTTCAAAATAATTGTTATATTCTTCCAGTGATGCTGCATTAGCAAGGTGCATTGAATCTTCCGACTCTCCATTCCCTCACACCGATCCGGATTTATTACTTTTAAAGGTATTCTAATTATTATATTGAGACCATAACGGCGCAATGGGACAGTATTAAATTGTAAACGCGATAGGTTGTGGGTACGATTTTCAGTTAGGGAAAATTTATTTTCATTTACCTAAAGATTTCAAACATTGTTTGATTTCTCCTCTATGGTAAGACAAAACGCGGCGTTGAGTTCGCCGCGTCTTCAAACTAGGTTGTTGCGTGAAGCTGTAAAAAATAATATACTTAACACTATGATTTTACATACATTTGACCTTTTAAATGAAACTATTTAACCGGATTAATCGCGTATATTTTGGTATTCGAAAATACAATTTTGGACACCTGACGTTTCGGACACTTTACAGTAGTCCGTGGTCACAGGTAGACTCATTTAAAATGTATAAAAATAGCGAAAATCAAAGATCTTATTATACATTTGACCTGTTTTATAATATTTACAATACAATTTAAAAAGTACTATTAAAACTATACTATTTATTTATTTATTAGCTTCAAGATAAAAGGATAAAATAGATAATGAATATAATAAACAATAACATCAGGGTAAAATCATGAAGCTGTACTGTTTTAAATTGCAAATATTTAACTTTAATTTCTGTATCTTAATTTTATAGTTTTAAATCAAATGTAGTCAGTGAAAGTCACGACAAAATCGGTTCAGTCATTTCAGAGATTAGCCGGAATAAACAGACAGACCAAAATTGTGCAAATATACACATGCATTCAGTAAAAAAAGGTTATTTTAATATTACAAACATATAATCCAGATTTCTTTATTTTTGTAGATTGTTATTAGAAGATAAAAAAATATTACAATACTTCAAACATTATATATTTAAAAAAAACATTTGTTATGTATCTCATTATTTATGATGTAAAAATAAGATTTTATATAGTATATATTATAAGAAAAATTGTATTATTTTTAATAATCTAATCTTTGATTTTCGCGATTTTTACACATTTTAAATGAAAATATTTTAAACGGATTAATCCCGTATATTTTGGTATTCGGAAAATACATTTTAGGAAATTTGACGTTTCGAACACTTTACAGTCACCTCACCTCACCGCCACTTTACAGCCATCTTATTCTACCTGTGACCACGGACTACTGTAAAGTGTTCCAAACGTTAGGTTGCCAAAAATGTATTTTCGAATACCAAAATATACGCGATTAATCCGTTTAAAATAGTTTCATTTAAAATATTATTTTTAATTTTCATCCTTTCCAGGCCACATCCGCAGCCAGTATGCAGTGTCTCTTGCAGTGTCTTGGCATACTTCTACGCCAACAACAATATGCTACCCTCAGTATTTCTAAAACGTCTAGTAATGACCATTAGTTAGATAATATAAATATTTATGGACTCATGTACATAATATAATATGCTATCATATGAATTAATTGAATTATTTACAATCACACTCAGAGATATTAATTAGTGTTTTATGGGAGTTAAATTGGTACATATGTACTCGTAATTTATATTTTGAACTGAATTAACCTATATAAGACTATTGTTTTATTTTATAATTAAAGATTTTTTTTTAATAATTTATGAAATGTACATATAGATGATATAAATTCCTATTATTATTATTTTTTTTTTTAATTGTATTATATGTTTGTATTTTTTGATTGGTTTCCAATTTAGGCATAACTCTCTCCACCTTTGCCATATTGAAAATGGTTCATTTTAAAAATAATAAATGTCAATATAATACATAATGACAATCTATATTTAACAAAAATAATTATTTTTTTAATTAATTCTCTTTAATATAATAAAAACTTAAATAATAATTGATCATGAATACCATTAGAAATAGTGTGACAGCAAGTCATATCTAAATATTTAATTAACCTCTTTGAAATTATTGTAAATAATAACAATATTGGCACTATATAGATGTTAATGTGATCATTCCCGTATCGAATTTATAGTTTATTATCTCTTTCTATGATCGTATAATGTGTTAATAATTCTGAAGAATAAATATATTATGGAAATTATTGTTCTTTTTTTATTTCGCTAATAATTTGATTTCAATTTTGAATATGGATTTTTTACTGTTTTTTTTTTTAATTTCATGCTTTTATCACCCATAGCAGGGAAGACAGAAAGCTACCTAGTGTTAAGACACTTCGTACTACGCTTGCCACCGAATTCGAGACATTACGTGTTGAGTGGTGGAACTCAACGCCCCACTTTATATTTACCAGAGCGAGGAAATCAAAATAATTGAAATATAATCACTCCCCCAAGAGGGGATCGAACCCACAACCGATCGCGTTTACAGTCAGACGCTGTTCCACCGCGCCACGACCGGCCTCAATGAAAGTATTAACTTGCAATAATCAATCAGAAAGCCAATATTAGTTTATTTTCATTTCCTCGCTCTGGTAAAAAACAAAGTGCGGCATTGAATTCCACAACACGCAACGTCTCGAATTAGGTGGAAAGCGAAGTACGGAGTGTCTTGACATTAAGTACTTTCCGTCTACCGTGCTATGCAGAATTAAAGCGTGAAGCTAAAAAAAAGAATCATCTTTGAGATTTAATTTAAAATTTTACACTTAATCTACTGACCCTAGTAACACCTAGCCAGACACTCTTGGTTTTTTTTTAAAAACAGCGCCTATAACATTTTTATTACATTTTGCCACTGAAAATTGCATATTTTATATTATATTTGACCATAATATCTCCTGTATATGTATACAATATCGTCTTAGAAATTCTAAGCATTGGTAAATAGCTCCTATACTATAAAGAGATTTCAATATAAATCAATAATTGAGAAATAAAATGTAAATAATTAATAAAACCTGGTACTAACTACTATATACCAGTTATCGTTAGGTATATCTTCAGCTAACTTAGAGGCAATGCGCCATTGTTACGTAAAAGCCTGAATACAAAGTGATCAATACTTTCTTGGCACAGTTTCAAATATAAACTTGTGTGTTCTCTAAAACTGCATATAGGGAAAGAATTTTATTAAAATATATCAAATTATAGGAAGAATATTGTCTGACGTAACGTTCTATTAATTATTACAGTATTATCCTTGTTGTAATTGTAAAAGATTTGAATACATATCGTATCTAAATATTGAGAGATATCTTTTTTTAAATATATATATTTTTAATAAAAATCTATTTATACAATTAAAAAGATTCAAGAAACCATTAACTTAGCACAAACATGAGAAAGGAGGTCGGATAGATATTAAAATTTATGCCATCTAGATTGTTAGTATGAGCTACTTTTATTTGACATATATTTTGTTATTATTTAAACTAAATATTGCACTTTAAATTATTTTGTAAGCAACTTGTTCTTTCAATATTTTACAAGATGTGTGATGAAGAATTCAGGACACAACGAATGGATCCACGATATCCGTTTCAAAACCAAACTAAGTAATTTCTTTTAAAATCTAAAAAAAATGCCATTATAATGTAAAATTCATATTAAACATATATATTTTGTCATTTTAGAGCTTGCTACGATAACTACTGCGATTTTCACAAATGCGTCCGTTTATTAGGCGATGTGGACGATTGTAAGATATTCAAGCGATATTTTCAAACTATATGTCCTAACTTCTGGATTGAGCACTGGGATGATTTGAGGCAGAAAGGAGCATTCCCTGGGCCTGTTTAATTAAAAATATATTTTTTTTGTTTACAACATGATTTTATACAATTGAAAGTAACTATAAAAAATATTTTTTATAATATACTACTAATATACAAATTTTATTCTTTTCTTTCTTCTCAAAAATCTAAAATAAATAATTTAATAAATAAAACAACATTAACTGTAACTGATTTATTCTATATCACGCATCCTATGGGAAATGAAAACATAAATTAAAGTGACTAAACATTTAATTGTTTAGAACAATTATATTCTGCCGGGGAAGGTGCCCTCAGCGCGTTGTCCGTCCCATTTGTCCACCCACTCATTGGGGCAGAGAGATTTGTAGACTCTCTGGAAGTACTGGCAGGGCTCGTATTTCTCACCACGGACCTTCTGGCAACGGTGGAAATCCAGGTAGCTCTGGTAGCAGTGCCTGGAAGTTATATTATTGATTGTTTTAATTGAAAGTATATAGACTAGTAAAGAATATTAGAAGAATTAAATATAAAATTTAACCAAAAAGATAATAGTATTAAGGGAAAAGATGATTTATTAGTAGCACCAATATATTTTTATAGCAATTTTATCCTGTTGTTAAAGTATTAGGTAAATGCATTTTTTCCTCATGGCATCTGCAGGGCATCGGAGGGCATAAATATAATAAATGTGTTACCTTGTCTGGTTCTGGTTAGGGAACCGTGGATCGAAAGGTGCAGTTTTGATGTCTGCTGGTGATTTGATCATTTCAGGCATTTTACTGTAACGAAAGAACAACAAAGTAATCCTTGTAATCTTTCTTTATTGGGAATAATTTTCATAAAAATATAAGGGGGATAAACAGACAAGTGATTACATAAAAAAAAATAACTGCACAAATGCAGGGTCCTAACTAAAATCTAAGTCTATTATTTAACAAGAGGTCTAGTCTTTCGTTCTTCTTCGCAGGATGTCTCCCGGTACTTTTTAACTTCTTGCATGTATAAAGACCATGCATCTTTCGGAGTGTTATCTACTGTTTGTTCATCTATTGCCTTTGCTTTTTTAACTAATCCGGTTTTTAACACTCGCCCGCCCCGTCTTTTACCAATGAATGGTAAAACAGGCTTTTTAATTTCAGGCTTTTTCTCTACTTCGGCCTTTTTGGTTTCCTCTTGCATTTTTTTAAACATTTCTAAGAAACTGCCATCATTTTTTATGGGTATTGGAAGAGGTTTGGACTTGGAGCTCGATGGGACTTGCATGACTTGGTCTGGTGTTGGGAGGAGGTCAGCAAAATTTGGTCCTTCGACCTCAGGCGGATCTCCATAAGTAATATCATCCACTGTGGTAGATTCTATAGCTCCCGGCGGTGGCTTCACTTCTTTAGGCGGAGTTCTACACTTTTCGGCTTGCTCCTGCCTGTCTCTGTGCAACTTCCAAAAGCGTTTCCTATCAGCCACAGTGAACTGTCCGCGGCATTCTTCGTCACTGGGCGTTCTATTGCGGCTGCGGGAACGCAAACTTCTGGATCTCGAACGCGATATCGACTTCTTATGACTTCTAGATCTCCTCTCACGACCTCTGAATCGTGAATTGGAATGACGCCTCGACTTAGACCTGCTCTTGCTTCTAGACCTCTCCCGCGACCTACTGTTGCTCCGGGATCTATGTGTAGATGACGTTTTACGTCTTGTTTTTCGCGATTTAGAATGTGATCTAGACGACTCGGATGATGCACTCGACGAGGAAGATCTATTTCCTCGTGATTTAGGTGTGTGTGACCTTTTACGTTTGGTTTTAGGAGTTAAGGACCTTGAACGGGATCTGGACGTGGACGACGAGCGGCTCCGAGCGTAACACCGCGGCGGAGTCACTGAACTGTCCCTGGGCGGTGGCGTTCTCGACTCCCGTTCCCTTTTAATCCTAACATGAGGCGAACGTTCAGATCTTTTATATACGGCTGGCGGAGTACCAGACGATCTCTCAGACTTTTTATGCGATTTTGGCGATACTGATCTTGTTTTTGGTGGAGTAAATACATCTCGTTCCTTTGACTTTCGTTTCTTGGATGCAGACTTTTTACCTTTAGACTTTTCTCGGCTATATCTGGGAGATCTACTTTTGGCTTGTTCCTTCCCATAAGATCTGTTGCGCGATGCTCGACTTTTTAAAGGTGGTGTTAACGAATGGTCATCTCTTCTAGCTATATTTTTCCTATAAGATCTATCAGATCTCGAGGAGTTGGATGAGGCAGATCGTCTTTTGTTCTTTCCTTTTTTGGTCGGCGACTCTGAGAACGACCTCGACCTACTCGATCGGTCGCTAGACGAGTCATATTTAGAGTGTTTTGGCTTAGTGAGGCTCCGAGATCGGCGACGTCGTCCGTCATAGCTGCTTTCTCTCTTTTTAGAATACTCTCGATCACGTTTATAGGGCGATGGACTCCTCGAGTCAGACCTATACGATGAACGTTGGCGATCATAATCACGAGATATACGTTTTGATCTTGTTTCACGCGACTGGTTGTAGTCGTAGTTGTCCTGCACAGGCGGGTATGGAGCCCTAGAACTGTCAAAATAGGCACTCTCTGGTCTCTGATAATACTGAGTGGAATCATAATTGTAACCGTAACCGGGGGCACTGTACGCTTGATAGTCGTACTGAGGCTGGCCGTACTGGCTGTAGCTGACCCCCGTCCAGGGGTCGGTGGTGGGCAAGGGCGCGGCCAGCGGGGGCGCCTGCGCCGGTGGCGGCACGTAGTCGGCCTCGGCGCCCGGGGGACCGCCGTCCCACGCGCCCACCTCGCCGCGATACGAGGACATACTTATACGAGCCTCTTCGCATAACCTGCGGCAGTTTGTAGGTATGCTCACACCTACAAAAAGAACAACTTTTCGGTGTAGACAACAATTCTATCTTCCCCGTTTGTGATATCGCTCTCTCAAACGCTAATCATGTTTCGTTGTGAATAATTTTTGTGACGAGAAACAATAAATTACGTAATACGCGTCCATTTAAACTATATTGTAAACAAAATGACATGCGATACATATAAAGCGTAAAGAAATGTAAGTAAATGGAAAATACCTTTCTACTCATGCTCACCTTTTTAGTATTTGTTATATATTTCCTCAAGTTTATTGGATAGAAAATGGCAGCGAACACATTCGCTTCCCAAGATAGTTATAGACAATATCATATTCATATAGATTATAAGCACCTCAACAATCATAAACAAGATACCTTTTGATAAATCGATAAAACACTTTGTGTTTAGAAATATAAAATAAAATCGAAAAAATAGTTAAAAGTTAAAGCAAATGTATCTATTAGAAAATTAATTTAAAAATAATAATTAATTAAAAAATGACCATATTTGATTATAATGAGTAATTTTTAATCTGTGGTCTGTGATTGTTTGTCTATTGTAAACTGTCTAGTAAACCGGTAAAGGCGCGCGAGTTGCATGTTATATACCCGACTTGTAATATTTTCCTTTTATGTTGAAGCTCAAACAGTATTTCCAATAAAATATTTAAGTTTTACTTATTGGTATAACATATGAGTAAATCAAAAGTATCTGCAGAATGGAAGAAACGGGTAAAAACAGAGTATATGCGATTGCGACAAGTAAAGGTATTAAGTTCCGTACCGTTTCTTTGTGTTGTGTTTTAAATAGTGTTTAAGTTTTCTAAGTCCAATTGCGATTGTTTCCTATAGAGATTCAAACGGGCTGACGATGTGAAAGTGGCATGGGCTCGGAATTTACGTATTATGTCGGAAGCGATCGAGTCTCGTGAAACCGAGAGTTCAGAACGTGGTCGCAGACCTTTTTGGCCACCTCCGGCACCAAGCTCAAGCCACGAAAGTCTTATGAAACGCGCTGAAGTCACCTACACAGATGGTAATCCCGCATACATATACTGTAATAATAATTAAAGTAAACAAAGTTGCTGTTGTTTTTAACTATTTTTTTTATTATCAGCATCCGGCGTAGTCACAACTCAGCAAGTGCCAATAAGAATTATCAGTTCTGTAAACCCAATACCAACTATGTATACATGGGCTCCAACACAAAAGAATTTCATGGTGGAAGATGAGACTGTTCTTCACAATATTCCGTATATGGGAGACGAGGTGCTGGACCAGGATGGTACATTCATCGAGGAGCTCATAAAGAACTACGATGGGAAAGTGCATGGTACATTGGCTTCACATTACATTTGTTTGTGGATTGAACCAGTATTTAAAAATATTTTTACTTACAATTTAATTTTTTTCTTTATTTATGCATGTTGTAAAGTATTTCGAAGAAAACTAGTGTAAAAAAATTTGCCTCGTATTTTCCTATTTATAAAACAATGTTTGTTATAATAACTTAAAAAATATATAATAAAGTTAGAATATTTTTTAGTAATATATTAAAATTATGTTGCTTATATAAGATTGTAATATTTCCTATAATTTTTAAGTGTTATTCTTCACTTCATGTCTTGAAATCAGGATATTTCAATTTGATTGGATAAATTCCATTGCA
Source organism: Dryadula phaetusa (assembly GCA_032432895.1). NCBI lineage: Eukaryota > Metazoa > Arthropoda > Insecta > Lepidoptera > Nymphalidae > Dryadula > Dryadula phaetusa. Next base: position 474,249 of record JAOYRS010000035.1, read on the forward strand.
TGCAGTTATTGCATATACAATACCAGTATTTATTTAGTTAACTAAAAGAAATTCAATTGGATGGCTGCAGTCAGTTGGTAAACTCCATAAACTTAATCATTGAAGACATGCAAGGACAAAAGTTTTATGAATAAATTACAATTTTAATTTCATATAAAGAATTACAAGAGACAAATATAGAGTTTTTTTTTAAATTATTTTTTAAATTATTTTTTTTTTATAATTAATTCATAAATAAAGTAGTTACTACTTTTGAACTCTGTACTCTATTTTATTAACTTTTATCTGTGCATATCTTCCATTGGTGTGTGGCATTCATCAATGCTTACTTAATGTAAAAGCACAGTCCTTTGACATGCTGAAATATTTAAAAATTAGTTCACAATACTTAAAAATCATGCTTCTAATATATTGTCAATTTAAAATAAAAATACTAAATGAGCTGTACATAGAACTTTGAAAGTAATTATAATTTTGAATTTCATATATTTCTATATACTTGAGGCCGGTGGTGGTGCAGTGTGACAGTGTCTGACTGTAAGCACAATCAGTTGTAGATTCGATTCCCACTCGGGGCAATGATTATATTCAAATTATGTTGACTTCCTTGCTCTCGTAAAGATAAAGTGCAGTGTTGAGTTCCACCACTCAACACATATACTTATAACTTGCTTCAATTTTTGATTGAAATAAAGAAGCTGTTTAATTTTTTCCTTCATATTATTAAGAATGTAGGTGTTTTTTCATTCCAGGTGATAAGGAAGGTGGTTTCATAGATGACCAATTGTTTGTGGACTTAGTACATGCATTAGTCGCTTATCAAACTAAAGATGAAGTTGCTGAAGAGAGAAAGGAACGGGAGCTACGCAATTCCAAGGAAGAAAAGGAGGTAAGTTTTGTTTTATTATTATATAGAGATAACAATATATTTTTATTTTGTTTAATTGATTTTGTTTTTCTTTGATAAATGTATTTTCTCTAAATGCAAGGGTTATGAGTCTGATTTATATTTAAATTATTATTGTGCAAGACACGGATTTGATGTACTGCATTAAAGTTAGGGAGGACAGTGCAAAATAGTGTCATGACATTGCGTTTTCTCTGCCTCATAATCATTTCCACCAGACTTTGGTCACTTTCTTCTATAATTTACAAACAATCTCCATTTTTACCCATAGAAAATATTGAGAAACACCCTCTCAGTGCTCAAAACTCCTATTTTCACTAATAAATTATATTGCATGCCCCAAGGATACTAGTATTATTTCAAAATTTGGTGGTAACTGACTTAATGGTACAGTTTGACTTAAAAAAGCTAATTTTTTACCTTATTCAAATCATAAAATATGTTTTTGTAAATCAAATTGTATCAATAAGTCAGTTACCTAATATTGTATTCTTTCAGGCAAGCAATATATGAAAATTTCAGTCTTTTTCTAGGTAATTTTAGGCTGTGGGTTATCTGTCAGTCAGTTATTTACGGTCAGGTTTTGTATGCACCATATAGTCAAAAATAGTTATTTCGAGGCCGGTCGTGAGTGAGAAGGAAAGTGTCTGCCTGTAAATGGTTGTGGGTTCGATTCTCACTGCTGTGAATGATTGTATTTGAATTTGAACAAAACGCGGCGTTAAGTTGCGCCTCGTGACATGTAATGTCTGGTATTCGACGGAATGAGGAAGTATCTTGACACCAGGTCTTTCCTGTCTATCCTGCTTGCTATGGGGCAGCTAAAAACGGGAGGTTAAAAAACACAAGAACCGGCGCAATAAACTCTGGGAGAGTGCTTTAAAGTCAATAATTTATAGTTTTAAGTTGATCTTTTTTTATAACAGAAGGAAGCAGCAAAGGATTCAAAGGACAAGGACAAGGAAAAAGAAGAACCAAAAGATGAGAAGAAGATGATATATGAGAAGCAGTTCCCGATATTTATAATATTTCAGGCAATCAGCTCACAGTTTCCGGACAAAGGAACGGCTCAAGAATTAAGGGAGAAGTATGTTCCTTTCGAGAACTGCTTAATAATGTTTGATTATGCCGAATAGCAGAGTTGTCAAAGACTCGCTCAGTGTCAAGATACGCCGTTGCCTGCTTGCAAATAAAAAAACAACCACATTGTTTGAGGCCGATCGTGTTACAGTAGAACAGTAAGTCTGACTGTAAACGCGATCGATTGTGGGTTCGATTTTCACTCGGGGAATGATTATATTTAAAATTATTTTCCTTCTCTCGCTCTGGTAAGACAAAGCGCGGCGTGGTGTTCCGCCTCTCAACACGCAATTCGGTCGACAGTGTCTTGACACTAGGTACTTCCTATCTACTCTGCTATGTGGGTAAAAAGCGTGAAGCTTAAACGTTCAACTAAATGATTAACAAAAGAACCTGAAGTATGAATGAATCAACTTTGTATTATCAGTTTGGTTTCAAACGTGAGAGAACATATATCTTTTGCTTTTTGTTTGTTGACATACTCGTGAGAGTGTGGTCATCACACTGAATCGAGCTGAGTTTAGTTTCACCATCATCAGGATCTCCTACATATATCTTATTGAAGATAATTTAGTTTTAAAACTTCTGATCAACACATTAAAAGTTAGAAAATAATGACAATTTACTTTAATAAAGAAAAAAATGTAAATAAAATAGCTAAACAATGTCACCTTCAATGTTTATTAACTTAAAAACTGAATTGAAGCATAGATTATAAATATAAAAATATTGTAAATTAACATCAATAGAAATTGTATACGTAATTGTACCTTACAGGTACATAGAGCTGACATCCCGCAGTGATCCCAACGCGCTGCCTCCGGAATGCACTCCAAACATCGACGGTCCACTCGCGGAGTCCGTCTCCCGCGACCAGACCATGCACTCCTTCCACACGCTGTTCTGCAGACGTTGCTTCAAGTACGACTGCTTCCTGCATCGTGAGTACCGCGCTTTATATTGACACACACACATGTACACAGGGACATACACATACATACACACATACCCATATACCTATATACATTCACATACACACTTATATATATACATACATATTTGTTTTAAATAATGTTTTCTAGATTTTTAGTAATTCTTTTTGGAAATATATACAAAAAGATTTACCTTTATAAAAATTCCACTCTTTTCACACACACTTGTACTTGTGCATACAGGCACACAGACACACACACACTATGTTATATATATAATGTATATATGTAAACAGTATATTAATGTGTAAAGAATTTAAAAATATAGCAATTGTGAATTTTGGTTATTGACTTAATATAATCTAAAACTAGATGTAATTTTTAATGTTGTATATAAATTTATTATTTAAATAACAATGAAGAGATAATGTTTCGAGATAGAGTGGTTTTGTTTGCTTTATATTATATGACCATGCTTTGGAATTTCTATTCAAGAATTTTCTTAGAGAATATATGGTGTTATTACTTCGTTCCATTTTATAAATTTATATTAGTAAAAAAACTGATTCTAATATTGTTTTACGAATTATAATAGTTCTTGAGATTGGTGATTAATAAAAAAAAAAGAAATTTAAAATTTATAACAATTATTTATAATTAGGATTTGAACCTGCACACTATGTTACACATATTAATTTTATGATATAATAATACATCTTTTATAAATATAGATAAAATATTTAATTATTTTGTGTATCACAGATTATATATGTGTGTATTTCATAATAGTTTTAGTATTAGATATAGTTTATATTATTCTAGAATAGTAATAATATTTGAACGCCTTACCATTATATTTTGTTCTGTTCGGCTGACAGGCAGTCAGGCCTCAGGTAAGGCTAACACATGAAAATATCACCTTTTCTCCTATTATTTTTGCTATTTTGCAATTATATATGTCTTTAAATAAAAAAAATTAAAAAAATCATCAGACAGGTTAAAATTTTTAAAATGTGGAGAATTGGCTGTATATAAAAAAAAGAAAAAAAAAACAATTAAAACAAAAAGTATTTATATTATTCAAATATTAATTATATTTATTTATATAGATTATAATTACACCTATTTTGCAATGTACATATATTTTTATTTAGACCATCCTATTTTTTTTGTTCATGTTAACTTTTTTTATATATATATATATTAGTTATTTTATTGGGTTTTTTTATCTTCATATTTTTATATAGATGTTAATTTTTAAGAACTCTAGTAGTGTAAGATTCAATATTTAAAAAATAAATTTATCATCTGTCTTTATGTAATTTCTTGGAAATTAAATATTTTTTTTTTCATATTATTTTTTTAAATAAACATAGGTTTACAAGCGTGTCATCCTCGACCCAACCTGTCAAAGCGTAAAGGTCCGGATTTGAAGCCGTTCTCAGATCCTTGCGGACCATACTGTTATATGTTACTGGTAAGAATTATTTTTATTATTATTTATTGTACTTGAGAAACTTACAAAGTAAATAGCAAAAAGAATTGTTAGTTAACAAAGATGGACTACTCTAGATAATATAGGAAAATATATGACAATGGACATTAGAGGTGTCTATAAGTATTTTGTTTTAGTTATTGAAATAGTTTTTAATGACAGTTACTTAATAATTATTAAATATTGTAAATTTGATGTTTTAATATTACTATAATGAACTATTGAATTCGTTTATTTTTATATTTGATTTAAAAAAACCAGCTGTGCCAGTGACTTTAGTGACTCTAGAACATGGTGTTATAATTCTAAAATAAAAGTTGCGTAAATTACTCCTTATTATATTAGTTATTTTGTAGTGCTGTAACTTTATGCTAATAATATTTTAAATTAATATATATTAATATGTATATTAATATATGATAATGTATAATATATATATTAATATCTTAATATTTATAAAAATATCTTGTTATAGGATTTAGTTAATTCTTTTGATTTTGAAGGTTAATAAACGGCTGAACACTCTTTGCCTAGTGGAGATAAGCAAGCGTCAGGACAATCCATTCTTCTATTTCCACCCAAGTTCAAGACGTTGCTGATAAAAACAATTTAAATCTAATTATTTCACCTAATGGAAATCGAACCTATTAACCTATTTTTTTTTAGCTCCTAGCTTTCATCCCGTATAGTATGTTAGACAGAAATTATCTAGTGTTAAGACACTCCGTACTTCGCGTTTCGCCGCATTCAAGATATCGCAGACAGTGTTGAGTGGTGGAACTCAACGTCGCACTTTGTGATATAAGAGCGAGAAAGTAAAAATAATTAAAATATAATCACTCCCCCGAATGGGAATGGAACCCACAACTGATCGCCTTTACAGTCAGACGCTTTTAATTTTAAGACTAAGCTAATAATAATATAATAATAAATAATATGCCAATCTGTCCAGGAGGGTATGAAGGAGAAGCTGGCGCGTGAAAAGGCGGCGGGGGAGGCGGGGGACGCGGGGGAGGCGGGGGACGCGGGCGCGGCCGACGGGGAACACGCCAAGGCCATGGACTCGCCCAACGACGCCTCCTCCGAGGACAGCAACGACAGCAATCGCTACCAGAAAGGTACTCCTGGTGCTTTGTGAGCTAATATTGTTATTATTATTAGACGCTAGTGAGCGGAGACTAGCTTAGTGTGCGGAACTTAACGCTGCGTTTTATCGTATTAGATTGGGGAGATGTCTATTGAAATGATAAGTTAATTTCCTACTGGTCTCGATATCGAACTCAGTATCATCTCGTATAGTTAAATGCTGACCCATTGTAATTATTAAAGAAGTGTTTTTTAAATTATTATCTATATATAAATATTAACAATTCCCCCTTACGTACAATTTTAAAAATATACGGATAAATATCAAATATAAATAATACATTGTATATTCTAATAAAAGAAATGAACATTACAGGCAGCAACAGCAACTCGAGCAACAGTAATTTAAGCAGCAAACCGTCGCACACCGAGCCGCCATACAACACGCTGGACCTGGCCGGCGTCGACGACACCGACGCGGAGGGCGCCGAGTGGACCGGCTCCGACGCGTCGCTGTTCCGCGCCCTGCACAAGGTGTTCCCGGGGCAGTACTGCGCGATCGCGCAGGTCATGGTCTCCAAGACCTGCGCGCAGGTGTACGGCCACTGTACGGGGACCGGCCGGGCGCTGCGCGCGTCCCAACCGGAGCGCACCCCGCCCAGGAAGAAGAAGAAGAAGCACAGGCTGTGGTCCGTTCATTGCAGGAAGATACAGCTGAAGAAGGACTCCGCGTCTCATCACGTGTACAACTACACGCCCTGCGACCACCCCAACCAGCCGTGTGACGCGATGTGTCCGTGCTTGCAGTCCCAGAACTTTTGCGAGAAGTTCTGTCAGTGTAGTAGTGACTGTGAGTTGTTTTTGTACGTAGTTACTAGGTGTTAAGACATTGGTATTTTGATTTATGTCTAAATTTTAGACATTGTGTAGATTGCTTTTAAAGCTTTTTCAAGTAAAATTTGAACTCATAATCGTTATGTGTATATTGATATAGATACCATATAATGACTTTAATGTATATGATATATAGTATTACAATGGAAAGTTTGTTCTATGTGGAAATAAAATTATTCTTTTAAACATTATGTCAATTGTAGTTAAATAATACATTTAGTATATTTAATAACCAATGAAATATTTTAGTTTTGGTGATATTTAAAAATATAGATGGAAACTGATTAGAATGATGATAGTTTCTAAGATATGCAGTTTTTGATTCAATTAAATGAATCATTTTTTTATTAAAAAAATCATAAATCAATATTTCCTTATAAATTATTAATTTATTTATTTATTACAATGATCTGTTCGTTACAATATTTTGAACATTAAAAGTGAAAAGCGTAACTGTTCCGTGTGTGCAGGCCAGAACCGCTTCCCGGGCTGCCGCTGCAAGGCGCAGTGCAACACCAAGCAGTGCCCGTGCTACCTGGGCGTGCGCGAGTGCGACCCCGACCTGTGCACGGCGTGCGGCGCCGACGCCACGCCCCCCGCGCCCGCCACGCCCCCCGCAACCGCCGCGCACCCCCCGCAGCGACCCCCCGTCTACTGCAGGAACATTAGCGTGCAGAGGTGACCCACGACTCACTTGTCAAATGCTAAACATATCATCTGTAACTATGCAATCGTTTAGCTTCATTTCCAAATAGGTTGAGGCTGGTCGTGGCGTAGTGGGACATCGTCTGACTGCAAACGCGACCGCGCGGGTTCGATTCCCACTCCGGAGTGGGATTATGATTTAAAATTATTGTCACTTCCTCGCTCTGGTAAGACAAAGTGCGGCGTTGAGTTCCGCAGTCTCGAATTCGGTGGAAAGCAAATCACGGAGTGTTTTGACACTAGGTACTTAAAAAAAATTAAAAATGTGAAACTAAAAAATCGGTCCATTATATTGTAGTTGCTTTTATTTAAAAAAAAATAATTTAAATAGCAATTATTATTTCCATTTAAAAAAGGGACGCAGTCAGAACAAGTCCGTTGTTAAAACAAATTAATCATGTTAAACATGATTAATTTGTTTTTAAAACTTCTTTCTTGACATATAGAAGATATTATAACAAATTTAAAAAAAAGGAAATCGTCACACTTTGCTAAGCATATTTCCTTTAATTGATGTGAGTGACTGATAAAGAAATATTTCAATGATAATTAAGTTATAATAAATAGATTTATTTAAACTCATTTAATATCTGCTCCTAAAGCGTTTATTCCTTTCCTTTCTTTGACGCGTGTTGAGTGGTGGAACTCGACGCCGCACTCTGCGTTACGTTCTCGATTGAATTTAACATGTGAACACACAACCGCCAGGGGTCTCCACAAGCACCTGCTGCTGGCGCCGTCGGACGTGGCCGGCTGGGGCATCTTCCTGAAGGAGGCCGCGCACAAGAACGAGTTCATATCGGAGTACTGCGGGGAGATCATCTCGCAGGACGAGGCGGACCGGCGCGGGAAGGTCTACGACAAGTATATGTGCTCGTTCCTCTTCAACCTTAACAATGGTTTGTCACCTTTTTTTTAATTCTGTTTTAAATTCCAATATTAAAAAGGCTTAAAAGAAGGTTTGTTAATTGTGAAACTCTATAGAGAATAAATTTTTCTACAGGGCCGGTTTATTATATTAAGTTATACGTATTTTGTTTTTACTTTTTTGTATGCTTTTAACTTAATTAAAAATAAATAAAATAATATATATATTTAAAACTACAATGATTGTTAATAAAAATAGAGTGTCTTAACATTAGATTATTTCTGAGTACCTGTTATGAAAAAAATAAATAAAAAAATATATATATATTTTCTATTGACTTCCCAATAGGAGGAGGTTATCAATGCGGCCGGTATCTTTTTCTTTACATATGTACAGCGATTACGTTAACTCAATCAGATCAACTCATAGGTTTTAATTCGGCGCCAAGCCGTTTTGTTAAATACAGTAGCATTTTTTAGATTTTCTTCGTAAAACGAAGAACTTATATATATAACATGTGTGTCGTAGACTTCGCTAGTATCCTATACCATATTTATTTTTTGAGGTTTTTTGTTACAAACCACGTATTTATGGGCGTCCATGAATTTTTACTATCCTATTAATATTTTTTGTGATTTTTATATTTTTTTGTTATTATGACGGGCGGAGAGCACCCGACACACTGCAAGGAACTCAAAAATATATAATATTGGAGACCATACTGATGTTGGCCTGGTTAAGTGCGAATGATCAACAGTTGGTCTGATTTTGTAATCCGTACAGTGAAGGCATCTCTAAGGCATTTAGTTCGGTATCGACTAAAAACCTATGAATTGGAAAGAAAACCAAATAATAGAAGTTATTTTATTTATATTGGTTTACAAGATGTGTGTTTAAGTTAAAGATTTTATATATGTTTTATTAACTTTTCAGTTTTTGAAGTCGGTTTTTTTGAACGTATTTTATAATGTTATTTTTGCAACAGATTTCGTAGTTGACGCAACAAGAAAAGGCAACAAGATCCGTTTCGCAAACCACTCCATCAACCCGAACTGCTACGCCAAGGTCATGATGGTGAACGGGGACCACCGCATCGGGATATTCGCGAAGCGCGCCATACAGCCCGGCGAGGAGCTGTTCTTTGACTACAGGTGAGGACTCGGCTGTAATAGTAGCACGTTGTACAGCTTGTATATACAACTAATACTGAGGCCGGTCGTGGCGCAGCGGGACAGTGTCTGACTGTAATGCGATCGGTTGTTGGTTTGATCCTCACTCGGGGGAGTGAAATCATATTTAAAATTATTTTCTCGCTCTGGTAAGACAAAGTGCGTCACGCTCTTTTATCCCACATAGCGTGATAGATAGAAAGTACCTAGTGTCAAGACACTCCGTGCTTCGCTTTCCGCCGAATTCGAGGCCTCTATAAATGTCATTTTTAAAATATGTAAAGCCTAAATAAAAAAGGTCTAACTATAAGTGTGACAGACAAGCATTTAAAATATAATTAAGACATATTTTATATATTTCTAAATTAAATATTGAGATGGATTCCAAGGAATAGAATTCATACGAATTCTTCCAGTTAAAGAGTAATTTACTCATAATTTACTAAAATAGTTAGTTACTCTGTCATGTCGTTTTTAGAGACTTATGTCTCAAATAACACTTTAATGATCGTTAAATAATCATTCATCAAAGGGCAGGATTTCAACTTATATATGTATATATGTATCATGTTAGGGTTATATTTTTTGTGTTTTATTTGCATACAAAAATTATAATTGGCAAATAATATTATTAATATATTTTTTATAATCTATTATCACTACCATTTATTACCGCACTTTAAAAAAAACTTTTTTTCAGATACGGACCAACAGAACAACTGAAATTTGTCGGCATAGAACGAGAAATGGAGTTTTTATGAGACCAAAACAAACAATAACAAAAACTGCCCTCCTGCTCTGACAGTGATTGAACTACATACATAATATTATATAGTATCTGTGGAAATTATTTTATCTGTGACGAAATAATTGACAGGAAAGCTCATTAGATATTGAATACTGTATAATCTGTGTTGACTGTGGCTTTTTTTTATCTGTGTGGCTTTATTGTAAACAAATAATGTAATGTTCTATATTTAAAATTATCATAAGTATGTTATATTCTTAGGTGGTAGTAACTGGTTCGAATTCTGTAAATCACGGTGTTAGAATTGAATTTAACTAAAAATATATTGTATTAAGTAAATTTAAAACTGTATCGACTCTTTTAGTCATTAAATAACTAAAAATTATGATTTTTATATGACGCCATTACAATCCTAAACGTGCGAGAAGCACACGACACCGGTCCTATAATTTTCACCAACTTTATGAGAAAGAGAGATTTTTTTTACCATTACGGATCCCCGGCCAATTGGGGACTCGGGGCGGGCTATGTGGAACTCCGCCCTCCGTACACCCACTAAAACCTCATGGTGTTCTTCGACCGCCATTTTTATATACCTATCGCACACTAAACACTGGGCCTTGCGAAGAGAAGAGAGAAGCGTCTGTCCTTAATAAAGTGATAACGGCGCGTTACGTAACGCTTCGTTACGTAACGAAATAGTTCTCATTACCACTCTACACAAATCTAAATAAGTTGTACAGGAATTTCGAACGCAACTGGTAATGAAACGCATGGCTTAGCGGTCCAAGCGCTTGGATGGTTTCCAATAGGCGCGCGTTCGAATTCCGATGCGTTCAAAATTTTTGTAAGTATTTTTTAAGTTTTCTAATCTTAAGTGTGGAATAACACTTGAAAAATTGTAAAACACTTCAAAACTATATATATTATGATGGTTTTTCAAACTTAAAGTAGAGTAGAGATAGAAAAAAACACAATGTCTACTTTATTATTATCTTGTTGAAAATAATATGAGTGTTATTTTTTTTATATTTTCCTTTATTGACGATATCTTTGTATAAAATTGTAATGAAATACAATAAAGAATGTAACTAGAGTGAATATTGAAATATATGATTTTACAAACTAAACTACCCATAATTTTCCAATTGTAAAATGACTGTAGATATGATTCATTGTGGGTTCTATTCCCATTACTGGGAGAGATTATATTTAAAATATATTTTTATTTATCCGCTCTGGTGAGACAAAGCATGGCGTTGAGTTCGGAAAGCAGTCAATGTAGTGTCTTGACACCAAGTTATCTTCGAACTGTGAAACTGCTTCCGGTTTAAATAATTTGTTAATGTGATTTTTGATTGTCACATTTTTACATATATTTAATGTATTAATCTCGTATGTTTTGATAACATTTTTTTATAAGCTTGGCTCTCCGCCTAATTCAAGTAATTGCGCGTTGAATGGCGGAGCTAAACGCCGCATTTTTCTTATCAGAGCGAGGCAGTGAAAAGAATTTAAATATAATCCGCTCTCCCGAGTGGTATTCGAACTCACAACCGATCGCGTTTACAGTCAAACGGTGTCACACTGAGCCAAAACTGGCCTCTAGCTGATATTCAAAAATACATTTTTGAAAATCCCACATTTTAATAAAAGTTTAATTACAATACTTAATAACTCAATTATATAATCACTAGAGTAGAAACACTCAATATAATAATGATAACTCGACTTTCTCATCAATCACGATAGTTCTATTTGTCACTATTGCGCTTGTGCACTCAATATTTAGTTACTTTGTATATAATTATATAATATATTCCGTATAATAATATATTTATGAATTTTATTATAATAATTTTAAAATAAATAAAATAACGTAGTCGATAAATAGCATATAAGTAATTTTTTTGTCACAATAAATTTTGTACTTTGTATGTATTTTTTTTAATATTTGATGTAAGTAATTATAAAATAATTTAAAATGTCAAAATATGAATATTATATAAATAGACAAAATTAGGAAACGCTTCAGGACTTCAAATAAAACGCACTGCAAAGAAAACAATATAATTGTGTATTCTTGTTTCTGCTATTTCTAAATAAGATTACTTTTGAGACCGGTCGTGGCGTAGTGGGACAGCGTCTGACTGTAAGAGCGATTGCTTGTGGGTTCGATTCTTACTCGAGGGAGTGATTATAATATGGCGTTGAGTTTTACCACTCAACATGCAATGTCTCGAATTCGGTGGAAAGTGAAGTACGGAGTGTCTTGACACTATGTATCTTCTGGCTACCCTGCCATGCAGGATAAAAAGCGTGTGGCTAAAAAAATTTGAAAACACTCATGAAGGAAGCGCGAAAAAGGAGGTTTGACTATACTTTTGATGTAATGTTGCAATAGCTCCTATATTTCCTTGTATCGGCCCTATCTTAGAGTCTGTTTATGCTTAGGCACATAAAGCCTAAGACTTCATATAAACTTGGAGTCCCTGTCAAAAAATACTGAATCGTTGTTGACGATCATCTGCCACCAAATATCATGGCTCACATGTGATTTCCTTCACGCCCGTATGATATCATGGCCCACACGTAATTTCACACATGATATCTTGGTCCTCATGTAATTTCACTCGACCACATGACACGGTCTACATGTGATTTGACCCGTCCACATAAGACATTGTGGTCCACACATGATTTTACTCGTCCACATATGACGCCATGGTCCACATGTGATTTTACTCGTCCACATATGATTTTACTGGTCCACATGTGATTTTACTCGTCCACATATGAGATTATGGTCCACACGTGATTTTACTCGTCCACATATGACATCTTGGTCCACATGTGATTTTACTCGTACACATATGACATTGTGGTCCACACACGATTTTACTCGTCCACATACGACATGTTAGTCCACATGTGATTTTACTCGTCCACATATGGCATTATGGTCCACTCGTGATTTTACTCGTCCTCATATGACATCTTGGTCCACATGTGATTTTACTCGTACACATATGACATTGTGGTCCACACATTATTTTATTCGTCCACATATGATATCATGGTTCACATGTGATTTTACTCGTCCACATATGACATGATGGCCCACATGTGATTTTACTCGTCCACATATGACACCATGGTCCACATGTGATTTTACTCGTCCACATATAATTTTACTGGTCCACATATGACATCTTGGTCCACATGTGATTTTACTCGTACACATATGACATTGTGGTCCACACATGATTTTATTCGTCCACATGTGACATGGTGTTCCACATGTGATTTTACTTATCTACATATTACATGATAGTTCACAAGTGATTTCCCCATCCACACATGGCACCGTGATCCACGTGTGATTTCATACATGGTCACTTGGTCCACAACACATATGGCTTTATGTGTTAACTTCACCCTTCATGCGATTTCAAGGGTTCACATACGAATTGCCCTGTGGACACGTCGTTGTGGTGGAACTGAGCACAGAGCGCCTGACTACGAACGCGATTGGTTGTATGTTCCGTCACGCTCGGGGAATGATTGGTTTATAGCTATTTTTTTTAGCTTCACGCTTTCAACCCGCATAGCAGGGTAGACAGAAAATACCTAGTGTCAAGACACTCCGTACTTCGCTTTCCACCGAAGTCAAGACATTGCATGTTGAGTGGTGGAACTTAACGCCTCACTTTGTCTTTACAAGAGCGAGACCGAACCCACAACCGATCGCGTATACAGTCAGACGCTGTCACACTGCGCCACGACCGGCTTAATTTTTAGTGTTTTTATTTAAATCACTAACAATGTTTCCCTTTTTTTTAATTTAATTGAAATAAAATATCCTACTAACAAACAACAGTATCGCTATTAAAGTCTAAAAATCAAATAGTCAATTAGCATCCAAAATATCAGCTATTTTTGTTGGAATTAATAAATATATTTTGTACGTTTAGTTTTGAACATTACTTTCAGAATGGCGCTTCACTTTGATGAACCAATAATCACTGAATCACCTGCTATCCCTCCTGTGCCACTATGTTGTAGACAGCTATCCAAATACAATCTGCAGAGCCAGGCGGACATGGCTCAGCGCTACTTGACACCCAATTGCATACCACCCCGAGGCGACATGCCTGCTTCTGCTCGTTACTGAACACAGGGCGAGTGATCTGGATATAAAGATGTTACAGCCTGCAAAGAGGGTCACTACGTCCTTTACTTGGAGACATTGCACGCTGAGTGAGTGAGGTGGAACTCAACGGCATGGAATGGCTTAATATTTCTTGACCTTCACCATTAGTGTCATTTTTTGCTCGGAAAAATACGCTGGGGCTTCAGACCCATTCGAAGACCCGACCTTTCCATTCAAAGACGGACTTCAACGGATGGATCACTTATGAATTCTTTTGTAGCAGTTTTAATAGTTTCGTGATGGTTTACTGTAAAACGAGTAATCCAAAGTTGTTACTTAATCAATGCGGTAATAAATGTAATAAACGCTTTCCAATAATGAAACTAAATCTCAAAGCTCTCTAAAGTTAGCAGGAGACTGAGAATATCTTATTGTTTAAAATAAGGTGTATATATTTATTCATTATTATATCAAAGCAAATTTATATAAGTACTTTAATATGCTGATAGAGTTAGTAAACAAAATGTAAGTAATAATTTCTGTTGTTATCATACTTACTCAGGGGCTGACTTACTTCGACACAAACCATTCAACACACACAACTCGCGAGTGAGATGCAGGTCAACAGCCATGAATTAACTTCAATTCGATCGTTTCTTTTCTATAAAACACCAGCGAGCTGTATTACGCGCGTTTTGATAATTCTTTGAATTTTTTATGGTGCAGGAGACTGATGTAATAGAAAAGGGACAAAATTTAAAGTATATTAAATTCCACACCAGAAACACTATAAGCTAAATTCATTAAAACCTGATTTATTAAGGATTTCTTTTTTTGTAGGACATAATCGGATACATTATTAAAACAGAGTTTTAATTGAGCATTTTAGTTTTTAGTTTGGACGAGAGACATGTCAGGATACTGACGAATTGTCTCCAAAGTATAATTTCTACTATTAATATATATTGAAAATGAAGCTTATACATTCCTATTATAGGAAAGGTTTAGGTGTATAGGTTTACTTATAAATCAAACGCATAAAATATAAAAAGGGATATATAATACAAAGAGCCGCTGAAAATCCCATCAAAAATATAATCACCCATGTACAGTACAAACTCAATCGGAAACCGAGATATTGTGTGCTGACTAAAGTACTCAACGACGCGTTGTCTTACTAGAGCGGAGCGAATCATTCCCCCAAGTGGGAATCGAACCCACAACCAATCGTGTTTACAGTCGGACATTGTTTCACAGTGCCATGACGGGTTCTAAAGGGAAAAAATAAAAAAATGAGTTTTTTATTTTCAATTTTTCGCTCTTGTAAGAAAAAGCGCGGCGTCGAGTACCGCTACTCAACACGCAATGTCTCCAATTCTGTTGGAAGCGAAGTACGGAGTGTCTTGACACTAGGTGAAGCTAAAAATATATATGTTTTTTATAAGACGGGAAACGTTAAAAATAAAAAAAAAAACAAAAAAATATTCAAACAATATCATTTATTAGCACTACAGTATACAACAAACTTCAATAAATATTTAACATTTTGTAAATGTATGTAAAACTTAGTACATTTAGTTAACAGCTTATACGAAGCCTCCACTTGTGAAACATAAATGTTTTGCTTATTCCAGCCGTAAATGGCAAAATTTTACAATTTGAAAATAATAAAAACTATATACATATAGATATAAACATTGACAATGGATATCACATTGGCCTTTATGTCGAGCTCCAATATATTTTTTACTAAATTTATTATACTATTTGAGATTGCAAAAGAAATCTATTACAATTCTGGTAACTTTCTGAACAATATTAATATATATATAATTAATCACAGGAGCCGTCCAGCCAGCCATCTTTCCACCTCTCATGCACCTTACTACAATCGAACACTGGTTTGCCGAGCTTAACATTCACTGTGTTGTGTCTCTCACAAAGCCACTTTGCCAGGTCGTCTTTTGATTTTGTCTTTGGTGGGTTTTTCTTTATGCTGTAAATAAATTAAGAGAAATATATTGTATAGAGAACTATAATTATGGTCAAGCATAACTTACTGTCTACTTTGCCACAATTAGAATAATTAATAGAAGATATTATGAATTGTCATTATTTAATCATCGAGTCAGGGAAAAAGTGGGGAAAAATCTATTTTTTTGCCTAAGTGGTGGAACTCTACATCTTAAGTCCTCCCTGAATGGCATAATATTATTTCTCAGACTGATGTTCGTAATCCCAACTATTGCCTTTACAGACAGATGCTGGAGAATTGTGCTAAGAGAAGAGAATATAAGTTTACTAAACAGTTATATACAACAACAATTGTAATTATTTCCACCTAATTTTTAAAAATAAATACAAAAAAGAAATGCTAAGACTCTTAATAGTTTTAAGTCCCACTGGTGGAAGCATATTACTTAATTGAATAATTCCATATATACTAATTTTTATTAAAACTAGGTGTGTGTGTTCGTGGGTGTGTGTGTGTGTGTAAATACCTATTTATTTATATATGAAGCAAGTACACTATCGATTTGGTTTGTCCTACATCTTAAGGTTGCCTGGCAGAGATTGCTCATAGCGACAAGTGTTATTATTATTATTATTACAATACTTACTCATCCTGAAAATCCAGAGCACATGGCTCACAAGGATAGAACTGGGCAAAAATATTAAAGAACTGTGTCATGTCGTCCGACTGTGATTTAGTAGGTTTTTCAGGGAAATAAGACGCCATGGAGTGTAAAAAGCCCCATGTAGAACTACCCAGCTCATCTTTGTCCAGCGGACAATCTTTTCTCTTTGGTGGTGACTAGAATTTATAAGAAGTATATAAAAATAGTGAGTATGCTTAGTATGTATCTTCATAAATGTAAATTTAGAAGTATAAAGTATATAATATTATTGTTTAATAAGATCTTTGATTTTCGTGATTTTTACACATTTTAAATGAAACTATTTTAAGCGGATTAATTGCATATATTTTGTTATTCGAAAATACATTTTTAGAAACCTGACGTTTCGAACACTTAACAGTAGTCCGTGGTCACAGGTAGACATCTCACAATTGCAGTGAATGTCATCATCTTGTGTGCACAATATTGCATCATAGATTGAATGATATAGAAAGTTTTACTTTTTAATGAATTAGTTTTAATTTTTAATTATATATTAGATTATATTTGTATAGTTTATGATGATATATTTAAAATAAATTAAGTGAATAAAATAAAAATTAGTAACAATAAGTACTAGGCTATAATTTTAACTACATAGAATGAAATTAATGAATTTTTTGCTTTATAAATTAATCTTTGAGAAAATTCTAGAAATTACATTTATAGATTAGTGTTATGAAACTAAAGATAACCTCACCGCTGTAGATGTTGGTGTTTTGTTGATTGTTTTATTTTGTAACTTCGTCCAGGTCTTGAAGTCTGAGCACGCTCTGCAAGGCTTATCTTCCTCTTCACCGTGATGTGACGGCATTCTTACAATTATGTTTTAAATTTAAACAGTTTGAAATATGTTATAATAGTTCCGCAACACCGATGTACATTTTTGTGTAACATGATATTCACGACATTGCAAAACTTTCCATTTCGACACTAAATTTAGCTTTATAAAAGCAATAATATGCTTCACTTTGTTGTTTGTTAAGTAAATATTTAATTGTAATATTCCAAATTCACGATAGCAACAATTTTCTAAATAAGCTGTCAAATACATGTGACATTGATAACTTCGTATCATTAGAATGTTGCCACATTGTTTACGGATAAAAAAATAATGCCATATACAAAATATGTTTTAGGAAGAAATTATTTCTGTTTCTAAAAAAATAATAACCACTAAAGTATGTATTACAAGTAAATTTTTAATGACCCAATAATTTAATTCCTTTTTCTATTTCTAATAACAAATGAAATTCTTAATAATGTTTGCTGAAGAAAAAAAAATTTTTACAAAAATAAAACAAGTATATAATATGTTAGTAAATTATATTATTTATTTATTTAGTATATATAAAATAGTTAGCGTACATTGCGTAGTCTCATTGATTTGTAGGTACAGTGACTAGGCGTTACAAGTACAATATATTTCTTCATCAAAGTACAAAGTTAAAAGTTTTTTCCATAAATTACGTGGATTCCTCACAGGCAGCGACGATCTCTGTAACAGATAAAATAACCTTTCAATTCAAAACGTCAATTTAAAAAGTTAATTAAGTTAATTATATTATTTTTAGTATACTTATAGATTTAGTATGCTTTAGGCATACATTTATAATATTAGGAGAAATTATTTTAAGTGTTATTCTTTTTTCATTAAATCTACTACAGACATCTAGTCTAGTCTACAGACACAAGATCAATATATATTTTTTTCTTTTTATTATCGTTTATTTTGATAACAAAATTAATCTCTGAGACCAGGGCTGGATGATGATTAAGCAAGTATATTTTTACTAAATGTTACTATTAATCATACTAATATATAAACACTACATAATGTGTTCATATTATATATATCTAGTGTGTACGTATATATGCGTATTAATTTAAGTATATATGCTATTAATTAAATTTAAAAAAATGTTTTCATTATATTTGTGTTTTCTTTTTTATAATTACATTGCTATCTATTTTGCTGTTCTTCTTTTCTAAGTATCTCGCATATCTATATATATCTATTTTCTACACACTAGTTGATTGGACATCTTTTCAAGTGATAAGCCTGCCTTTGCGTTTTAAAGGTTCTATTTAACCGACTACCAAAAAGGAGAACATGGTTTTTTTTTATAAAATACCCTTCAGAATACATGAGATACATGCTTGTATTTTATTTTATTGAAATCAAAAACAATAGGTTACGTTGAGAATGTAATGTGTGTGTGTGTGTGTGTGTGTGTGTGTGTGTGTGTGTGTGTGTGTGTGTGTGTGTGTGTGTATGTGTGCGCTCACGTTTGACGATGTGGCGCAGCGCGTGCACGGCGGGCGAGTCGGGCAGCTCGTCGACGTAGTCTGCGCCGGAGTCGCAGCAGCGCGCCAGCAGCGGGTCCAGCGGCAAGGCGCCCAGGTGCGGCAGCGCGGCGCCCGCGCACAGCTCGCGCACGCCGCCCGTCGTCGCGGGGAACACCTCGCTGCGGGCCTGCAACCAAAGTGCTATTGTATTCATTTATATTACTTACTTATACTCCTACGTCCCTCGAGTTGGGGCAAAAGGCATCAACAGTGACTCTCTTTTTTGATCGATTTAGATCGCAACATTTATTTTCGCTGTATGTCTTGCCCGTCCTCATCGCTTCAGCTGAAACTGAATGTCGCCAGGTATGTTTGGACAGCCACGTTTACGCTTTCCTTGAGGATTCTAATCCATCGCCTACTTTTGTGTATGGTTAGGGCCGTTAAGGAGTAAAGGCTGGAGTAAAGGCTAGAAAGTTCTGGTGTGGTATTAAATTGAAACGCAATTTTAGACGCTTTTAAATAAGGATCGTCGAACTTTGATCGCATGTCGACATAAGTATGGATGAGCAGGCACAGGTCATCAGTGTGGTCCAGATCCTCCAGGACATTGTTTGTTACTCATTTTATTCCGTGACATCCATTATCGCATACATGACGCACAACGCCATCTAACGCGATCAAAAAGAGAACGAACGCCGGCAATTCCCAGCAATATTTTCGGAAATCATGCTATCGTGTGTAACGTTGCGTAATTCTTATATGTGTATGACCTGAAGTAAGACCATAAACTAGACCATTTCAATGTACGCTCTCAACGCACGGGTTGCTCCCAACCAACTCGCACTGAATTTGCTAGATGTCAATACAATATTATTATTCATAATTATATATCGTGAGTTGAAATTTAATTATAAAAAAGTCTTAAATAAAAACGTCTTAAAACTCACCTTACAATTGGGACACACAAACAGGGACATGTTCTCCACCACTCCCAACACGCGCAACCCAACTTTGGAACAGAACTGCAACTCCTTGCGCACGTCCAGCAGCGCCACCTCCTGGGGCGTGCTCACCACCACCGCGCCGGTCACACCTGCACCCGACAGGTACTGCACTAGGGATAGGTGCTCGTCTGAAGTGCCTGTTCAAGTTCGAAATATATATGTTTTATTGTATTTGGAGATATTGAAACCAATCGTGAAGCAGTTGGACAGTTGTGGGTTCTATTCCCACCTATTGAAAATGATTATTTTGGTAAGAACCAGAGCGATGAAATAAAAACAAAGCGCGGCGTCAAGCTCTGCTTCTCAACTCGCCTATATTTTGAATTCGGCGGAAAGCGGAATACGAAGAGTCTTGACATCAGTTACTTCCTGTATACCCTGTTGTGCGGAATAAAAGTGTGAAGCTAAAACAAAACATAAAAAGGCAGATTTCTTAAATAAAGTAAGTCACAATAATATAAAAGAAGTAAAAAAGTAAAGATACTTACAACAAAAAAAAGAATAACCATAGACATACACACATATAAAAAATAAAATAAACTTATATATAAAACAAACAGACAGAAGTAGTTTGATATATAAAATAATATGTTTTATTCCAATAGGCTGGTCCATAATAAAAAAGATTTTTACATAGTGATAGTTTTAGATCACAGTATACATAAAGCTACTATATTAATTTAATTTTGTTAAAAATTCGCTTAAATTTAAATATAGATCTTTATTTCTAACTAGTTAATTATAATTATAGGTAAATGAGAAATAAAAAAAAATAATAAGGAAAAATAAGGTACAGACACAGATCTGTGATGCATTCAATTTAATATTAAAAAAAAAACAAAGCCACAGAGAATAGTATAGAGTTCTACTGACAAGAACCATAGAGAATCTTAACAGTAGCTCAGTTGCAAATGTAAATTTACAATTTTATTACTTAATTAAATAAATAGGAAACAAAAGTTACTTAGAAGCATTAAATACAAATGTTGTCATTTCCTCACAGTTATACTTTATATATATTTTTCAAAAGAATAATAAGCTTTATGTATTACCTAATATTTGTTAATAAAAAATCAACTAGTCGCAATGGAACAATATCCGAGTGTAACATCAATTGGTTGCGGGTACAATTCCCATTGTGGGAAATAATTATATTAAAAATATATTTTCATTTCTCTGCTTTTGTAAGACAAAGTGTGAGATTGAGTTCTGTCGACAAGCAATGTCTCGATTTCAGATGGAATGTGAAGAAGACAGTGTCTCAACACTTGACTCTCTTATTATGTGAATTTATATATGTATGTTCAACATGAAATCATGGCATCACGGGAGTAAGCTTAGAATAAAAATTATACATTAAAACTTAATATTTAATTTAATACTTTCAATTATAATGTCAGATAGATATATTACTAGTGATGTACAAAGATATATATGTATATTTAAATATATTATCTGTATAGCAATGATTCTTTCTATTATACCTTCAATCAAGTCCACATACCTGGCGGAGTGTCTATGAGTAGGTAGTCCAGATCTCCCCAGTCCACTTCACTGAGGAACTGCTTGATCATACCTGAATTAATATTACATTAAAATAATTTCAAAAATACATTTTTACCGACTGGTAAACAATTGTTGAATCAAAAGCATACATCAAATAAATCATTGTGTCTCTAACGGTCATTTTTGTAGCTTGTTCTAGAGACGATCATCTAACATATGTTAGTAGGCAAAAATTTTACAAAATATAAAAGTTATACATATTATATAGAATATAAAATGAAAGATCATAGTTATTTGTATAACCATTATAAAATCTACAAAATTTAGTTTGTAATAAATCTAATTATTTTTTCATAAGGTCATGCGAGACCCTGGTTGACCTTCGAATACGTATTGAAGACACTGGAGGAAGGTTACGTAAAAAGCATGAGGACCCCATGAAGGGCATGTATGAAGAGGCTAATGACTACCCCGCAAAGGATAAAGCGTGAAGCTAAAAAAAAAACAAATATTTTTTTCCTTCACTCACCATTCTTCTTAGGCCCTCTCCATATAACGGCGTCGTCTGGGCTTCCCAATAGAAAGCCGATGGACATGAGCGATAAATTATCGGTGACATACTGGAATATTAAAATAATATACTTTTAAGTATACAAATTTGACCGGTTAATTTAAAAATAAAAACTATTAAAATAGATTTATTGATGTATGAAATACGTGGAAATCGATAACGCTTTATATTTTACTCTTTCCTCATCAACATTTTATTACCAAGTTACATACGGAGGACACGTTTTGAGTTATTGAATTAAAGAAATATAACAGGAGAGAGAGGGCTTGTTGGCTAGATGGCGTTACGTGTATCGTTTTTATTAATAGATATAATATTTATATAATATTTACTTATTATAGCGAAAACGAACGCATATAAAAAAATAACCAAATATAAATGAGATTTCGTATCTAAGAATCGCTAAATTCCAATACTAGTATTTAGAATGAATCGATACAATATATGGACGCCAATCGAAAACTATACAAAAAACATTAACGTTACACAAATATGTAATACCTAATAATAAAACTCTGTCACTGAAAGGAAATTTTTTAATTGAATTAAAAATATATTTAATTATTATTATTTTTTACTCTCCCCTTATTTACTTAGACGATACCCTAAATTCTACCATTTATTCTATAACATTTCTTAAGTGAGTAGCAAATGGAGAACGGAGTGTCCTCTCGACCTGCCTTGAAATGTGTATAATGAGAAAATATATTTTTTTAAAGAAAAATGAAGAAAACGAGCAGAAGGATCTGATGGTAAGTGGTCACCTTCGTCCATGGACACCTACACCTTTAGAGTTGTAGATGTGTTGCCGGCCTTGGGGTGGAATTGAAAGGAGAGGTAGGACAAGTGGGAATAGGGAACTATATAACTAATCAGTACTTACAACTGGCGACCACCCTGAACCCGACTTGTGCACTTGCTCCCCTCTGACACCGAGCACGCGGGGCTGACTCGGTCCGCAGATGTCCGCGTCCAAGATACCTATCTGGATAGAATATATTCCATTTAAGATTATACATTCACAACGCTATAAGAATAACATGACGCTTGTTTACAATTTATTTAAAATTGAAATAATAGAATTAAAAAAATGCAAATTTTCTCTTTATCCTGAGGTAGTCGGAAAGAACTTGGTGTCAAGACACTTTGTTCAATCAACAACTCACGCTGACACTCAACGCCACGCTGTGTCTTGGCAGAGCGAGAAAATGCAGATAATTTACATATAAGCATTCCCCCGAGCAATATACGTTGTCAAACTGCGCCACGACCCCCCCCCCATCATTTATATATTATTTTTACGGCATTTCAATTTTCTTCATGGCATTTTAATATTGGTAATATATAGCAAAGTATTTAGTTTAACTTGGCAAATGTGTGTATATTATAAATAAAAATATAACCCAAATGAGTATCTTTTTGTTTGGGGTGGGTCTTTACATTTAACCACGCAACAATGGCATGGTTGAACATCTCTGATCCTATTCTATCCTAAATTGTTGTGATTTTTTTACATTAACTGGTTGGGAAAATTAGACACATGATGTAATGCATGAGAATAAAATTAAAGGCTCCCAGCAGGAGTACAAGAGTCCTGTCTAGGAGCAGATCCTTTTTTGTGTATTTGATGGACTCGAGGAGTCTCAAAGCAACCCATAAACATATACATATGCATTCGCACTAGATGTCATACGTTTAAACAAACATAGCCGATCAATAATGCGCTTCACTTTTCATACCTATATAATAACACTGTAGTTTTATCAATCGTGGGTGTTCGTAATTTTTAGTTCTAGAATAGTAGATATGATTGTTATTTACTATTTTTAAAGTGTTATTCCACACTTAGGATTAGAAAACATCTTTGAAAAAACATATAAAAATTTGAACGCAGCGGGATTCGAACCCGCGCCTCTTCGATAAACTTGGATTGGACAGTATCCAAGAGGCGCGGATTCGAATCCCGCTGCGTTCAAATTTTTATACGTTTTTTCAAAGATGTGATATGATTGTTATCAAATAATGGTATAAAATAATGAATGGAGTAGAGCAGGATTTGAACCCTCACTCCCGCACTTTATGATAGTGTCCAGTCGCAGTACCCAAAGTAACCTAACCTAACGGTTTACATTATTATAGCATCTCGAAAATATATGAAAGAATTCGCTTCAATTCTTGCTAATAATTCTAAAATACATATTATTTATACGTATGTATATAATTAACGTTATGTGGCGCAATGGGGCTGATTTTCCTTAAATCATTTTAATTTTTCCACGCTCTAGTGAGACGAGGCTCGGCGTTGAGATCCGCCATTATGTGAATAAAAAACTTAATTTTCACCGTATATCCTGCTATGGTACGGGAAGAGATGGGAATGACCAATGGTGTTTAAATTATTTAATACAATAGTAAATATTAGAGCCTGATCTAAGAATGTTTTGAACAGACGCACGGTAGGTCACTTATTAATAGATAATAAACAATACCTAATTCTCTGTACGAAATAGGAAGGGCCTTGTGTTATCGAATGCAACTAGAAAGGCATATTTCATTGAACTCTAACTATTTCCTTAATAAATAACATGGAATCAATTTTAGAGTATATCGTGACGTGGTGGGACAGCACGACCGGAAATGCTTTTAGTTGTGGGTTCATTTCCCACTTGGGGGATAGAATTAACTTATTTTCATTATTTTGCTCAGGTAAGATAAGTAGGGGCGGCGTTGTGTTCCGCCACAGTATAAAGTTGCGGAAAGTGGAAAACGGAGTGTCTTAACACTAACTACCCTGCCATGTGGGTAAAAGTAGATAATGAGAAGAAAAACAATGTTATAAGGACCCATTGTGATTTTGTTGGTTGGTTTGAAAGCGATAATTGTGGGTTTGAATTCCACTTGGGGAAAAAATAGTATCTATGAAATATATGGATGTAGTTAAACAAAAACGCGTTCAACATTTCAATCACTTATTATGTATTATCTCTAAATAAAGAAAGCGTAATAAATTATCACAAGAATCTCTTTGACTACAACACTTTATGCAACTGACGGAATATAGGAAATATGTAAAGATAAAACAGTCTAATAACGTCGCTACATCTCTGTTTGTATGAAAATTTATAAATATTCTCAAATTTTATATCTGATAATGTATACTGACTGGAAGCCTCGTTAAGGTGTAAAATACCTGTTCACTCGGCAATTTATGGAAGTAAGTCAACATTACACAAAAGGCTATGTTAAACACATTATGTGTGTGATAATTATTTCATTAATTTATCGTATTTTTAATGTATTGTTACATAAAATATTAAAATACTACTATTCTTTTTTATAGCGTCATTCCGCGTAGCAGGATAGACTGGAAAAACTTTGCGTCAAGATTCCCCGTTCTCCGCTTTCCGCCGAATTAGAGACATTGTACGTTGAGTGACGTTATCAGGGCGAAAAAACAAAAATTCCCCCGAATGGGAATCGAACTTACAATCGATCGCGTTTATAGTCAGACACTATTCCACTGTGCCACGATCGGCCTTTATAATTTAATTTGCCAAATTTAGTTCTCCTGATTCTGATTGCAAATTTCGTGACATCGTGTTTTCAAAAGGTTTTTCTTTTTTTTTCTGTCCTTGAGTAACATGCTGTTGACCTTAATGGTCTTTACAGCGACACCGGGAGGGGGAGGGAAGAGGGTGCTCTAGCCCTGCGAAGTATTAGCAAGCACTGACGTGGCTGCTTGAGAGGAAGCCGACGACCGCAAGGGCGCCCCCTGCGGGGCTCGAACCAAGGTTTTTCTTTAAGTATTAGTAATTTATAAGAATTAATTTTGAGCTTTATGTCCACACTACTAAAATATTATAGTGCCCAATAATTTTTTTAAACAGTTCAAATTGATCTATCAAAGGCAGAGGTTCAATGAACTAATTATTTCGCAGATAACGTTTCGTGACAAACAAACCAAGTGTTATATAATTGTTAAATATAAAGTTGACAACTAGACAGTTTAAAAGTTTTAATAGTAAACTTGAAATACATACAAAATACTAGAAAGTCGTGTTCAAGAACGTGTTTTAGATAAGGTCAAAACATCGGCCTTCTTGTCTTTCCGGATTCAACTTATATAGAATAGGAATATACATATTTACAATAACTTTAATTTTTTTCATAAATATGGAGTCAAAAATATTTTTCCGCGGGGAAAGACGTCAACTGTGTCTCGACACTAGGTTGTCTCTGACTACCCTGTTGCGCGGGATAAAGCGTAAAGCTGTAAAAAAGTACTATAAGTTTTAGGATAAATATCATCCCTGTAATTATTTTCTGACTAGATCTTTAACGGCTAACACGGATAATATACCTATAATTAATATTAGATTTATAATTCCAAAATTGTTTAAGTAACTTTCTACATTGTATGAGTTTCAAATCACTACATTATTTACTTTTCTGCCTGAAAATAAAATATTGAACGTTGAATGGCGGAACCCAACGCCACCCTTATTCTTAACAAAGGGGAGAAATTAGAATAATTTTAAATATCAGAATTTCTAAGTGCGGGAATCGTACAAACAATAAATCGCGTTTAGAGTCAGACGCTGACTCATTGCACTATTATGGCGCAACGATGATGCTGACGACAATCATAAATTAATAAATATATATTTTTTCTGTCAATTGAGCACACGCTGTTGACCCGGTTGGTCTTTACAGCGTCATCTGGAGGGGGAGGGAAGAGGGTGCTCTGTCCCTGCGAAATGTAGCAAGCACTGACGTGGCTGCTTGAGAGGTTTTCGACGGGCTGGAAGGGAAAGAGGAAGGGACGGGAAGGGCGCCCTGCGAGGCTCGAACTTCGACTTGCGATCGGCGAGCGGGCTGGATGGAAATGGAAATATTTGTATCAAATTTAGAAAGGTGTTGCTAGTTGCTACTCTATTGACGGACTTAGTTGGCCTTTAAGTAAAAATAAAACCAATGTAAACTTTTGATAAACGAGCGCTCCACGTGGGTGGTGGGTGGTGTGTCCGTTTGCTCGTAGAAAACATGTAACTTAAGTAAGTAAAAAATAATTTCTCAATAAGTTATGTAATGTATTAGGTACAATCGATAATAAAAACGCAAATAAAATATAATTATGATAAAATTAAAATGGTCTTTTTTAAATGAAACTATTTTGAACGGATTAATCGCGTATATTTTGGTATACGAAAATACATTTTTGGAAACCTGACGTTTCAAACACTACTATAGTCCAGGTGGCATTTGTCTGTCTATTGATACAATAGTATGATTTAAAAAGTAGAAAAATCACAAATCTAGATAGATTTTTGATATTCGTGATTTTTCTACTTTTTGGACATTCTTATGTATTATATTTATGCTTTGTGATTTCTAAAATACAAAGAAAAAAGCTTTCAAAAGCTTCAAGCCACATTATTATATAAGGCATATGATCGTTATGTTTTACATAACCGTAATAGACACCTACCAAGCCATACAAATTTAATAGGCCGAGTTTGTATTACGTGCGTAGTAGTACTCCAATGAACACATTTCGTCTGTGCGTCAATACCTTGATATCTAGATGGAAATCTAGGCATCTAGATATATTTTTTCTCAGTGTAATCACCGTTGCTTGGTTACGCTATCATCATTCAATATAGCTTTTTCCGGTGTAGGCAAAAATCACTTCCTAATCGACTAAGTATTTGCAAAAATCATTCGTTGATTGGTTGATATTTGGTATAACGAAATAGTAATATGTAATGGGTAATCGCAAAAAATAACAACATATAACATTGGATAGTGTCCAAAGAGCGCGGGTTTGATTCCCGCTACGTTTAAATATTAAATTTCTTTTTTGGCTTTACGCTTTATTCCCGCATAGCACGGTAGACAGGAAGTACTTAATGTCAAGAAACTTCGTACAACGCTTTCCACCGAATTCAAAACATTACGTCTATCGGCGGCACTCAACGATTTGCTTACCAGAGTGAGGAAATGAAAGTACTTTAACAATCACTCCACCGGATGGGAATCGAACCCAAAACCGATCGCGTTTACAGTCCAGACACTTCGCCTTCGGTATATAAGTTTTCTATAAATTAAAGAAAAAATAAGCATTTTCTCGAAAAGCCTATCAAGAAAAGCACAAGGACACGGCTAGTAACCGAAAATGCACAACAATTGACCTATATCCCGCGTAAGGCCTGGCTGTGCCAGCCGGTGCCAGCGCTGCCGTACCGTATCGTGAGCCCTTGCGAAATCTCACTAAGGCCTTCGTAATCGATACACGTGCCGCTCCCTGACATGGAGTTTGGGAGCTCTCATGAACGACGCTCCAGATATAATAGGGTAAATAAGTTTTTTAATTTATTATGTAATTTATAATAGTGTTTATTGTTTGGTAAGATGTGGCGCGGCGTTGAGTTCCGCCAATTCAAAATGCAATGTCTCAGTGTCTAATTAAGTAGTTTATGATTTAGATTGCATCTGAATTGGCGTTTAGTTATTAAGCTTTATTGACATTACGTTTGTGAGTTTACATCATTGAAATTGTATTTTTTCAAAATGATTTTTTTATTAGGTACTATTTATAATCCAGAGAAATCGGTTATAACTGGAATATAGCAGGTTGGTACTGACAATGAACACTATTGATTCTAAACAACATACAACGAATGCAATATTCATTAAGATAAAGGGAAAAATCTCTGTATATTTGGTTTTACATTCATGATGAATAAAAAGAATTATAATTTATAATTTCTACTAAATTAAGTCTACATGTTTAAAACGTTTTATGTAGCTTCACGCTTTTATCCCGCATAGCAGGATAGACAGAAAGTACCTAGTGTCAAGACACTCCGTACTTCGCTTTCTACCTAATTCGAGACATTGCGTGTTGAGTGGTGGAACTCAACGGCGCACTTTGTCTTTTACCAGAGCGAGGTAGTGAAAATAATTTAAATATAATCACTCCCCCGAGTGGAGATCGAACCCACAACCGATCGCGTTTACAGTCAGACGCTGTCCCATGACAGGATTGTACTAAATATACATAGATATAAAGATATAAATAATTTAATTGATTTTTTCATTTCATATTAAAAAAACTGGAACAAAAAATATATATAAATCAGACCAAGTACAAATATAAATAAGTACAAACATATATATTATATTCAATGATCAAATCAAACAATCTATGAATTAACTCAATCTTTCAATACTCCATAGAACAAACAGTCGATAGGGTTTCTTTTTAATTAAAAGAAAACTTTTCCACCGAACAACTGTCTGAGTCACGGTAATAAAATCCATGCTGATTATTATTTAAAAATCAATCAATCATTTGTCTAATTTATTGTTGTTTTTAATAGATTAAAATTATCTCTTGAAAATTATAAAATAAATACTTATTTTACATTGTTTTAATTAATATAACAAATGGAAATACAATGAAATAAAATTTTAATGTATTTATGTTATAACTAGCATTTTGCTATATTTAATATTTAAAGATTTTGTATGCCTTATAAATTAAGACCATTCATGGTGCAGTGTGGCATCTGACTACTCTCTATTACCAGTTCTGGGTTCGATCCTAACTCGGGAAAGGTATTATATTTAAAATTATTTTAACTTCCTCCCTCTGGTGAGACAAAGTGCGTCATTGAATTCCACCACTTAAAAAGCAATGTCTCAAATTCAGTGGAAAGCCAAGTATGGAGTGTCTTCACACTAGGGACTTTTTGTCTACACTGCTATGCGGGATTAAAGTGTGAAGCTAAAAAAAATTAAGATAATACATAATACTATAAATTCAATTTTAGAGATAAAGTCAAAATGAAAATTTGTGTCACAATCAATCAATTACATGTCAATCTAATGTGATAAGCATGTTGTGTTCTTGTAATTTTAGAATATTACATACTGAATATTTGTAAAACGTATCTTTGAAAGTTAACATCAAATAATTGTATTCAAAATAAGTTACATGAGAAACTTTAAAATGTAATTATTATTACAAATAATCTACCACTAGTTTACTAATGTTAATCCATCAGGCCTAAGAACCAGCGCAAGAAACTCAGAAAGAATCTCTCTTTCCTTTTTGTTACAAGCCAAAAATTTACAGATTAACTATTTTAATAATATTAAACTTTTATACATAACAATATTATCATTATGTATAAAAATTAAATATTATTTAAGTCTCTACAACTAAAGAGTTCAAAAATATTTATAGATATATCTCAGGCCTTCATTAATATTGTTTATAGCTTTATATCATTATAAGCTTAAATGAGCTTCCTTATTATATGACCACCAAAATTACTTAGTTAAAACAATCATTTTGATAATAAATGATAACCTAAGTGATGAAATATTACACAAGGGTATATTTATATTTAAGTTTTGAATACTCACATTTAAATTTGGATTGAGTTTAGCAAGCCCATGTCCAAGAAGTGATGTGACTGTGCTTTTACCGACACCTCCTTTTCCAGATAGTATGAGAATTTTGTATTTAACATTTGCTAGCCGATTCTTTATCATTTCTATAGCTGGATCTGGGCCAGCAGGGATACCTTCAAATGTAAAGATGAACATATATATGTGTATCTTTCTTATTTAATTAATGCACAAACAACTCACATTCTGATTTAAAAACTTATAATACTATAGAGAAAGTATATGAAGTTACTATTGTTTTATTTAGAAATATTATTAATGAATTTCCTTATATAAATAAAATATACGTATTAAAGACTACTGTGGCTTGCCATAACGAAGAGTAAGAAACGTAATACAACTACATAATAATAATGAATACCTAATAAAATGAACATACCTGATGCACAAATGTTTTGATTGGGGCAGCCAGCACAAGCTGAAGCTTTGCCCGCATCCTCGCTTTGGGTCCCAGGGCAATCTAAGTATTGTATAGAAATATTGTGAAATTAATATGTAAATTTTAAAAGAATTGAACATATCCAAATTAAAAATCGCTTACGATGTGGTGCATTTTCTGGAATACCACTCATTTTTATTTTTTATTAATGGGTAATAATGGGTAATAGGTCACTTTTACAGTTAAAGTAATAATCTAAAACAAAATATTCGCACGAACCACCAATTCTTCATTTACAAGGTTCATATTTCGTTGAATCGCCTTCGACTATTACTTTTGACACTGACAAGTAATAGGAATGATTAGGTTTGACGTAAGAAACGTCGCAGATAAAACAAACGGAAATGTTATGTTGAAAAATATTTTACTCTTTTATTGATCAATCGTTGATTTTATTTATGATTATATTATTTTATTTCTGTTTTTTAAATATAATTTTGTAATAAAATACATCGTATTTTAAATACAAGGACAAATTCAAATATACATGATTATATAAATATTCTATAAAATAACAGTCACGTAGTTACAATGACGTTAAATTAAAATTTGAATAGTTATATTTTACTTTTATTTTTAATATATTATTTTTATCTTAAATTAAGTTTTTACAAAACAAAATGGCTAAAGAAGTGTCTATGTGCACAGTAAATATTCCAAACTTTCATTTAATTGATAATTAAATTTTATAGAAAAATATTATGCATTGTTTTTTATAGCAACTTCAACAATGGAGCCCTGTGAAAGAAACACCTGGCGCCCCGAGTGTACCTCCTCAAGTGGGTTACTGCTTTCACTCTCCGAAGAAACACCCTTGGAGACCAATTATGGGTTACGAAGAGATAGAAGTTACGCCAATGTTTGTTACAATTTCAGTTTTTTTATATACATATTTAGTCCGTTTGAATATTATAATGAATAATTCTCTTTCTCTATAATTAAGGCCATCTCAGCCGATTACCAACACAATGGTGGATCCTTGTTACACACCAACTGGAATGGCCACGGAACCTCTCCGTTTTCCAAACTTGGTAACAGGCTTCGACAGAAGTCCCGAGCATGCCGCACGAGCTGCTCTATACACGCGATACACTCAAAATGAATGGAACCAAAATAGTATCAAGAATTATAACGAATCAGATGCCAAAAGAAACTTTTCTGAACGAGTTAGAAATGATATCATGCGGTTGTTAAGGTATGGATTTCTTTTAAAGATGTGGTTTTTAGAAGCTAAGAGACCCCGCGGCGTTGAGATGTATTTGATAATTCTTTAAAAACAGTGCTAGCTTCTTTCATGTAGGGACTTTCCCTAGAGAAGGCGTATTTTTTTTTTACGAATTGTTAATTAATCAGAGTTAAGAGTTGTGTAAGGATACTTCATAATATATAATATAATATGAATATTTACTGATACTTAAAAAATATTTCTTTTTAGAGAAACCGATGAAATTGGCACCCAAGGTCAAAGAGATTCCGGTAGAAGGATTGGCGAACGAATAACCGACACTACGTTTTGGAGAAATGAGGTGAGGCTTTCTTTTATAATTTCATAATACACTATTTTAAAAATAAATCTAATGATTTTAGGTGTCCATAGAAATGGAACGATTGGTAGCCACCTGCGAGAAACTGAACGATACTCGGAGGCAATTGGAGAGAGCTATAGCTGGTATCGAGGGGCCCTTGCATATTGTACAAGAATGTCTCTACCATCGAGAAAAAAGACAAGGTCTTCAAAAGATTTATAATTATTTAGTAATTCATTCTATTTTAGAAAGCTAATGTTTTAATAAATTGTTAGGCTTGGAACAAGTTCATGATGCAGTGGAACAGTCACTATTAAAGGAGGTTGCAATACTTCGTGAGTGTCAAGATAAATTTCGAAATATGCTTGAAAAGGTAATACCGTAGTTTAGGTAAGCGTATCAATTATTACCTAATCACATACATGGGTAAACACAAAAAAATCTAAATTGTATACCTATTATGACACAGATTGAGAACGTCAGATTGCGCGCAATGGTTGTGGAATCTATTCGAGGAAAAGTTTTTTTTTAAAATTGATTTGGTTTGAATCCCATGTGTAGTTCTTTTCTTCTTCGACTTCAATTGTCTATGAAATTTTCCTCGCGATTGTATACGGGCGCTAGAGAGATTATTTTTGTATAGATTTTTGTTACTTTGAGTTAAGAGTATTATAATGAGTTGAATTATACTGAATTAAACTCTTTTAAATTTATTAGTTTTATGCTCGATCAAATTACTATGTTATACGGACGATTATATAGTTTGGTTTCCTCGTTTTACATTTATACACACTTAAACTGCCACCAGACCACTAAGAGTGTATACTAACTAAGAGTGTATACTCTTAAACTGCCACCAGACCCTTAATTTCGATCTCGCTCCGCTCGTTAAATGTCGGGTGTCGTTAGAAAAATTAAGCGGAGTGAGCGGTCAACAGTACGTGAGCGATAAATAGTTGTAATAGAAATGTAGCCACAAAGTTCGTGGTTTTTTTATGAATAGAACGACTGAAAAATATCAGTATTTCCGCTGGATGATGAAGATCTCATCAAGAATCTCAAGATGCATCACGAACACCATAGTGAATGTGCAAAATTTGAGCTTTGCTCAAAGTAACGTCTAATATAGGGCACGTTCTTATTTAGTTTCATATGGCACTATAAAAGCAACAAGTGCCCGTCGTGTTGTCGTTGGAAATATGTCCGACTATAAATGCGATATTTTTTATTTTTTAGCTTCACGCTTCTTCCCTGGCGGGGTAGTCAGAGAGCACAGAGCGCCAAACTCTATGGTCCCTGCATACCTCTTTCGCCTCGTCCACAATCATTATCCTCTTCATGCATGCCCTTCGGGGGGTCCTCATACTTTTTACGTGACCTTCCTCCAGTATCTTCGATACTGTGTTTTCGAAGGTCAACCGAGGTCTCCCCCGACCTCTCGTACCCCTCACCTTGGCTTCATAATTTTTTCTTACCATTCTTTTATCGTTCATTCTTTCAACTTTCAATGTGCCCAAATCACCTGAGCACGTTCTTCTTCATTCGTACTGTGACATTCACGCTTACACCTGCCATTCTGCGTATCTCCTCGCCGCATATACGGTCAGCTAAACTGACTCCGCATATCCGACGAAGAGATCTCATCTCTACTGCATTCATCTTTCTTTCATTCTTCATGCATGCATGCATTTTGCCGTTGCATCAATTCAGCAAGAGCACCGTTAACCCTGTTACATACTTCCCAGATATACTACCTCATTCACTTGTTCCAATTTCTTTCTATCTATCCTAGTCTTCCATTCCGTTCTTACTTCGTTTCTTTCAAATACTAGAATCTTAGTTTTACTCGCATTCAGATTGTTATAATTTCAATAGTTAAAACTCCAATATCCATTTAGGTAAAATTTTGTATTAAAATTATTTGCAAGCGACGATTATACATCGATTATTTGTCGATTTTTATCTTGCAGTATTGAGTTCCATTACTTAACAATTACTATCATGAATTCGGGAAAAAAATTGAAAATGCAATATGTTAGGACTAGATTCTTTTTCTTACCTAATATATGGATAAATGGGTAAAGATGTTTATACCATGCACTATGTGTATGACAGGTCCGCCAGCAGTCTAAGAACTGCCGCGCGACGCAGCACGAGCTGGAGACGGACATGCGCAACAAGGAGTACGCCCTCGGCATCGACTCCATGTGCCATCAGCTCAACAACTTTTCTAAGGCGAGATAGAAATATTTTTATAGAGATTATAGATTATTTTTTGGTACATTAGTACTTAGTTAAACAAAAATAATGTAAAAGTTTACTTTTTTTTTTAATTTTTGACTTGTGTGTTTAATAATAGAAGTGTTTGTATTAATACAAACAATGAATATAAAGATGTAACATTTTCGCTGTTAGAAAACGAAAAAAAATTGTGAGAATCGAATCCGCGGCTCTTGGAAGTCGTCCATCTGTTATAGCTGTATTTAAATTCTTATATACGTTTACTATTTTTTAAACGTTTATCATTTAAGATTAGAATAGAAAACATATTTGAAAAGGGGTAAACATTTGAGCGCAGCGGTTTTCGAATCGGCGCCTTTTGTAAGCCGTTGTTTTAAAATTCTTATATGCTTGTTTTAACAATTTTTGCATATAATATATATTATTTTAATAAAGCTTTGCTATTTTTTATTTCCGTTAGGTATATGTAAAGGATTTCTAACTATTTTTTTAAGTTTAAAGTTGTGAATATCACTTTAAAAATATTGAAATGACTTGTGTGTCGTTGGCCGTCGCACGTGCCGCCGCAGGGCCTGCAATTCTACGCGGGCATCGAGCGCTACGACCCGACGGTGTGCGACGCGGCGCGCTGGGCCGCCGCCTCCGCCGCCACGCTGCAGCGCTCGCAGTCCGAGCGCGCCAAGGCCGTGCAGATGCTGTCCGGTAACACACGCACACACACACACACTCCTTCACACAGACACTTTACTACTCAACATACTCTAAGAACATGTTGAAAAAAAACCAACTTCTTGCTTTATATCGCATGGCGGGGTAGTCCAAGACGACGTAGAGTCAAAGCAATCCATTTGCCACTTACGATGGGTTCTTGTGAATGTAAAAATGAAGAATCATTCCCCTAAATGAGAATCGACTCCACAATCATTTGAATGTAGATTTACAGTCAGACGATGTGCCGCTGCACCTTTATAGCCTATTAATCTTTCTCGTTTTTATGTCAGTTAAATTGAAATAAACATATCTAAGTAAAAAATTTAAATATTTTTTAACTTGTATTAAATAGACGCTGAGAATCTGGTGAACGTGTCCGCCACCGAGATTTGGGACCAATGGAGCAACACCAACAGCGCCTTCACGCGGCGCATCGCCGAGACCATCGAGATCAAGAACAAGTTGCAGTTGCATTTGCATAAGGTCACTTTGTTATTATGAGATATGAATTCTGCGTGTCAATTACTTTGCTTTAAAATGATATAATTTTACACTTAATTGTGAGTTTTGGGTGTTTTTCTTGGCTTCATGCTATAGTTCATATAGGAGGGTAGGCAGAGGAAATAAATGTCAAGACACTCTGTTCTGCAGTTTCCACTCGAGGTCGAGACATGTGAATTAAAAAAACACTCTATCTCTATCTCTAAATTATGATTATTCGTAGAGACTGGAGAATGGAGTGTAAAACGCTACGATCCTTGTATACCTCTGTCGTTTCATCTTCAGTCATTAACCTCTTCATACACGCACTTCGGGGAGTCGTCATGCGTTTGTGTTTTCGATGGTCAATAATAATAAATATATAAGAAACAATTGTGTAACTCAGATACAACAAGAGATGTTCGACGTGGAGAAGACGCTGGAGTTGCTGAACAAGGCGATCGAGGACAAGCTGCAGCC
This sequence comes from Dryadula phaetusa, assembly GCA_032432895.1. Taxonomy (NCBI): domain Eukaryota; kingdom Metazoa; phylum Arthropoda; class Insecta; order Lepidoptera; family Nymphalidae; genus Dryadula; species Dryadula phaetusa. The sequence goes on from JAOYRS010000035.1 coordinate 510,692, forward strand.
GATGAAGGTCGCGCACACGCGCCTGCAGGCGCGCACCAACCGCCCGCACCTCGAGAAGTGCCGCGACGACGCGCAGCACCGGTCAGCCAGTTGCTTCACTTGATACTAAAAGCGTAGTTTATTTAGCAATTGGTTACATTGGATATTAATCCTAAACATTAGGTACTTAAAGAGACGTCTGTCGATCTTAGCAGTCATATTAGTTTAAAGAAAGTCGTTTCAATAATAATATTGACTGATTCGCATTCCTTTGTTCGATGCTTATATAAGTCGGCAATTACGGCCACAGGGACTCTTTTTCCAGATTTCTATCCCATCCCCCTCCCGTAGAGAGACAAACACCAGGCCAGAAAGGCCACTTCCGAATCCTACTCACATTTGTGGGTAGCGAGTGAAGCCACTCTCAAAGGACCAAACCCTGACAGAGTTTCCCCTCTCTCCTGATAGGGAAGAGAGAGTTGACCCCTGATTATGATGACAGGGACTCTTTTACTTGTTGATTTGCGAATAGTACATTGTTTATTATTTCATTACATTACAATTGTAAATATAATCTAATACCTAAGCCTTGGTTAAAAAGTTTAAGCGGAGTTGAGTTACTCCACTAAACTATAATTCTGATGGCAACTACAATTCAGAGGTCAGAATGTCTAGACACCAGGTCCCTAAGGCTACTTCTTTCTGTGTTAACATTCCCTTAGAAGTTGTGGATGTGATAGCCCTTGAGTGGCAACCACCGTGGGAGCAGTTGGAATTGTCCTACGATGGCGCTTAAATTTTAAATGCACAATCTTGAACGTCATCGGATTAGTGGGTTTCACTGATTGCACAATGTATATTTTTTCCTCAACTACTTGCTATAAGGAAAACCCATATAATTTGAATTCAGTTTTGTTTAAATCGACGTTTCTGTTGTTTTACCTAAAAATGCATGTTTCAAATTCTTGTATTTTTATTAGATTAACTAAATTTTTATAAAATAAAGTAAATTTATAATAGCTCTTAACATTAGCTTCTGTATACTATGGACAAAAAACATGAAAATATTTTTTTTATTTATAAATTGGAGTGTCTTTTTGTAGTATTAAAATCATCACCTTTACTAAGTGCAAATCGATTTGCATTAACATTTTATACAATTTGTGTCTTGTCTGTTTGTTTCGACTAACCTCTGGAACGGCTGGATCGATTTAGTTGAACAGGACTTTCACTGGTGGAAGTTAAGCTTCTTTTATTTGAGAATAACAAAGGAAAACGCGGGCGGAGTTTAGGGTACATCTAGTCACGTATATGTAAAAAGTTATTACTTCACAGCCTATAATTAAAACACTTCGTTCTTTATCGTTTAAAATAGAGACGTTGTGTGTTGAGTGGCGGAACACAACCCTGCCGTACTTTTTATTATATAACTAGGGATTATCGAATCCATAACTTATCATATTAGTCAGACTCTGTTCCATTGCAATTGAAATAAATAAATATTTATTATCATATAAGATGCTCTCTTCTCTACTCTACTTAAGTACGCTATCTTCGAGATACAAGTGCGTTTTTCTATCGTAAAGTAATACAATTCGGATGTCGGTCGGATTGGAGACTCGAGACAAGTTATGTGGGCTCCGACCCGGCATACTCATTAAAAGCTCGAGTGCCAATAGCCGGGCCACATGAACCTCACGTGGCCTGGCACCTCGGAATCTCGCGAAGAGGCGAGCCAGGTCGCCGTGTTGTACAAGCGTTGCCTCGACGTGTATGTCATTCTATACATGCACAATACACAAAAAAAGACAGCATTCAGTACTCCCTCGCTATTATATATATAATTAAAATTGTGTCAAATTTTACACTCTTTTATCCGCGTAACTTTTGTATCAAAGTTTTTGCTTCATGTACTTATGTATGTAGATAAGTGTTTGAGTAAGTCACATAATGTATGTTTAATTTTTTTTAGCTTAGCGCCTTTACCCGCATTACAGGGTAGACAGGAAGTAGTCAAGACATTCGAGACATTGCGTGTTAGGTGGAACTCAACGCCGCGTTTTGTATTACCAGATTATTATTAATTAATAAATCAATTTTAACTCCACAGGCTGGTAAAAGAAGTGTGCGATCTTCAAGAAAGTATGGAAATGCTAAGATCCAAGATAGCAACGGCTGAGGGAACTCACCAGACCCTGCTGGGAGTCCGCGCGGGCCTGGAAGGGGAGCTCCGTAACAAAACCACCACGCTGTTTATTGACCGAGACCAGTGTATGGGGCTGCGTAGAGGGTACCCGGTGACAGCGGCCATCAAGTCTTAGTTGGCATTGTTTTGTTCTTGAATAAAAATTGAGTGCATCAAAATTGTTTTTTTTTTGAGTTTTTATTTTGGAATACCTTATTGCCTTTATATATTTACAACGTAAATGTTAAATTTAATATTTCTATATATTATGTTAATAAATATTTATATTAAAAAAATATGAAATAATATTTCAATGCACTAAAGTAAAGCATAGTTTAACTATTTTTTTTTATATTCTTCTGAGACTTCTGGGGTCTTAGTCTTATTGATACTCTACAATTAAATTAGAATAATTTTAATAAAAGTGCTAAGTGGCATTTAATAATTACAAAAATAAGCATTGTTTACAGTCAACAGTATACCAACTGCAACATCAAAATATATATACGTAGAATGGCAGGTGTAAGCGTGAATGTCACAGTAAGAATGAAGAAGAACGTGCTCAGGTAGTTTGGGCAAGTGGAAAGAATGAGCGATGAAAGAATGGTAAGAAAGATTTATGAAGCCAAGTTGTTGGGTACGAGAGGTCGGGGGAGACCTCGGTTGACCTTCGAAAACACGGTATCGAAGATACTGGAGGAAGGTCACGTAAAAAGTATGAGGACCCCCCAAAGGGCATGCATGAAGAGGATAATGAATGTGGACGAGGCGAAAGAGGTATGCAGGGGCCAACTCTCTGACTTCCCCACCAGGGATGAAGCATGAAGCTAAAAAAAAAAGGATTATATACATTCTTTTGCTTTGCTCATCTGCAATGAGTCATTGACTATGAGCAGATTTGGTGTGTTATGTTTTGCTAAATTCAGACATTGTGTATTGAGTGGCGGAACTCAATGCCACATTTTGTCTTACCAGAGCAAGAAAGTGAAAATGATTATAAATATAATTACTCTCCCAAGTGGGGATTGAACCCACAACCAATCAGTCAGACGCTCTCCCACTGCATCGCAACCGGCCTCTATAATCTATAGTTTAGTTCTTGAATATTGTACATATTCAAACACATTAAAAAACATATAGTTATGTATATTTATTTGCTTCCATAGAAGTTTCATATATTACAGAAAAAGATTTTACAATAACTATAGACACTACATATATTTATTATTTACATTTGTGTATAAATCATTTTATCTGGCATACGCTGGAACTGGAAGCTTGAGACCTTCTTTGGCTTCAAAAAATGTATATGATAATACTATTTCATCAACATACTCCATTTTAGGATCTTCATTGAACTCTGGATCTATGTAAAAAAATACTGGCATGTCTACCTGCAAATATATATTTTTCTTTACATTTCTTCTTATTTAAATCTTGATCAGACATAAGTATTCAAATACACCATCTTTGTTTTGCTTATTTTTAGTGAAATGACTGATATATTTTAGATTGAGATTACATTGTTTTGATCTCATGACATTCTACAAAATTTAGTTAATTTTGATTTTGATACAAAGCAATCCTACTTATCAATATTGTCTGTCTGTTTGTTTATATATAAACTTTTTCAGAATTACTAAAGAAATTTGAATAGTCCAATTAAATTATAAATAATAAGATAAAGTATCCTTTGCATAAGTTGGTTGTTATAATGGTGACCTTTTTATTGACATGAATACAAAATTTACTTAATATACAAAGGTATATTAAGTAAATTTTGTAGTAGTACCTGTTCATGAGGATTTAACATTTGCTCTTCAAAGCAGAAGCACTGGATTTTGTTAAAATACTGCCCCGCTTCGAAGGGAATTACATTGTAAGTGCTTATACCAATCACTGGCTTATCTGTGGGATTACGCGCTGTATAAAATGCTAAGGCAGTTTCTCCTGGCAACACCTGCAATCATGAAAATTTAGCATAAATTTGTTTTCATTTACAATGCACAATAATAGAAATTAAATATTCATGATTACATTCTTCTAAACTTACTGTTATATCTACTTGCTGTGGCTTAAAATTCCATTGCATGGAGGAAGCTACATCTGCATTGAAACGAATTTTGAGCGGCCGATCTTTAATTGGTTTCATATTACTAATCGAGTCATTTGCTTCAATTTGGCCTGTAGCGCCTCCATAGCTATATGCCTAGAAAATTTATTATAGTAAAAATAAATAAGTAAAATAGAATATGATTCTTACTGTTATCATTTAATCCATCAATTATTTAAATAATTGTAAGATAAGAACAATATCGAGAGGTTATTTTATTTCACCTGACAAAATATTCTGTATAAAGGCACAGCTGCGTAACTTAAACCGACTGTCATTACACCTATTGCTATCATATAGTTCATAGTAGATCGAATTTTCTTTTGTTCATGAGCCGCACGAAGAATATACAGATTCGGTAATACATTTTTAGGTACTAGTATATTAGAGGGAGTCCTGCAAAAAGTACTTCTTAATGGGTTAAAGTAACATTTTCTCATGGACAGTAACCTATTCATTTTGTCAATATTATTATTATGATGTTAAGAATTAAACTGCGGCATTTTATATAATATAAGTCTTCCGTAAATGAATAATTTTACAGCTTTGACATTTCAACTTCAGTTGACAGATGTTCAACATATATCTGTCAACAGTGACATCAGAGAAAAATATATATTAATCAATACTGGTAGTCCCGTTCGGGAAAAAGAGTTTCATTATATAATAAATATATAAAAACATTTTGTTATGGTTACCATATATTTGTTTCAACATAATATAATAAAAATGTTAAATGGCATAAATTTTATAAAAAGTAATATTTAAGATCTCCCATCTAAAAATATTTGTCTGTGGTACGTGATACACGTAGTTTCGGCGCGTTTTTTAAGTTTTAAGTAACTCTTGTGAATTTGCAGATTTATCGAAAAATATCCTGGTAAGTATTTACTTACTCTACACCTTATACAATAAAAATGAAATGACTACGTTGAACTTTACCGTAACTTTAATTATAACTATATTTAATATCACATTTAATATATTCACTTTGAGCGATGCATCATCCTTTGTATTCTATAGTTAGAACTTTGTGTTTCGTTTTGATGTGAGCGTCCGTGTGAGTCTTTTGATAAGCTTTGTAAGTGCAGTCTAAGAATGGGCAGCGAAACATTGGTTCCTTCCCACATTCGTAGGTAACATGTCGTCTGTACGTGCTTTTATGTCTATATTTTCTCTTGCATTTCTCACATTCAAAAGTGGAGTCACACTGGGACCAGTAGTTTTTAGTCTTCATAGGTACGATGGGCAACATATTGTGCATCATCGTTTTAAAGAAGTCCAGTTCACCTGAAACAAATTATATGCCAACAATTTATAAATAATTTCACTTACGTACCTACCATAATGTAACCATTGCAATATTCGTTGGGATTGGGGGTGCGATACACATAAAACAGTATTTATTAAAACTCAGAACATTTATTCTCATGCATATTGCAATTAAAACAAACCAAACACACTCCACTTTATAATAATTTATAAAATTAAAATATATCATTAGTATTTTGTGCTGCATTTAGTTTTCTGTTCTATATCGATACGCGATTTGAATTATTTGAACAATACGGTATACTTTATAAATACTGAACATTTTCATTTTTACATTCATTTTGGTAATATACTAATTTAATTGAGACATAAAAATTATCGTCAAGTTTATAAAGGTATCAAAAATATATAACATGTGTCCATACATCTTAAAATTGAAATCTGTATATTGCTATACATAAGTGTCGCATTTTTAGGATTGGATATAATACGAAAATTATAAACATTTCTCATGTCTCTTTACCTAACTCAGGTAAAACAACCCTTACAACAAACCCACCATTTAAACTCGTCATTTGTTAATTCAATTGAATATTATAAAATAATTAACAATGCTTTGGCACAAATCTATAAGTTAAAAAAATATTTAATAATTTATTAATCATAAATCTTGAAATATTAATACTTCAAAGTATTATTATAGTTTTCCTAAATGAAACTGGCATGTAGAGATGAAAGTTAAGGCGACTTTTATATAGAATTTTTTTTGTAAAATAAATCTTTATAATTAAAGTGTATAAGTATTTTTGTTAGAGATTAGCTAATATCATTTCCATACAACCTGTGGGTTGTGTACTTATTCATTAGACATACAAATCATTTAGTGCACATATAGTTTGTCTCCTAAAATATGAAAAAGTAAATTTTTAGATGAAACTTATTTATAATTGTTATGATTATAATTCAATTGACAAAAAAGGGGCAAGAGTCAAGGATAGGCTTCTATACGTTTCAGGCTACGCAAGAATGAGATACTATATATAACTGTACATATATATATATATATATATATATATATATATATATATATATATATATATATACATAATATTTTCTATCATTTGTAATTTAATATAATGTACAATAAAGTAGTACGAGTAGTTTATATTTTTTTTAATTATTGCTATTAATAAATGGCCAACTGTACAATTATTTCATCTTTCAAAGTTTCACTTGCACACGTATCACAGGTAATCTCTGGAACGATTGGACCAATTTTGAAGACTTACTGGCACAAACCTAAGAAGTAAGTTAGGGTACTTTTATTTTAGGAATAAAAAAATAAAGATCCGGATTTTAAATTTACGCAGACACAGTTTTATAACATAATTGATAAAAAAAATTATAACATCTACAATTTTCGTTTCACTGAAGAAGTGGATCTATATATGCACTGAATGGTAAACAAGTGAAGTCTAATGTGTACACTCCATATGCCATTTAATATTATTGAGACTTGAGAAGACTATCGGAAATTTAATATTAAATATTTTAAACTTTCTTTAGTAAAACACGGTCTTGGTCATAAATATGCGTTAACAACTACATACTAAAAGAATCTAGCCTCAAATTCTTATTTGCACGAAGACCGCTACATAATCCAGCAAAATTTGTATCTTTTTTGTATATGAAACAATATAAATAAAATCATTATAACTTAACAATATTTTTCTCTTTGTTATTATAGTAACCATTTAAATAAGGACTTATAATAGCACGTTTATATTTTTCAATACAACTGAATTTAGTATTATTATTGATACACTAAGAATTATTAAATATTAATTAAAATTAAAATTTAAATGTATTTATGTAAAGCAGGATTTGCACTGCGCTTTTTGAAATCGATTGTAGTCCACATTTTTCAGAGGGACTTTCGTGCTATTATGGGAGCATTTTTAAAATGATTACCATATTTAATAATTTTATTAGAATAAAGCTAAAATCGCTCAACTTTTATTTGTTGTAGATCTAAATTTTGACATGAAAATTTTTACATAGCTGCCCCTACGAAAACAGGAAAAATGTAAGTTTTTTCTATAGTTATTTTATATATAAGATCGTTGTAATGCTTGCTTGAACCAAATTTTAGTTCGTAAATATTAATTTATAATGTTACAATTTCATCGTCATTTTCCCAAATTTGTTAAGTCACTTTGTTATTAAAGAATATTTGGTGGGTTTTATTTAAAATAGAAATGATCAAAAGGGTCTCTTGTAAACATCTTGACATATCAATATGCTTATATTAGTACAGTCAGGGCAACGTTAGGCAAAATCCGCACATAGCGTTTCTAATTTACAATAAAAATCGTTTTATCATAAAACGATGCTTTAACACGTGAGATAAAAAATATATGTATAAACTTAAATACAAAACATTATACTTACTTAGTAACAATATATTAGGCGTTATTAAGGCACTTACCAAGGCTAGAATCGATCTAGATTCTTTGGTATAAAATATTGCGTGTTTCGATTTGAACTCTAAAAGGTAACTTATTATTAACAATAACAAATGCAAATATCATATTATACATTTTAACAAAAATACTGAAACTATAATACAGTTATTTGGTTTCGTATAAATTACTTTGATAAATTTCTTTGGCAACAAGGAACACACACTAAACAAAAATTAATAACAAGAACAAGATAATATAACAAACTACAATTAAAATTACAAAAAAAACATGTCTTACGTATATACTAAATTAAAGTGAACATTGTCACCGAAAACCAAAATTTCATATTAAAATCTCGGTGGTAACTATAAATATTATGCTAATTATTATGTCGCTGCCTTCCGTATCGTCTGCTTCCTGAGTAGGTACATCTATAAAACGTTTTGCATGAAATGCACTTTCATGTATAAATTTTATCAAAATATAAAAGTAAAATACAATTTCTAATTATTTGTCTAAGTTACGTCTACTGTCTACTACGAATAGATCTAGCGTCGCAAGGTTTCACAACAATCACGTGATCGTGTGTAGCACGTGTGTGCCTATGTAGATTATATTTAATAAATATGTATATAAATCAAAATGCCGTTGTGTAAATTGTTTAGAATTAAAAAATATTTTGATCGGTTAATCACTGGCAAACAAATATTCCGCGGTCCGACGGGCGCTTCCGACGACGTTTGTCTTCTTTTAAGTATTGCTATGATCTTCATCAACTGTAACATAAATATTGAAAGAGATGTTTATAAATTTTTATTAATCATTGATATATTTTTATTAAATGCTTAGATTATTAAAAAAATATACAGAATAATATCACTTTACGAGTAGGCCGTAGGCAATTTTACAAAATTTCACATAGAAGCAACAAAAAATATATAACTTATGCCGTAGCAAAATGAAAAAATATAACTTAAAAAAGCTAAACAAGCGTAAATAAGAAGTGATGACGCGTGGATTTTAATATATAAATGCGGCTTGATAAAATATGTGAGTACATTTGACGGTATATGTACAGTTAGTGTTGTTAATAAGCCCAATGAATGCCCGATATGTCCCCGTTAGCCGGTTAGTTATACAATAGGTTTACTGACATTGAGTTTCGTCATTCCGACACGAAATCCACCTTCTCCGGTAAATCTTTGTGTAGATGCCTCTCGTGTAGAAGCAGATTATGCTTTTGATAGGCGCGATATACACAGTATGGGCACTTGAAACTCGGCTGTTTTCTACACTCGTATTTAATATGCCGCTGCAGAGAGCCTTTGTGCTTGTATTTGTTCCCACAATCCACGCACTCATACAGCGTCCAGGCTTTGCCACCGCTGAGCCCGGGCGTACCGTAACCCAATATATATGGCGTGTACAACTGTGCAACTGAAATTGAAACGCAAATAAAAATAAATACGTGCAAATAATAAGCTGCCACCGTAACAATAAGCCAAACCCAAGTGCTGACGTGAGAAGCGTAGGATAATGCACCATGTCTCCCATTAATTTGTTCCTTTTCTATTATACTAATGCTACTTTCCTAGTAACCCTTTAAATAACATGCGACCATTTGAAATATAGGAAACCAGTTTCACATTCAATCTTATTGAGTGAATATGAAACGTTAATAACGTAAATGTTAAAATAAGAGAACATGCAGTGTTAAAATCCAGGATTTGTTAAATCGTTAATAATCTTAGTTACCGTAATTAGTCCGTAGATATACAGCCCGATCGTAGTCATTTATTCTAGGTCAACTTATGATAAATAAAAACTAGATAATATCAAGAATAGCAACTTTATTAAAAATACAAAAAGGTTATAAAATACAATCAAATGCGTATAATCACTGTAACTTCTTATTGTCAGATTATATGCTACAGTATGTCGAATGCTCTAGGTGGCATTCGTTCTTACTAAACGGCGTCGTCTATCGTGGTATCACTTGGATCGGGGACTTTTCGTCATTGAATGAAATAACTCGCAATGCAATACGCGCAATTACGTTAATTTGAGAATATCCTTATCACAGCTATGTTGTACTTAAAAATATGTTCGGAAATACGTGAGTAACATTTTGTTCCGTCGCCGGTCGCAGCGGTTATTGTCAAAGATCACAACCTAGACGTATTGCAATAATAAGTTACATAACATGATTGATTTGACCGAAACATTCTGTTGTAAACATTTTAAATCCTAATGACTAACTTTTCGAAGGCACTTAATGTTATTGAAATGACTTTGAATGGTTGTACTTAACGAGTTCTACATATTGATTGTATGATGGTAACTCCTGCAGCTAAAATTCTAATCAATTATCGCGGAAACAAAATCATTCGTGTCAAAAACTAGGCCTCTCATAAACGGAACAGGGTGAAATATAGACGCGAAAGATTCTGCTCGACGCGATATCGCTAACTTATAATATCTAAATGGTAATGTATAAAAAATACTTAAACGCTAAGTGGAAGATTTTGATATCGTCCTAATATGACATGATTTGTGCGGGTCACTAGTGATAATCCCTCAATGGCAGTGTCTATACAAGTGTAGTCTAAAATTTAACAAACAATTTTAATAAGGCACTCGTTTCCACTGGTCTAGACCTATCTAACACAACAATTGGCCCCAAGTATAACATCAAATAACGTGTCACTACACATTCATCTCCAGGAACTTACGATTAATACCTCTTATATAATATACGATCCCGTCTCCGCGCACGTCGCACGGACCGGCTTTACGCTCTAGATTAATATAAAATAAATGCATTACACGTAAAGAGATCTAAAATAATTGAAAAAGTAAAAAAAAATTAACTTACATTGAGTATTACAAAGATAATGGAACATGCATTATGGCAAAGACCTAAAACTTGCATACTAAGCGACGAATAGCTTCATTTTAATTAATAACTATGTAAAAGTATAAAACAAAGAACGCATCCGTTCATAACTCTTCCATTCTCACTATATTAGGTACCTACTTACGTCGCACATAATCTCGACAAAACAAGTGTACGAACGAAGTGTACGTAGGTATGTTATATCTGCCAACGATTATAATCTCGTAATCAATGTTAAAATTTAGTCCGTAGTAACTGTAACTGGTAACAAGGAGTAAACTTTCTAAGCAACGATCTAGCAAAGCTACACGCCCAACGTTGTCGAACACCAGGAATGATAATTTACACGATAAATGCTGTACATAAAAATATATAAAAGCGTAACTATACAAATCACTTTCCTTAACGTACTGGATAAATGCAACAGTCGCTCACACCGCTGCAAAAACTGGAACCAGTGTCAATACTAAGAGAAATTCGACGCGAGATTAAATTCATACAGTATGTATAGCGGTAACGAGCCAGGCGACTACATCTAACGTGACCGTCCCGAGTCACTATCACAAGAGAGATTTCATCACATTTATCACAATCGGCAATAATCTTGAGGAGCCTGAATAGATATAAGCAAAGGTTGAGGAGTGTTGGAGCGTCTTGCCACGTGGGCGGTGGGCGGCGGCCGGCTAGGTGCACGCGTCCACGTTATCCTGCTTGATGTACTGTTCGGGCTTCATGTGCACCTCGCGATGCATTCGCTCCATGTGGCGCGCGATGTGCATCTTCTGCTTGGCGCGGTAGACGCAGTAGGGGCACTGGAACTGTGGCTCCTTGCCGCACTCCCACTTCTGATGGTTGCGCAGCGAGGACTTGAGCTTGTAGACGCGGCCGCAGTCAGGGCACGTGAAGCTGGGCTCGCCGGGCGCGGGCGGTAGCGCCGGCGCCGCCACGCGCATGCCCGCCACCAGCGGCAGCGCCAGGCGCGCCGACCACTGCTCCCACGACAGCCCGCCCAGCCGCGTGAACGACGCGTCCTCCCCCCCTGCGCCCGCGCCCCCGCCGCCGACACCCGCACCCGCGCCCGCGCCTGCAACAGCGACACCGTCACTACACGTGCCACACGCACAAACGCGCGCCACACACACATTCGACATTCCCGAGTGTTAACCAGTACAAGCACAATTATACATACATGTTATATACGATACTATACTATATCATACTGATACGACTCACATATTATATATACATACATACCATACAAATAAATACATAACATAAAATATATATATAAATAAATATATACATACACAAATATGACAGATACATATACATACGATACATATTCTACTGTGAGTGTCCACCGAGTGCTGTGATGAAAGCTTTGCAAAAGGAAAGTAAAAAAAAAGAACAAAAAGGAATCATATAACGTTTATTTTTAAAGGTCCAAACGGTCAATGATTTCGAAGGTAGTCTAATGGTAGGTTTGAAAGGTTCCTGCGGTACACGGTTTCTGTAACGGTTCACTCTGAGTGTAATCTGAGCGAACGTGTACGAGGAGACTCATGGCATTGTATAGTATGAGCGACAAGGTTTTGGGTTTAGTCACTGTGTGCGCTATTCTAAATAACTTTTGTTAATTAAATGTAGTCTCCCGACCCCATGGGCTTTCTTGTCTACCTGAAATTATTAATTATATTAGTATGAACGAAAAGGAAAAGAAAAACAAAACAATGCAAAAGTCAAAAAGCAAGCGGTGAATCATGCGTTCATGCACTGTTAAGTAAAACAAAAATAAAATAAAGACGATGCAAACTCACCTAACAACATAATGTAAAAAAAAAAACAACAAATGCAAAAAAAGGGGTAAATAAAAAATAAAAAAAAGTATAATTGTACACTATATTTATATTTTATTAAACTTTTCTACCAAGTAAACCCCAATATATTCATATAAAAGTCACTCTAACTAATTCAATCCAATAATAACATTAACAAACAATGTGAACATCGTAACATTCGAATTTAATTCTATCATACAATTAATACCTAAAACCTTCAACTAGCTTGATATGATGAAACATTGCATTCATTATTATCCATTATTCAATGCTTAGCAATTACTTTACTCATAACAAATAACATCTTTTAAGTTACACCAACTTTAAACTAATACTGACTTTGGTCAAATAGCTTTGTTATCCTAAATTAACAACAAAAAATATCAACAGTCAATATGATAAAAGAAACTTGATTATTGCGATAAAATATCAGATAATATCAAACAACATTTTTTTTTTTAAATTTTGAACACATTTTTAACCCAGCTAACCGAAATATACCACATAATAATGTATATAATAAATATTTTATATTATCTACAGGTAACATTGTAGGCACATAGTCGATGAGCTCGCTTACCTAACTGTGGACGTTGCGTCCCACAATACGCTACGGACCTCGCGGTCGAAAAACCATCATTAACCTAATAAATAATAATACAACTATTAAATTATAAACTTTGGATCGTCTACGAACGGGAAGACAAGTAAATGGTCCCTGATAAATTGTTACATAATTTAAATTATAATATAAACAAAGTTTCAGGTGGAGAACATTATAGAAAATTTTACCCGTGTCGAAAGTGCTACCTTTCCGCGACTCTAAATAAATGTAACAGTGACTCAAATGAATATCAACATTTATATAATATCAATTGCACTAAGTTTTCATATTTTGGAATTATTCCATAAAAGGAATGTTAGGATACTAAAACTAGACAAATTCGAGTTAACACATAGCTCGCGGCGCAGAACGCGTTCTGCGCACGAAAACAACCTCTCAGGTCGGACTTGACATTTGGAAGGGGACTCGACCGACGGTCGGCGAAATAAATACAATAAAAACGTTCTCGCGAACTAAATACTTAGGGTCAGTCTTAACTACGACGATAAACTCTAAAACAAAAAACAACAAATTAACTCTAATGCCGTTAGGGAATGTGCAAATTATAACTATTATCTTTAGTGTATATTAAAAATGTCTTTAACAAAATAAAATGTAAATATAAATAATATTATTGCAGTACCGATTTGGTTGGGTATCTACTTTGGTCTGTCGTGCGTGTGTGTGTGTGTCTAGGCGGGCGTCTTCTTGTTGCGGCGCACCTTGTTGCTCGCGTAGACGTACCACTCGGTGTTGTGGTGCTTGCGGATGTGCACGCCGAGGTTGCCGCGCTGCTTGGCCTTGTAGGAGCAGTAGGGGCACTGGTGGCTGGGCGCCTTGCCGCCGCACTCCACGTTCTCGTGGCGGCGCAGCGTGGACTTCCAGCGGTAGCGCTTGCCGCAGTGGCGGCACTCGAACTGGCGGCTCGCGTCCGAGTCGCGGCGCGCCGGCTTGCCGTCGGCGTCGGCGTCGGCGGCGTCGCCCGCGTCCGGCGCGCCGTAGTAGCCGTCGCCCTCGTCGGGCAGCACGATGTCGTCCGTGTCGTCGTACTCGGCGTCCGCGTCCGAGTCGCGCTCGTCCGGCTGCCGCTTGAGCGTGTTGTTGTTCTGCAGGAAGGCCTGCTGCAGCAGGTGCGTCTTGAGCGAGTCGGGGATGTCGGACAGGGTGTCGAGGGGCGAGAGGGCGTTGAGGGCGGGGAGGAGGCGGGGCGGGGGCGCGAGCGCGGCCAGCGACTGCGACTGCGCGCGCTGCGCCGACAGCAGCGATAACAGAGCCGACGGCAGGCCGTCCTTGCGCACCTCTGAAATACAACACATTAACGGTATTGCAAATAATAACTCAAGCGCTACTGCGGGCGACGCCTTGTTAATAACTACCAGAGGCTAAAATAAAATTAAGGAACCAAAGAAATGCGTTATAATAATAAAAAAATATAAAATAAAATTATAATAATTTCGGTTAGAAATCATAGGAGGCGAAGCTTCTAATTCATGCAGACATGCACAAACCGAACGTCTCCGCGTTCGACTTATCTTCCCATAAGAGCGGAAAACGGGCGGCGAGGGGGCGAAATCAAAGGTCGGTGACGAGATACATCGTTTAATAGTAAAAATATATCATCGAATATCGATCGCATAATACAATAAGTATACGAGGCTCGTTAATGTTTAGAACGAATATAATCTAAAAGGAAGCCGGCGCGGCGAGTAAGGCACTTGGGTGAGCGCGTGGCGCGCTGACGTCACTTGACGCCGAGCGGCGCGGCGTGGTCGGGCGGCGCGGCGTGCGCGGGGTGCTTCTTCTCGATGTGTTTCTTGAGCTCGTTGCGGCGGTGCTTGCTGTAGGAGCAGTGCGGGCACTTGTACTGCGGCTCGCGGCCGCACTCGAGCGTCACGTGGCGCACGAGGTTCTTGCGCGCGTTGTAGCAGCGGTGGCAGTTCGGGCAGCGGTAGCCCTTGTCCGTCTTGTACTGCGCGCACGGCAGCTGCTGCGCGCCGCGCGGGTAGATGTGGTAGCGCGAGTCGGGCTTGGTGTCGGGCGCCGGCGCGGGCTCGGGCTCGGGCTCCGGCTCGGCCTTGGGCTTGGCCGGGGGTTTTGCGGCGGCGCGCTCCGGCGATTTGGCTCGCAGGCGCTTGTTCTCCTTGGCGTCATCGTGCGCGGGCGCGTGGGCGGGCGCGAGTGCGGGCGCGGGCGCGGGCGTCGCGGCGGGCGCGCTCACGTTCTTTAGAATGGCGAGGGTGGTCGCAAATGTCTCCTCGCTCACTTTTTTACTACGTGTCATGATACTGTGTCTCGGTGTCGTCCTTCTCCCTGAAATGAAAATTTCAGTACAGTCCGGATTATCACTTGTGACTTTCGCGTGTACCGTAACGAATACTGAGAAGCTAAAGAAAAAAAACAAAATATAGCAAAATATGTATATTCAAACAAAAGAAACGCCTAGTTATTAATCAACAAAAATATAACGTAAACTTTTTTACTTCAAAACAAAATATAATTTTTAAAAAATAAAAACTTCTTATTTTAATCAACAAACTATCCAAAACTTAACTACAACAAAAAAATAATCAAATGGCACTGGCTTAATAAAAGTAAACAAAAAAAAACATGATTTTAACGTAACATAAACTATTCCCAACAATTCATGTTATAAAGAAACAAAATAAAGAAAGTAAAAAAAATTAACAAAGTAAAAGCAACAAAAATGAAAATAGATCAATGAACAAGTTCCGGCTTGTCCTGCGCGTGGTCGGGCGCGCCGTGCTTGTGCGCTATGTGCATAGTCAAAGTCTTTTTCTGTGAATATTTTTTGCCACATTTCTCGCAAGCGAACTGCGGCCCAGTGATGCATTCGTATTTCTCATGCCTCAACTTATTCCTTCGATACTTGTACTGTTTCTTCTTACAAATAGAGCAAACGTACTTTCTGTCTGTATGTTGACCATCTTTTACCATATCGCGGTTTCTTTTAAATTTTCTCTGACCTTTGATAGCAGTTCTTTTTTTATATGGTTTTCTACCTCTAACCTTCCCGCTTTCGACTAATCCCTCCTTACTCTCTGTCTTCACATTGTTACTTTTAAGGTACCCGCGTGTTAATGGAAAAGGAGTTTTGGTGTAATTCAAGGTACTTGTTAGATCTGTGGATGGTTCTGGAAGGCGAAATAATGAAAGCGAGAATAAGGTTAAGAAGCATTACAATTAGTTGCACAGGTAAATGACAAATGTAATGTTTTTTTTTATAAGTGTAGATAATCAAGGATTAAACAAAAAAATGAATGAAGTAAGGGTGTAGTCATGCCGGGACAGCGTAGCGTGAGGAGTATGCACAAGGAGTAGGTAGCGATGACATTCGAATGTCCTATCCTAGTTTGTAATAACGTTGTAATAACTTTTACACGTCCGCCCTAATCTTTATTCATTTTGTTACATTTTTATTAAAAGATGAAATGAAATGCGCATCCACTAGGAAATTATCATGCCCGTTTTCTATAAGTTTGAATAAAAAAAAATATCTGACCTAGTGAACATGCACGTTGGCAAAAAAAAATTGACAAAAATTAACTTCAAACATGAATTGCTAAGAAGACATCTGCAGTGAAATCACATGTGAATGCAAATAAAGAAAAAAATAAATAATAAATAAATAAGCCACATAAACCATCAAACTACGACAAAAATGAATAATTTGATTTACCTTGTAAAATTCAGGGCGCGCGCGGAGGGTCCACTCTTCTACGACAAATGATCTGATGAGGTCACACAACTGGCGAGAACACGGTACGCTCAACTCGGTAGCAACGATAACAAAGTACTACTGACAATATAATCAAATAAGGTTATTTTTCTGGCTTTATTTGCTTTGGATTAGATTGCGTGTGGTGCCAAACGATATAAAAACTAATATTCTACTTATAAACGCATAATCGATACGAACTCGTACTCACCGGCTCATAATCCACTCCGTAACATTACAATGTTAAAGATTAATAAGTTAGCACTAATATATATATATATATATAAATACGTATAATTACGTTACATACGGACGCTATGATACTGTGACGGTAGGTAAACACTAATGAAGCATGCAATGATCTACTCGAATCCCATATCACAAACAAAGCGAATACACAGTACACTACACTAACTAGTGGTATAATAGAGTGAACCTATACTTACCTTCGCGCATACCTCGCCTCAAGGGCTACAAACAATAAAACAATACCTCTTTACCGTTACCTTTACCTCGGTCTGAAATATCCTAAAATTTATATATAGGAAATATAAAATTGCAATAAGATTAGTAATTTATAATATTAATATTAGATAGTAATTATTAAAGGTTGAAATTTCACATGTGAAAACACTAGCACTCTCGTATCCGCTGTTGTGGTATATAATATTTATATATAACAAGATAAATACATTATTTTAAGCAATGACTGTTTGTCTGTTTTCAAATTATGGGAAGACATTGCGCATTTCATCCGTTCCTTGTACATCTGGGGCAATCAACTTTCTTTGAATATATAAAAAACAAAAGTCACTACTACATATATACATTGGAAATAAATATATTAAAAGTTCATTGCACCAGAAACAAACATCTCGAGTCCCACGTAACATCTTGTATTGTGAGTTGACACAACTTAATAATATGAATATATAATAAATAATACTTGCAATACAAGATGTTCCAAGTTGATAGCTTTTACAGGCACTCTGGTGTGCGCAGACGTGCCCGTAACAGCGATCGCTATAATCATAGCAGCTTACCTTGAGTCTCTCGAACACTATCATTTGAATTCATCATTTCATCTTGAGATCTTTCCATATGCCATTGAAAATCTGAAATTATGGAAATAAATCACACCTTTACCTTTACTCGCATTTGCAAGCGTTCTCAAATCTAAGAAATGACCGACAATTTATAGTCTGAATGTGATAAAAATATATATTTTCACGCTTTACCCGTGAATAGGCAGTCAAAGAGAAAGAAACGACAAATGTTACAGTCGCATGTTCAAAAAAAATATTATAATTACTTTAATTGTACAGCATATTGTATTGATAAATTAAATAAAAACATGACATTAAAAAATGAATACAAATCAATCTTATGCCTAAGCCATCTCTTCCAGACTACGTTTAGGCCAAAGAAGTCGTTGCAATCATAAAAAAATCTATTTTATTAAATAAAACAAAAGAATTGTTAGTGCAGTCATGTCACGTCAGGTTCCCCGCTCTGCATTTGTATGTGTTCAATAAGCGCACACTCACTGCGTACGACGTCGTTGTGCGTGACAGAGGGCTGCTCCTCCGCGTCCTCGTCCAGCGTGAGGTCCTCCACGCCGTCGCGCGACACCTCCTCCTTGAGCGGCAGGTCGTCGGCGGGCGCGTCGGGCGCGGGCGCGGGCGCGGCGCTCGCCTCCGACGACATGCGGCGCGCTTTCTTCCGGCGCCGCGTCGGGCTCATGGAGCCTTCGCGGCTGTCGATGCTGCCATCTCGCACCTGGTAAGCGTTCAATATATTTTTAATCATTACTTATTTATTTTTGGAAGTCATTGTGTAATGAGATGTCGTCGGGGGAATAATCATATTTAAATTAGTTCATTTCTTCACTCTGGTCACGTGAAGTACAGCAGTGAGCTCTGAATATGCAATGGATAGGGCGAAAACTAGAGAATGGAGTGTCTCAACACTGGGTGCTAAGCTGTTATTTTTTTTATAATAAGATTTTTGATTTACGCGATTTTTATACATTTTAAATGAAACTATTTTAGCCGTATTAATCGCGTATATTTTGGTATTAGAAAATACATTTTGGACACCTGACGTTTCGAACACTTTACGGTAGTCCGTGGTCACAGGTAGACTGAGGTGACATTCGTCTGTCAGTTGATAGTTTGATATAATTAATTTTTTGTATAATTCTATTCTTTATTACACTGACAATTACACATTGTCATTGTTTTATTAAACAATAAAAAATTTAAAGGATTCCTACTAAAGATTTTCAATGAGAAAACATTATTATAAAAATATCAATATAGTTTTTAAAACAGTGTTTTTATACATTATGTTAATATAGACAAACAAACTTTTAATTGTATGGAACAGTCTTGCCTATGATACTTTTTTGACATGTGTTATAAATTGTTGGTAATAGACAAAAATCTGTGTTTATATGAATCTATTTTATGATTATGTAAAAAGGTCTTCATAAAACATATATACCTAAGCTTTAAAATCATTATAAAATCTTTTAAATTTGGTCTTTAAAGTAATTTTGAATGTTTTTTGATGTAATACAGTACTAACAGAAACTACTACAAACTTTTCAAAATATGAAATAAGTTTCAGATCGAGTATCAGTAACTCCAACTTCTAAATACTAATGGACATGTTTATTTTGAGCATTTGCATTGTTACAAATTGAATTATGATTAGTGGTAAGAATCCCACAATGACCTTCAACGGCAATTCCATGTATATTTAGAAGCACTTAAGTTATTTTGTAATTGTACTACAAAAACTAACATTATGATAGTTTTAAAAAACTAACAATTTTGAAGTTTGTGTAACATAGAACTACTCAAGGTCAACCATATTTATTTATGGTTGTAAACATAAACAGTAAAAGAAATTTTTTTGTACATAAACAATTGATAATTAAATACATACAAGAAATGGTAAGAAATCTTGTAATAGATATTTATAGTTGACCTGTGAATTATTTTTTAAGCAGTATAAATTAAAATACTTTGCAAAAAAGAAAAAATTGTAAAGACATTTTTTTTATTATTTTTCAAATATTTTAATTTCACTGAGAACTTTCATATACAAATATTTTAGTGTACAACAAATAAAAGTGCAACCGTACATCCTAAATTTTGAAATATATACATACAAGAGTATTTAGTATGTTTGTATGTTAAGATAAATGACTAAAGCCATTGCAAAGCTAATTAATTTAATGACATAGATCATAAAAATTAGCTTAATGTTCCATGAATAGTTCTTTGTAACATCAAATTACGCATAAATATGTCATATTGTGTAATAAAGTAAATTATTTATTAATATGCAAAAGCAATATATAATATAAAAAACTTATTTAGTTATTTTTCATAAATTATTTTAAATAAACAAGAAAAGTTTTTATTTTAAAGTTGCTATATAATGCTTATTTTGATCTTTTTTCATTTGCTCCAGTTGGAATATATGATGATAGAATCATGTCCCGCGTATTATGTTACATGTTTACACAAGTTTATGTTAGCACAATTGCTTATAGGCAACTAATCAAAAATATTTAGTGAATCGATTAGCATATTGTTTGTTCTTTCATTTGGCATGTTAATAATTAATTATATGGAGGGTAATTTAAAAATTCTTTTGAACTTTTGATTAAATACACTACCTACATTATACTTAATAGTTTATTTTCAATATAGATACCTATAAATTATTAGATTTCATATTGTTTATAATGATTATGTTATATTAGTTTTCTTTTTAAGTTATGCAATAATAAAAAATAAAAATAAATAATATATTATGTAAGGAATAATGTTTATTTACTTGTGGTGGTGGAGAGGGGGCGCGTGGCGGGTGTGCAGTTGCTTGGGCAGGGCGCGACGGTGGCCTCGATGGCTTGTTATCTGAGAGACCTTTGATTTGTAGGGACTCTGCTGCTTTGAGCAGAGCCGCTAGCTGGTCTTGAGATATGTTCACTTCTCCACGGTACATATAATCCATCATAGCTCTTAATTCAGCATATTTAACATCTTTTAATATAATTATTGGATGTTTGTCATACTGTTGGGATAGTACACTCTGAAACAATTATAATGTTATTTATAATTACTTATAAATATGCAATGCACTTTACATAGTTGTTAAATTTAGCTTTTGTTTTTTTTTGTAAAAAAATTTATTGTTTTCAAATCAACTTAATAACACATAATTAGGGTATAATTAATAAATCAATTACTGGTGACATTGTAAGTTAGTTTAATGTTGGCATTTGTAATAGTTTTTAAAACGAGTATTTAGAAAAGTGGTAGCAACAACTTTCAATTGCCAACTCATCTATACATTAATCTAAACTAATTGCAAACATATGAAAGCTAGAACGAAACAACTGGAATGTTTATTAGAGCAAAACTGTGCTGCCTGCAACTAAGTTATACATGATACCAATTGACCTAGATAACGAATTAGCATCGTACCAACCTCGAAATAGGGACTGCATGCAGATAGCACTACTTTGTGTGCTTTGAGCGTCTGTCCTTCAGCAGCTAGTGTGCAGTCCACGTGAATGCCCTTCTCCAGCAGTGTGTCGAACACGGAGACCAGCGTCGACTGGTGGTTGTTCCACCGCAAGCAGAACTGCTGGTCGTCGTCCATGGTGTCCTCGTGCCACGCGCCGCGCCCTTCGTCCTACGACACCCAACACTTAATTGACACTGGCTATCTACGTCTAAACTCTACGCTCTAAACACCACGCAGTAATTAGGCCATTGCGAAAACTTTACTCGAACCACTTAAATATTCCATACGACGTGTTTGTCACTATACAACGCAAATTATCTCACCGATTTACTTCATATGATGAGATCACGCCTCAACTTAACTAAATTAACTTTATGGACCACATACGAGTCGTCGTAAGCGACGCGGCACAAAGAAAATGGCCGCTTTTCCAGCGCGACAAAAAATAAAATGGCGACGAAAATTCTAAGTTTTACTATTTTCTGGCCAAAGTATTCGCGACACAGTAACAGAATCAACAAAAATGTACACACGATACATGGGGAACTTCAAAAAAGTTTCAAACTCGCTAAAAACTTTTTGAAACTTTACTTCGAAAGTTCACAAGTGGAAATTTTCAAGATGAAAAGTCGTAAGAGCAAGGTAAGCACTTGTCGGATTCATTATGGTTTACAAAACATCGTTGGCACTTACCTCGACTATTTCATTCACTATATTAAAGATAATTAGAAGTCGTGTTTCTTCTCAATGTAAACGCGACACAGTTGTTTTATAATCAACACATTTGCTTTGCACACCCGCCAGCTTTCTTAGAATGAAAATACTAAACTATACTATGTTGCAAGTTTAGCGAAGCGAAAGGCACCTCTACTAAAACCCAAACGAAGTACAAGTTGGAAGCGAGCAAACGAATGACCCAAAATAAGCTCTAATAATGTTGCCATTGTCAATAATAAAGAAAGCTTGTAAATGGCTCATTTGTTAAATATTCGATTATTCACAATATTTTCTAGTATGAAAACATTAAATAATACATTAATTATAATATATTTATGTCAATAATCAGTTTTACTTGTTTATCGCAATGTAAAGTAATGTAAATACTGTAATCTATTCTATAGAACTATTCAATTAGTTCAGCCTTGACCTACTTTTATATGAAATCGTCTCGTGATTTATGTCACTCAGTAATAATTATGTCCATAAATGTGGAGTCATTAAAAAAAAATTACAATAATTTCAGTGTTAAAATCGAATATAATACTAAGTGATTTTATGTAACTGCGTATTTCTTAAGTTTTCTAGGCAAAGCAGCGCCATCTACAACGTGGCATTCGAACTCATTCAAACTATAAAAACAAACAACTAAACTTGCAAATGCTAATAAATGTTCGAACTAATTTGAATGATAATATTATTTATTTATTTCTTTCTCTTTTATATGGTATACAAATGGTTGATTTAGAACGTCGACGCGATTACTGCTTCCCTATTGTTATTGCCTTAATCGACACGACGGATGTCGTACTAGTTAACGTTACTATGTATCGTGCAGTCGTACTAGTATATATAACATACTGTATATATTTCTGATTTAGCTTGCTGCACTAAAGCGTGCATTGCATAATATAATACATACTCGGTGTCTGCAAGTAATGTTTCAAATATGCAAGGAAATAGAAAGTGTTCCTTCAAAAAGGGTTAATTGCTTTCGGGAGTTATTTTATTGCTCTCAATGTCTAATATAACATATGTACATTTGTTCGTCTGTCGGACTCTTATAGAAGATAAGATTTAATATCCTTTTACTCTTGTTTAAAAGTCAAACATCATCGTCATCCATCTCCCATCCCAACAACGACGTTTATTGCTGAGCTAATCAACAAAATGCTTCATTTTGAAATTCAAACATCAATATGTGCTATCCTTACTAAATTTTAATTAATAATTTACAAAATTATCATAAGCCATCACAATATTCTTTTTTAAATTTATCTATTTATTATATTCCAGAACCCTACTTAAGCTATACCCCGCACAGCTTAAAAAGTTCAAAGAATGAAAGAGGACGTGCGAGTCTAGAAGTTTTAATAAATTTTCACAACAAATGTTGATTGAGTCACTAAACATGTAATTAGTGAACAAATATCTTCTTTTATTGCGCGCATTAAATGTTTTTCCTTTATAGCAATGAGTTGTCGTCGGCTTCATTTCGTACAACCAAACAAACTTAGATATGATTTGTTCGCAGTGCTTACGTCATTTTCGTAACATCATTATTGTCAACTTTGTAGCTAAGGCAAATGATGACATAATATGTTTCGATAAATGATTATGAAGTTACCTATAACAATGATTTGTTATTAAGAATCATGTGAATCTGGAAAAACTAAGGAAGTCTTTTTTATTTTTTTTTTTATTTAGTCTCACAGTAGTAGAAACGTTATGTTTTGTTATATTTCTATAATAAAAATCCGAAATAGGTTTATAATATATTTTGAAGTTTTAAGTATAAACAGACTTTGAAGATTTTAAAGTTTTAAGTATAAACAGGCAGACGAACAGATATTAACAATAAAAACCAATGTCGTGATGACCTATAAAAGCTATTACGAAATTACAAACTCATGGATAACTCAACCGTATTTCACGTCGCATTCTCTGAAAATTATAATTGAAAATATGCCCAAAAAGTTATTTTAGCTTTAGAAGAGTTGAGCAGCAAATTTTACTATACACCTTAATGTTGCTTCCATTCTTAGATAATGTCACTGAGATAAATCCGTATTCAGTGTGCCTCCTAGTGGCAAGTGTCAAAAGAATTTTAGCCCAGATATTGGAAATTTGGAAGTTTTAATTGATGGCATTAATATTATTAAAAACTGTACCAAGTTAAGGCTTAAAACTTTTCTATTTCATTTAATTATATTACTTAGTTCTTTTAGAAGTTATTTCCATCTTGACTCCATTATTTATCGATCGTTTGCCAACGACATTTGTTTGGTTTAAACATTGGGAACACCTTACGAGAAATCTAATACTTATTAATAATTATTACAAGTTAGAATTTTTTAAATTAACAAGTAATCAATAAGGATCTTGTTATAAAAGCGTTATTTTATTATCAAAAGTTTTTGTTTTGTTATATTGTAAGCTAAGCTTTTATAAGAGGCCATCGTGACGCATTGGGACTGTATATGACTGTGAAGACGATTGGTTATGGGTTCGATTCCTATTCGGAGATTCTGATTATATTTGAAATTTCTATCTCTCTGGAAAGACAAAAAGCGGCATTGAGTTAGCCACTAAAACGAATTTACTTTTTTTATAAGATATTCTCATAATTAGTTTGGTTAGATTTTAAGAAGTCTTTTCAGTAGCAGCGTGTCATTTTACTCTACCTCATAAATTCGTAATCTTATTAATATTCTGTAACATTCATGTTAAAGATTTGTTCAACCTACTTTGTTAAAGTACGGAATAATTACTAAAAAATAATATTTATATATTAAAAAAAACAATATCGAAATGACATTGAGGAATTCCTTAAAAAAATACCAATTTAGAATTTTCTGATTATTTCATTTTTTTTTTAAACTTTACCAAATCTACTATTTAGAAAAGTTGTATTAAATATTGAAATATTACAAGCTTTTATTTAATTTGCCGTGTTTGTTACTCTATTGGTTAGTGTATGCGAAAGCTCGAGTTCTGCTTTTTAACACGCAATGTTTCGAATTCGCTTTGGCACTAGTGCTATGCGGGACAAATGTATGGAACTAAAACAAATTATATACTTAACATATTTTTTAAAATATGTAAGTAAATTTTAATTGACTTTTTTTTCTATTGTTCATTAAAGATAAGAAATTGAAACACGTGTGTTATTGTGTTTGTTTTTTATAACGTGTAAACACATAAATGAATTGTGACGTAGTTTTTACTGGCAGTTATCATATTTTAAAGAAAACTTTTTATTTTTGGGGAAATTTTTATTATGACAGCATTGGAATATGCAAAACAGCGAAAGCCTTACTTTAAACAGCTTTTCTTAAGTATAAATATAAAGCTAAGACATGTTAATATTATTATTATTTTTACTATTTTTAAAATGATGTAAACATTTAGAATTTGAACTTATTATAAAAATAAACTTTTAAACATTTATAAAAAAATATTTATGTTCAGTTTAGACATTTGGTGTCCAATAAACGCAGGTTCGAATCCCGCTGCGTTCAAACTACGATATAAGTAGTATAATTTAATATATTTTCAAAACATCAATGTATAAAAACATCCCGAATTTTATGTCAATTTTGTAATATCATTTCATCAAAAAAGCGCTTTTATTGTTTTTTTTAGCTTCCTGCATCTCCTATGCTACTTTATCTATGCTAGTATATAAGAAAACACTTTTGTCTACTTTTCGCCCCAAATCGAGAGAACGTTTGAGTGAAGGAATTCATCTCAGCGCTTTGTATTAAAAACGAGGGGAAAACTGTAAATATAAATATGATCCTCTCTGCGGATTTTTTTATTTATAAAATTAAATTAAGTTAAATATAATTCGCTTCCTAGTATCTGATTAATATAAGGAATTTTCATATTTTTAGTTCGGATGAAAATATTTTACATATATTTTTGGCGAGGTGGGTGATGCACCTAAAATATGTAATTGTAAAAACATATCCATATCATTTATCAAAATTGCTTTTAGGTAGATACTTTTATTAATTTTTTGTTACCAAAAGTTTATTACCTTGAGTTTAAGCGAAACGTTTTTTAATACATGGTATACAGAACCAAAAAAAACAGAAAGAAGATTTGATGTATAAAAAAATTAAATTTAATTTTCAATCTATATATTCGTGTATCTTATTCTAAACATTTTAAGTCATGTATTAATTTTTTTTTCATTGGTTAAATATATATTTTAGTCAGATCAAGTTACGATGTTCTCGATATAACATATATTAGGATAACATATGATTGTAATATGTGATCTATTGATGTAAGTTTAATTTTTCTGTGATTAACTGATAAGTTAGTAATATATAAATATACATAATTATATAGATAAAAGAAAGCGCAGCGTTGAGTTACGCCACTCGACAGTCATTTTGCAAATTGTAACGAAACCTTGACACTAGGTGTATTGCGGAAACTCTAACTTCCACGAATATGTATATAATTTTGTAAGTACAAAATACGATCTTTAGTTTTAGTAATTTCAATTATAATATGCTTTAGTTTTATTATAATATTATCTATAATCACAAGTGCGATGTTTATGAGATTCCCCATAGATTATTTCCACGCTCTGGTAAGATAAAGCGCTGTGTTGAGTTCCACCACTCGACATCGGCTATCTCGATTTCGGGATTTTTTAAAACATCTTTACATGAAAAGTATGAAGATTTATATACATAGAAATATATATCTAAACTTATTTTGTTTCAGATTTGATAACATGCGACTTTCGATGAGAATACTAAATATATTCTGTGAAGTGGTCTATTCTATAAATATATATTTTAAAAGTATAAAATACCTAATTTTGATATTTCTAGATATTTATAAAAGTTTAAAATATTAAACTTATATTAAATCTTTTTTTGTATTATATTTTCACTAGTTTTTAGGAAATTTAATTGGCAAAAATTTAATTACAAATTAAAGGATTCATCCAAATAAGTTTTTTTATAAACTTATATTTTACGAAACGAAATATTTAATTGCAATTCCAATAGTTCAGTTATTATGAGAAATAAACATTGTAAAAACGTAAATAAAAGTAGTAAAGTTTCCACAAAGCTCGCCTGAAATACGTTTCCGGTTATATTTGGTGAGGGAGGAAGAAACAATGTAGCTTCGTTAAAAAAATCGATAGCATTAGTAACTTCGTACAAATGAATTATACGAGTCCCGTCTGTGTGCGTCTCGGGCTGGTGTGCGAGAAACAAAAAAAAACAACTGAAATTCTTGTAATAAAAATCAATCGGAGCGGAGAGAAGGCGCCGCGCGGGGCGCCGACCGGTCGGGCGTCGAGAGGAGGCCGCCCTGCCCCCCTGCATAGCTACGCGCTTTACAACAGAATGCATCTACCCTCATTAAATTGAATCCTATTAAATCAAGTAAATTCTTCCTAAACAAATGAGTTTTATCTGCGGATATTCGTCGTCGAATGCCATTGGCAATTTATACATAGCATTACGTCGTCGCGGCAGTCCCGAGCCGCGTCTCGGCCGACCGCCGAGTGCGAGGGGCCGCGTGGCGCGCCGTTTGGCTCCCGGCAAAGAGGCGTTTGTTTTTATTTCTTTGGCGCGGAAAAAAATGAGCACGCGCCCGCCCTGCACCTCCTAAACATGCGCCACGCAGCGACGCGGTGCCGCGGTGCGGGAGCGGAGCGGCGACTGCCGGATTCACTTTCATTTGAGACATCTCATCCTCTCCCGAAGGTCACGGTGCAGCCGAGCGGTGCGTGCCGGGCCCCGCGAGCGCTGGCGGCCGCCTCCGCCGCCCGACTAGGTGAGTGCGGCCGCGGACAGGTGACGGCCCGCGGCCATCTGCGTTGCCGCGCATCGCCCCAACTTCCCGTCTAGATAGTTGCGAACACTAAAAAGTTTTGAATTTCATCCCGCGCGAACGTAAAGCTCGTACGAAGTTTCGACACGCCGGGAGGAACGCTCGACGCTCGGTTGGCTTTGTGCGGCATGCGAGAGGAAATAAACACAAATAAAAAAAAAGCTTGCGAGACGATGTGCCCTACGAACGAACGAAAGAGAGGGAATCGAGTTTGCACTCTTCGTCTGTGCACCAATCGAGAAAAAATTCAATAAAGCTCGCTTCCTTTTGTCTAATTGCCTATGTAAACCTACTTATAATATGACGACTGTTTCATCCCCGAGATGTTTGGAGGAAAAAATGGGAAACTTGTTTCGCATTGCGAACGCTCACAATAGGTCTCTTATTCATATTGGGATACAAAACGCACAAACGCTTTTTAAATATTTTGTTTGAAGTGAATGGTAGAGTTTTATAACACAAATTAAAACACAAACAACACTTTTAGGAAATGACTGGGACGGAAACATTCCGAGTGAAATGCGAACCGCTATCCGATGAAGAAGAAACAAGTTCTCAATTTACAAACACTTATTTTAATAAGGTATGTGTGTATATTTATTTACGTTTGTTTATTTAACGCTTTATAATCGTTTCAAGTTTTCACACATGTACCAGCGTATGTGTTAGCCATGTGTGGGGATAACGAAAGTATTTATTTGGTTTTTTTTTAATTTTTTTTAATTGACATTATCTGTGCTTTATGGTAGAAGTAAACGTCGGTTTTTATAATTGACATATAATATTTACCGTATATGTTTAATTAGTTAATATTTAGTGATATTTTAATTAATAATGAGTTCGAAGCGAAGTTACGTATTTTTGTATGTTTTTTACTTTCGATTATAAATTAGGTTATAGATTATTATAACAATAGTGGTTAATTGATGTGAAATGTTGTTAACATTAAAAATATACAAAATATTAATAATATACTACTATATACAGCGTGTTAACTTTTATGAAAAAATAAATTATACATTTTAAATGAAACTCAAAGATCTTATTAAATAAATTATAGTTTTTATTAATTAAAATAAATTAAATTAAAAAAGAAGACATATTTACAAATTGCACAAAACTTATTTAAATTTATAAAATTTAATTTAAGCATTTATTTAAATTATTTTATAAGAAGATATATTCTCATTCATAAGCTCTCATCAAGCGATTACGTCCCGATCAAGTTGGAGCACATCTCGCAGCCGGACGAAAATATTTCCACAAACCTTCTGACCCACTTGCAGGTAATTTATAATAACTATAAATATTTTATACTATAAATTTAAATTACTAACATCTTATAGGTATTTTATGTCTCTGATTATTCTGTTTGATTTATTCTGCTCTAAAGATAAAATAAATAGGATTTCATTGTATTAATTAATAATTTATTTAATATAGACAGATTTCAATAGCGCTGGTATACTGTCTTCATCATGAAGTAACATCAAACTACTGAAGGAAATTCCGTGTAAAATCCTTTGGATATTTCTAAACCATAATTTTATAATGCTTACGTTCGTAATCAATTTTTTTCTTATACAAGTATAGAAAACAAAAGTAAACACTACATTTTATAATAGTTTTAATTTAAAGCTATTGTATTGTTGCAAAAAAAACATATAAAATCTTATTTTAATACTAGCTGTGCATGCGACTTCGATCTTTATTTTATAATTCTAAATTAAAAGTATTTTACGTATACACGATACATATGAAAAAAAAAATTATAAATACTTACTTAGTTTCTTTGTTTCGGCTAATCTCTAGAACGACTAGACTAATTTTTATTTGTTTTTTAGTCTTTAGTTATGGCGCAGTGGGACAGCGTGTAAACGCAATCGGTTGTGGGTTCGATTCTTATTCGGTAGAGCGATTTTATTTAAATTATTTCTACTTTCCCGCTCTGGTAAGACCAAGCGCGGCATTGAGTTCCACCTCTAAACACGTAATGTCTGGAATTCGACGGTAAGTAGAGTGCGGAGTATCTTGACACTAGGTACTTTCTGTCTACCCTGTTATGCGGTATAAAAGCGAGGAGTTAAAAAATATATTTTAGAATTATAACATCTAGAGGTGTTGAATTCCACGCGGACAAAGTCTGTTTAGTTTAAGGCATCTCTAGTTCTCTTTCACTTTTAGATCTAATTTATTTCAGTCTATCGAATATTAAGAAACATTTGTTTTTTTTTGCCCATGCGTTATAATTCTTGTAACGATAATACTTGGGTTAAGAAGTGTCGAATGTCTCCAATTCGGCAGAGAGCAAAGTACGAAGTGTCTGGACACTAGGTACTTTCTGTTTACCCTGCTATGCGGGATAAAAGCTAAAGAAAAGAACTTTTAAGAAATATAGTATATTCGTATAGTCGCCTGCGTTACCGGGTAGGCTACTGGCACATCAAACGTATACGTAAATCTATCCAAAGGTATCTATTAAGAATTGTTACATTAACAAGGGAGTTTTATCCAGCACTAAATTGTTACCATCTTCATACTCCCAGTTCTATATTGGTGCTTCAGTTTTTTCAATAAGTTGGAAATATTTTTTTAGCTTCATGCTTTTATCCCGCATAACAGGGTAGACAGAAAGTCCCTAGTGTCAACACACTCCATACTCCACTTTCCACCGAATTCGAGACATTGCTTGTTGAGTGGTGTTTGAGTGCAGTTTTGCCTCTCTGATATGATCTCTCTTTATAATTTTTTTTATTTATATATCGTTATTTATGTAATTTAACTAAATTATATATGCATAATGCTATATTAACATAGGTAAAACAATTGTACGCCTGCCTATATCCATGTGCCTTTTTTCTCTAACACTGTAAGGGTTGCCTAGAAGAGATCACCTTCTGAGATAAGATCGTCCTTACACCATATTTTGTTGTATCTATTTCCTTCTTCTCTGTATCTGACGTATATCGTGTATAGTGTTAAATAAATAATATATAAATAACTATAAATATCTTAATAAGATCAAGTTTACAATCGTATTTTTCGCGCAATTGCGTAATTTGTTATGATTATTGGTAGATATGACAAATATCTAATATTTTGAATACTTAGGTAGTGGTGTATATGTATAGTATGGCCGCGTTTAGCAGCCTTTGTGATTTCCTTCGAAATCGTGGGGTTTCACATGATGTGTCTATGTAAGACTTGAATTTTTTACATGATCAAAACGTGCATATCAAGCTGAACACATTCTCCTAAGGCATATTCATATCTCACAAGGGTTAGCTGGGCTGCTAGGGTTCCACATCAGGTACTGCAGACCTTTTTTTATGTCAACTATATTATACCTTTTTTCTATGTCAACTATATTTGCTCGTCATGTTGACTAACTTAGCTTAGATGCTATATATATTTATTAAAGTTCGAACGGACCCCTAGGGACATTAAGGACTCAAAACTTCTAAGTAAATTATAGCCAATATGTTACCGTGTATTAATAACAAAAAAAGTTTCATCAAAACCCGTCCAGTACTTTTTGTGTAAAAGGCGAACAGACAGATAGACAGACAAAAATTCCAAAAATTAGATTTTGGGTAATTTTCATTTCACCTGCTAAGACTAAGTGCGGAGGTGAGTTCCGCTACCTAACTTGCAACGTCTTAAATTTTGGGGGGAAATCGAAATGAACCAATCAACCGAGTGTCTTGACTCTAAGTTCTCTCCAACTACTAATCTATGAGGAAATAGCGTGGATCTTATTTTTCCTATGTCTCTAATATATTGTATCTACCTACTTACTGTCGCTACAATCGCACTTCTCGTACAGTAATTGACACTCAAGTCGCGGAAGTCGTTCGTGAATAGTAATGCTTATCGAACTAAAATCGCTATATTATTCAATTGTGAATACAACTGATTACTCAAGTGTTTGCTTTAGTGTCTTTTAGTTAATATTTATTTTGACCTAACTTATTTTTGCACGTGGCGCAGTGGAACAGCGATTTTTATGTAGGTTGTAGGTTCTATACATATTTGGAAGAATGATTTTAATTACTTTCATTACTTCGCCCTCGTTATTCAAAGGCGCGGCGTTGAGTTTTAAGCTGCGTATTTGTCTGACTAGTTCACACAATGTCTCGATATGCCACGGAAAGTGTAAAATGTAATTCTACACCGTGTCCTTTACTTTACTTTGAATCACTTAGAGTTTGTTCTAGCCTCTGGTAACTCAATTATTAACATTGGGTTTAGCTTTAAATTATGACTGTCTGAGGTTATTTTTCGTTTCAATAGCAAAATGATTTAGACATTTGTCTAATCCTGTCTAGTTCAAATTGACGGCTAGATTAAGATGGTTAAGTAGGTGTACACGCGACGAGTGTGGGTTCTATTCCCGCTACAAGTAATCAATATTAAAATATATAAAACTGTTTCGTTACTCACTGAACGACTGACAGTCAATGCACAGCTTAAACTACTGGACATAGAAAACTAAAATTTGCCATTATATTCCTAAGAGAAGAACTAAAGAATTTTCCGTACTTTCTAGGGAAACGGAAGAAGAAATCCGTATTATACGTTTTACAATATTTTCTAAATATAATTACAACAATTTAAGATAGAAAAATTCGCAAGACAGAAATGAAAATGTATGTCAAAAGTCATACAGTCCTTCTAAGTTACGTACGGGCTACGGGTTAATTCTTTAGCTGACATGCTGACATTATGTTACTTGTATAATATAAGAATTTATCAAAATCTCAGCGGAATACAAGCCATTGCTTTGTTTAGTTGATTGATATGCTTCCAATGCACACGTCTTCCGCGTAAAGCTACATATTTTTATTTATTCGGTCCAATTTATTTAAAACGCGCAAAGAGGAATGTAGTGACTCCCTCACTAAGCTAAATCACGCGTTTTGCATAGAAAAGTATTCAGAGACAATCTAATGTCAAGACATTTCACACAACAAGGCGTTCATTGCTTTTCGTATAGAATTGACATATAGCATGTTGAGTGGCGAGACTCAACTTCATGCTTTATGTTACCAGATTGATTGATTTTTCTATATGGGATTTGAACCTATAATCTTAATGTTAATATCTGAATGTTAATATCTTTATTTTCTTTGCATTATTTAATATATTCATAGTCGTCAAAAGCTATGCAAATTAGAGCAGCTTCACGTTTATCTCACGTAACAGGGTAGTCAGAGACAATCTTAGTGTCCAAACACTCCGTTTCTACTTAAATCGACACATTGCTTGTTTAGGGGACAACAAAAACAATCTATTACGTTTTGAGATAACACTCAAGGCTAACTTTACTAAATTAACAATGAATTCTTTAACATATTATAATAAAAAAAAACTACATAGCATGGCTTGGAGGAGCTGGCGCCCGCGCCCGCCGGCCCCGCCGCCACGCCCGTGCGGGAGCAACTACCCGCGCCTTACGAAGCATCACTCGCCACACTCGAACCGGCTATTGATCATGACGTGGTAACTATATTTGTTTTATTACTTTAAAAATACATTTTATTATAGAAAAGTGTTGGCTTTATCCGTTTCTCGAAAATTCTTAAGCCAAAATGGTGCTCTTTGTACTGACAACAGATTAGCGATATTGAGATATTAATAAATATGCGATAGAAATAGTCATTAGCAGATAAAAATATAAAAAATAATTTATATCTACCCTATTTGATTATAGATAAACAATATGTAAATGCCGAATATTTTGAAAAAAAAAAGATTTTATTGTTGCACTGAAATATCTTTTGCTATATATTAGGGAAAATTTATTTTTACTCATTTATACGCAATTATCATTCACAAGATTTAATTTAGAAAATTTTCTTGCAACGGACACCCGAAGCAAGGTATAGGACATAGTGGTATGATACTAGGAACACTTCGCGTCACAATGTAACTAGTGTCGATACAAATCTTAAATTGTAAAAGCAACCTTAAAGATTAATTAGAAAACTAACTAAAACCTTTATTTTTGTTTTTTTTTAATTAATAAAATTGAAAATTAAAATTTATTATACTACATGTCTTCTTTAAATGTATGTGTAAGTTCATTTTTTTGCCTAAATAAAAGTCTAAGTAAAAAGTTTAAACTCGTCTAGATATATATAGCTTCACACTTTTATCCTGCAAAGCAGGGTAGACAGAAAGTACCTAGTGTCATGACACTCCGTATTTCGCTTTCCACCGAATTTGAGACATTGCGTGATGAGTGGTGGAACTCAATGCCGCACTTTGTCTTACCAGAACGAAGAAGTGAAATTAATTTAAATATAATTACTCCCTCGAGTGGGGATCGAACCCATAACCGATCGCATTAAAGTCAGACGTTGTCCCACTGCGCCACGACCGACTTCAATATATATAGGTACTTAAGGAAATTGTTTTTATATTAATATTTTTTAAACAATAAGATCTTTGTTTTTCGCGATTTTTACATATTTTAAGCGAAATTTCATAATACATGTTTAGAAACTCAAAGTTTCGAACACTACAGTAGTACTTGTGTCTATCCGTGACTACGGACTCCTGAAAAGTGTTCAAGACGTCATGTTTCCAAAAATGTATTTTCGAATACCAAGTCCGTTTAAAATAATTTAATTTAATATTTTTTATATTAACCTTTTTTTTATATTGTCAAATAAATAACGAGCCGTTCTTTATTATTATATAATATTTTAAATATCCATTTTCTAGGGAACATCTCTCATTAGCAGACACATGGAAATGATCAACGAAATGGCGGACTCATCAGAATTTGTTCCGTTGATGATCAAAGACGAGCCGAGTTCTGAAGGCGGTAAGTTTTTGTTATTAGCTTGTAATATTGCAATATTACTCTCGTTATATTTTTATATTTTTATGTGGTACAAAGATATCATAGTTAAGTTTGTTGAATTTACTGTATTTTTTTTAGTATTTTTATTTGAAAACGTCATAAAATAAATGTCATTATCAATGAAGGTTAATGATCCAAAAACATTATACACGACTCAATTATTTTAACTCTTTAACTCGGTTTTAGTATAGACAATTGTAATGAAACTATAAACTTTGATGCGCTTGAACGATAAACGAAAGTTGCGTACTCAATTCCAACCGTCTAAATGTTTTATGTTCATTTTAAAGAGTTTCATTAACAGTATTCCTATTACTTAGTTTGCATTTCTATCCAAACTGTAATAATATATCAATATATATAAATATTCTTAGCTTCACTCTTTATCCCTTGCGGGGTAGGCAGAGAGCACGAGGCGCCAAACACTACGGTGCCTGCATACCTCTTTCGCCTCGTCCACAGTCAATATCCTCTTCATATATTCCCTTCGGGGTTGCTCAGGCTTTTTACGTGACCTTCCTCCAGTATCTTCGATAATGTGTTTTCGAAGATCAACCGAGGTCTCCCCCAACCTCTCGTATCCATCAACTTGGCTTCATAAATCTTTCTTACCATTCTTTCATCGCTCATTCTTTCCACTTGCCCAAACCACCTGAGCACGTTCTTCTTCATTCTTACTGTGACATTCACGCTTACATCTGCCATTCTGCGAATCTCCTCGCTGCATATACAGTCAGCTAAACAGCTAAACTCATTCAGGCTTAGACCATTACTTTCACACCCTTATTTCAGAGTGGTGACCAATGCCTGTAGCTCGCATTCTGATGATGCAATTGGCACTGCATTATCTGCGTACAACAGACAGTTAACTGTCAAATCTCCAACTTTCACTCCTATGCCACTATCTTTCACTCCTTGGAGACAACTATCCAAACACAAATTGAACAGCCAAGCTGACAAAGCGCAGCCCTATTTGACACACGATTGAATATCAAACTGAGGCGACATGCCAGCTCCTCCATAGGCTCAACCCCTACATAGGCTGCGTAATCTCGATAAAGAGATTTTACAGCCTGCAACAAGGGTCCGTTCACATTATACCAGGGCAGTATTTCCCACAACTTTTTTCTTACAACCCTATCAAATGCCTTTTCTAAATCCACAAAAGCACAAAAAGTTTTCTGGTTTACAGTCAAAAACTTCTCCGTGATCATGCGGAGAAAAAAGACCTGATCCATGCATCCTCTTCCAGGGCTAAATCCTCCTTGGGCCGCCCATAAAAGCCTTTCGGATCTCTCTTGTATCCTTCTCGCTAGAATTTTATCATAAATTTTACTGCCCAAGCTAATCAAACTGATAGCCCTATAGCTTGCACAGTCTCTCTGTGAACCTTTGCCTTTATACAAAGGCACGATGACTGCGCTTCGCCAATCAACCGGGACCTCTCCCTTTTTCCAGCATAAATTGCACAGAAAAAAGAACAGGTCTGCAGTAACTCCATCTGCTCCCGCTGCCTTACTACATTTCAGGCCTCGTATAGCATTCTCTACTTCTTTTATATCGATTTCGCCGTCTGCTAGACTCAGCATATTGTTGTCGCTTGAGACAGAGGCATCATCACATTCGTACATCTCCTTGTAGAATTCCGCCCATCATTGCAAAAAGTGTGTTCTTTCTGTAAGTATTTCACCGTCTTCAGAAAGATCCAAAGATCTTTCCGTTCATTCTACAGGTTTACGAACAACGCCGAGACTCACTAACTTCTCGCCAAAAAAGCTTCGTGTTTTTCCGGAAGTTGTTTGTCGATTATTTGTCATCTCTTTCTTGCTCTAACTTTTCACGCTTCATCTTTATCAGTGTTTTCGTTAGGTTATTTTGCAACTTATATTCTGTCTTCTACTTATATTTATTCCTACTCGAGGCTTAATAGTCCTGCCATGCTTTCTTCGTTCTTTCTACTGCTTCTTTCACTTCATCATCCCACCATTCATCACGCTTTTTACTAAAACCTCTTTTCCTAATGCCACACTCGGTTGCAGCTTCAATCATACAATTCTTAAGATTCTGCCAGCATACTTCAACTTTTTCAGTACCTATTTCGCAGCTGTCTAGCTGGTTGGAAACCCTTTCTTCATATTCCTCTCTAATCGGAGGATCTTAAAGCTTCCAGCTTCTTATGCGATTACTCGCCTACAAGTTTGGACACCTCATGCGGCTGCGCCAACCGGCAAACAAATCGCTTATTCTAGCAACTACTAGATAGGGATCTCTTCCCAAGTCGGCACCCCTAAGCACACGCGTGTCCATAACTTGGTTACGAATACGCTGATCGACTAGGAATAGATCAAAGATGCTTTTCTCTTCCATCCGTTCCCACGTGT
The DNA here is from genome assembly GCA_032432895.1 of Dryadula phaetusa. Classification (NCBI taxonomy): domain Eukaryota; kingdom Metazoa; phylum Arthropoda; class Insecta; order Lepidoptera; family Nymphalidae; genus Dryadula; species Dryadula phaetusa. The sequence continues at coordinate 548,162 of JAOYRS010000035.1, forward strand.
ACATGTGAATTTGTTTGTGGTCAAACATAGTGTTTGCCGCTAACAAATCCTTTTCCTTACATAATTCCAATATGAGCTTACCAGCCTCATTTACTCTCTTATCACCATACTTCCCTACTTCGCGTTCATAACCATGTCGTGTGGTTCTGACCCATCCGTTTAAATCACCACTTACTCTTAATTTTTCGTTCGCTCTTACACTACTTAGAACTTCCCTGACACTCTCCCAAACACACAAACAACATCTAAATCTCTTTCATCCATCACATCTAATAATTCATTCATCTTCTGTTGCATCCCTCCTCTTACATTCCACGTAGCTATTTGTAGCTCCGTCCTCCACTTCCCGCCGTCCCGGACATGGCGTGCTAGGTGGCGGTCCGCAACGCTGCATTCGACGCCACTTCTCACACGCGGGGACGCAGCTCGCTCGCGGCGGTTGAAATGTTCCAGCCTTACACAACTGAGGTTATGTAAGGCTGGCAGGGGTCACTGTGCGCAAGTCTTCCATTGTTGACCCCTTCTTCCATCGTTCCACCCAAATATTAAATTTATGAAAAAAAAAACGTATAATAAGTAAAATGCAGCAGGATTCGAACCCGCGCCTCTTGGAAACTATCCAAGGCCCTGACTGCTAAGCCATGCGTTCTTGGACGGTTTCCAAGAAGCAGGTTCTGATTTTTATATTTTTTCAAAAATGTTTTCTAATCTAAGCGGGTATAACACTTTAAAATTATTAAAATATTATAATAATATATCAATATATATAAAAAGACAAAACGTGACGTTAAGCTTAAAACACAATGTCTTTAAGCAGAAAGTAATCAACAGAGTGTCTTGACACCCTGTTGTCTGACTATCCTGCTATGCGATATAAAGCATAAAAAATACTAAATTAATCTAAATTTTTATAATTTATATAATTTCCAGAACAACACCAGCTAAGCGGTGACGACACCGACTCCAATGGACCCTCACAGGAAACCTTCAGTCGGTCCAGCCCTAAGAGCTGGACTCAGCAGGACATGGAGAAAGCTCTGGAAGCTCTCAGGAAACACCATATGAGCTTAACTAAGGTGAGGGTTTTTTTGAAGAAAATGTATTTTGAACATATTTGTATTTTAATATATTTGAAGTGTTATTCCCTATTTAAAATTAGGAGACCATCTCACAGCGACAGATTATAAACGATTGGATGTGGATTCGGTTCCCAATGGGGAGAATTATTATAATTCAATTATTTTCCTTTTCCTCGCTCTGGTAAAATAAAGCGCAGTGTCGAGTTCGGCCACCCAACTCATAATGTCTTGATATAAGGCAAAGCGGGAAATTGAGTGTCTTGACACTAGGTTCTTTCTAGTTACCCTGCTATGCTGGATGAAGCATGGAACTATATATATATATATATATATATATATATATATATATATATATATATATATATATATATATATATATATATATATATATATATATTTGTATATATATATATTTATATCCCAAATAAATATATATGTATGTATGTATATATATGTATGTTTGTTAATAACAAATATGGATTTCGTAATGTAGTAATTATATATTTTATTTAATTAGTCATATTATAGAATAAAATAGCCGATGCTAATTATAGATAACACTGTCAATGCGAAATTGCAGTTTTTTTCAGGTTTGTATCATTTAGTAAGAGTGTTTAGAGAATTTTCATTTTGGATTGCACTAAATTATTAAGATGGAAAGATTCACGAAGCCCAAAACTGATTTTTTAAAGCTTCACGCTTTTATCCCGCACATAGCAGGGTAGACAGAAAGTACCTAGTGTTAAGACATTCCGTACTTCGCTTTCCACCGAATTTGAGACATTGAGTGTTGAGTGATGGAACTCAACGCCGCACTTTGTCTTTACCAGAGCGAGGAAGTGAAAATAATTTAAATATAATCACTCCCTCGAGTGGGATCGAACCCACAATCAATAGCGTTTACAGCCAGACTCCGTCCCACTGCGCCACGACCGGCCTCAAACTTTTTTTGATTTAAAAATATCTAGAGTACATGAATTTGATATGAGAAATAATGCACTTTTAATGCGTTTTAAGTGCTATTAATACTAAAATATATCTATAAAATGTTTTAAAAACTATTATATATTAATTAGATAATTAATTTTGCAATATTAAAAAATCTCTTAAAAGGAAAAAGTTTCAAATTTCTATTTTTGTTCTTGTGTCTTTTTTATATTTAAGTGTAAAGAAATACATAATCGAAAAAATACAAGATCAGTTTTTTCTGAAACGAGCTGTGCCCGCAGCTTCGTCCGCGTGGAATTTAACATGGTTATTCCCGTCAAACTCAGTTCAGCCGTTTCAGAGATTAGCCGGAACAAATAAACAGACACACAGAAAATTGTAAAAAATACTTTGGTATATGTAAACTATATACATACAAGTGCATTCAGTAAGTGGTTATTTTAGTGGTTATTTATTACAAACGATTATGTACTGTGCGTTTGCGCTGATCTTGGAAATCGCTTAGCCGAATTTAATGCAGTTTTCACTATTGTATATTGGTAACGCGTCCTTCAAAATTTCGTGTTCTTTTTATTTATTTTATTTATTTTTTAGTTTCACACTTTTATCCCGTATAGCAGGGTAGACAGAAAGTACCTAGTGTCAAGACACTCCGTACTTCGCTTTCCACCGAATTCGACTTATTACGTGTTAAGTGGTGGATTTCAACGCCGTCTTAACGGAGCGAGGAAGTGAAATTAATTTAAATATTAAAGTGAAATTAATAATCGCTCCCGAGTGGGGATATGACATGATATATACATAAAGATATATAAAACTTTTGGTTCCAAGTTTCCTAGTGAACGGTTAAAAGTAATACTTGTAGGAAAGGTCGAGTTCACGCAAACAAAGTCGATAGAATTCACTAGTGTATTATTATTTTTTAGAAATGATCTGTCTCTCTTGATATATAGCTAAATATGGGCGTAACAGATAGATGTTCTAAGCTGAAGTTATTTATATATAAATATATTTCAACATAAACATTCCAGGCATCAGCTACCTACGGTATCCCCTCCACTACCCTATGGCAGAGAGCTCACAGACTCGGCATAGACACGCCTAAGAAGGAGGGGGCTTCAAAGTCGTGGAGTGAAGCGGATTTGAAGGGAGCACTGCACGCTCTGCGAGCCGGCGCCATATCCGCGAATAAGGCGAGCAAGGCTTATGGTATGTTTGTTTCACATTTACAACACTAAGGATAAGAATTTTTTTTTAAAACTCTAAATTTTTTTAGTAACAACAAAAATAAGTTATTATCGGCGGCAGGCATCCCGTCCAGCACGCTGTACAAGATCGCGCGGCGCGAGGGCATCCGGCTGGCGGCGCCGTTCAACGCCGCGCCCACGGCCTGGCGCCGCGCCGACCTGCAGCGCGCGCTCGCCGCCATCCGCGCCGGCGCCGCGTCCGTGCAGCGCGCCGCGCAGCTGTACGGCATCCCCACCGGTGTGCTCTTATTACGTTGAATCATTTAACGCCCTAAACGGGAATTAATGTTGCTATCATCTTAATTTTTCTTACAAATTACAAAAAAAGATTGTTTAAATTCTTTAAATTAAAAATGTCAACCCAGCCAAGACTATGACATCAATTAATTAGTAGTAGATATTTTGAAAGCGATATTAAGCAATTATTCCCTCATTTAGTTTAATTAAAAGACATTCGATTAAGTTAGAAAACTTGACACGGTGAAGACAAACCTCCCTTAATCCTACACTTGTATCATAAATTCCATAATTCGTACATAAAGTTATTTTAAAACTAAAAGTGGTCAATGTTGCCAGGTACTCTATACGGCAGGTGTAAGCGAGAGGGCATCGAGCTGTCCCGCTCCAACCCCACGCCGTGGTCCGAGGACGCCATGGAGGAGGCGCTCGAGGCCGTCCGGTGCGTACCCGACGGACACGACAAGGGACTGGACACGCGATCGGCTGTGGTTTCGATTCCCATTCGGGGGATTCATTTATTTTAAAATTTATTTTCACTTCTCTATTCTTGCAAGATAAAGAACGGCTATGAGTTCGCCATTCAACACGCAATATCTTGATTTCGGGTGGATAGCAGTCAACGGAGTGTCTTGACACTAGGTACGAATGCCTTCGGAGACTCGGGACGGGTCGTAGTACTCCGGCTTGGCACATGTAGGCCGCTTCGTTTAGCCATCGTAACCTCACGGCGCTCCACCGCGCCCGCTGCCCGAGGTCCAGGACATTTTGATCCAGGCATGAACATCAGAGTTACGCTATCTATATATTGAATTTTCATCGGACACAGGTGCCACTTTTAAGAAAATCATTAGTAAATAAATGGGGAAAAAAACATTGTAAAATTATATATTTTTATACAAACTATATTAATTTTATTAAAAACTTTTGTATTTTTTTCTTGAAATAGAAAATATCTTTACATTCTTTTTTATTTTTCAGTTTGATTAAATAATTCAAATTTGTAACCATCATGCGAGGCAATCGTGGTGAAATGGTACAATGTTTAAATTTAAACACGATGATTATGGGTTCAATTCCTATTTAAAAGAATAACTTATGCCTTAATAACAATTGTTTTGTCGTTCTTGTAAAAAAATTCTAGGCAGCCAATCCCGCCATTTAACATAGAACGTTTTAACACTATATATATTCCCAAATTAATGTTTTATTTAATTCAGGACTTAATAGAGGTGCTTAATAGAATTCGATGAACAATATTTAGTATAAATTTTTGTTTGCAGCATCGGTCAAATGTCAATAAACCAAGCGGCCATCCACTTCAATTTGCCGTACTCGTCTTTGTACGGGCGATTCAAAAGATGTAAATTCCAACCGCTTCAGGTACGTATATTTATATTTACTATTTTTTTAGTGTTATCCACACTTAGGATTAGAAAACATTTTTAAAAACCTAATAAAAATTTTAACATCCAAGACTTGGACGGTGTCCAAGAGATGCGGGTTCGAATCCCGCTGTGTTCAAAATGTTTTTTCAAAATTACATAAATTTATGTTTTGTTTAGTTTTCATCGGTTACAATGATGATGTGCTTTTTATGAAATGCCCAGCCGTATCACAATGTGGCCAACTCAATGACTGGCCGACGACACGTATCGTGAGACAGAATGCACACATAAATTATATATACGTATTTTCAGAATCAACAACCGATGACAGCAGACGCGGAGCCCCGCGACCCCATGGACCCCGCGGCCCCGTACCAGTACGACGCGGCGGCCCCCCCGCCCCCGCAGGCGCCGCACTCGTACGCACACGCACACGCACACGCACACGCACACGCACACGCACACGTCCCATACGAGGGCTACCAATACGCGCAAATGTACTACACGCAGTGTGACGTCACCAGCTGAGATCAAGTGTCGCATGAGGAACAGTGATGGGACACTACGTTTTGGTTTATGATGATATTTATATTTTTTTGTATATTATATGGGTTGTTTTTGTTTCGTATATAGAGGTAATGAAATTTGTTTTTTATAAGATTCAGTACAAAAATATATATTTATTTTAATTGTACATCTTTAATGTTAGTTTAGTTGTTAAAGACTAAATACAAAAAAAGCAATCTAATGAAGATGTCACAGGCATCCATTAAAACAAACATAACTAAAATTCTCTATAAGTTATGATTTTAATGATTTTAAGTTGCTTTATGATTTCTTAGAAATTAATAATTCGTTTTTTTTTCTATATAAATGTAAAAAAAACATTTGAATACAGTTAACATTAAAAAAGTACAAACGTTATATATAACAACAACAACGCCATCTTTATTTAACAATAATTAATAATAAATAATTGAATTTAGAACGATAAGAATAATATACTCTTTAGTATATACAGGTTGGTTGTCAGACGGTTAGTGATTTTACGCATTTATTTATTTAGTTACACCCTGTGCTAGGTAGCTTGATCTTTTTAACAGATGTAAATTATTGTCATAGATATTTATATGTCGTATGTATGTATGACTAATTATATGTCGAGACACTCCGTACTTCTCTTTCCTCCGCATTCGAGACATTTTGTGTTAAGTGGCGGAACTCAACGCCGTACTTTGTCTTACCAGAGCGAGGAAGTGAAAATAATTTAAATATAATAATTTCCCAGAGCGGGGATTCGTACCCACAGCCGTTCGCGTTTGCAGCTTACGAGTTTAAAAATTGTAAAAATATAAAAATTAATACAGAAAATATAAAAGTCCCTAAAGATTCAAACGTTATCCGAAAAATAATACGACAAGCCCGTCTGTTAAACAGATCAAGGTAACCTGTACAGGGTATAGTAGTGATATTAGTGATCTAGATATTGTTAGAAATTAACTGCCATATTTTCTAGATCTAGAAATTAGACTAGATTTACGCTACTTTTTTTTATTCATCAGTGACGTCATTTGTCATAATTATAAAACAAGTGTAATATTGATCATACAGTATAGTGTGTATAAAATGTACCAGAAGGAAAATAGATATTAATTTTATTTGTTCTATTCTTTCGTAGAAATCATGTATAATTTTGTATTTGTATATACATATAATAAGATCTTTGATTTTCGCGATTTTTAAATGGAACTATTTTAAACGGATTAATCGCGTATATTTTGGGAATCTGACGTTACCTACGCCACATCTGTGACCACGGACTACTGTAAAGTGTTCGAAATGTCAGGTTTCCAAAAATGTATTTTCGAATACCAAAATATACGCGATTAATCCGTTTAAAATAGTTTCATTTAAAAAGTGATAGCATATTTATTTACTAGTGCATGTCCTCAACTTCGTTTGTTCTAATTCAACCCTCTCTATAAATACTACTATGAATATTCTTTCGTATTCGTAAAACAGTGCTTGAAAAGTAATATTTTGGTAAATTAAAGAAAACAGTTATTTTATAGCAATTTTATTATAAAGAATACTTTAAAATGATGTAACCCTTTTCATTAATTAGCCATTTGAAATTAACAAACAGTTAATGTCAAAGGAGTGTTGCTTAAATATAATAGTGAAAACTGCATTAAAATCCGTTCAGCCGTTTCTGAGATTAGCGTACGCAAATGAACAAAGATTATATATATATATATATATATATATATATATATATATATATATATATATATATATAATATATATATATATATATATCCGGCCTCTAGTTATATTTTTATTATATTTACACTAAGCACTAAGTAAAATACTAATTTGCTAAATAGTATCTTTATAAATATATAATGAATACAGTTTAGGATTGCTTTATTTGAATTTAAAAAAAAAATGTTGCCATACAAACACCCTAAAAAACAAGCATAGTATATTTCATATACAATTATACTTTTTAAATGAAACTGTTTTAAGCGGATCAATCGTGTATATTTTGGTATAAGAAAATATATGTTTGAAAACCCGACGATACGACTACTTGAGTCGTTAAACCGTGGCCGCACTTGCGGATACATCGTGGCATTCGTCTGTAGGATGATAGAAAAAATAATTATATCACTCTACCGCCCTTTATTTCTTAAAGGCATCGCGTACTGCCTTACATTCTTGCAAAATGAGAGATTATTTTTTTAAACCCATATATTGTACCTAACCGCTCGACTTCTGCTTTTTCATATAACCACAGATATAAAAGTTTTATAATAATAATTATTATATATAATCTGTAATAACTCTTAATAAAATAAATAATCATGACAATTTATTTAATTTATCTATATATAATTAATGTTTAATTAGTAAATTAGTATTTACATATTTAAATCGATTTAGCGATATATTTAAAATTAATCTGTCCATAACGAAATACGTAATTTTAATGTGATAAGTATATTTACATATAAATGCTAATAATTGTATTTAAGGTGTATATGTTTGTGTTGTCTGTTTATTTTTTTATTGTTACTTTTATTATCTATGTATTTCAAAAAAGTCCGGTAATTGTCACTTTTTTAAACCAATGTTATATATCTTTTATTACTAAAATATGTCGTTTGTATTAAAAAATAGTCAATAATTATATCGTAATAGAATTACTTTTGAGTATTTGTAAAAGTTAATTTTATTTATGTTTAGTTTAGTTATTTATATGGATATGTAAATGTATGTCTAATTATATATGAATTCTTTGAAAATGTAGGTCTTTGGTAGCAGATGGCGCTTTATCCTCTTATGAAAGCGCCATCTAGTTTGAATATAGGAATGTGTAACGTGAAATCTTTAATATTATTTAATTCATTATATCTACACACAAACGTTAATTAGCATTAAATGCAATTAGGCTAGTACAAGTGTTACATTTAATGCAAGTTAAAAATTTAATTGACGTTTTGTGTGTTTGCCTCTCTAGTTATCGTCGGCTTCGAGTGTAAACCAAAAGATTTTTTCTTATAGATTTTCTTACAACTTCTTACTTTTTCTTTAAAAATACTCCGACCAGTGTCAATAATCATTTTAAATAAAAAAAATATGTAATTAACTCTGTATAATTAATAACCTTTTTCAAAAAATATACAGATATTTGTTTAAGAATGTTTGTGCCTCCTATTGATTTATTAAATATAAAATAAGCAGGTTTACACTTTTGTCTGACGATATTCCGTTGTTTATTCAATTATTATTAATTTCCTGAACATTTACAGTAATATGGAAAATATAGTGGAAATTTTATATTACATTATTATTCATTTTCAGTATATTTTCCATAGAAATGTCAAGTTTGTTTTGCTACATACACACAAACATGCAGACGTCCATAGAACTAGGTGTTTTATAATTTACCCGTTGGTGCCGGACGAACAATGTTCAAACTAGTATTAACATTATGTAAGTAGTCATTTAAATAAAATTTACAGACTGATAAATTTTATTAATTCCCATTTTGGTATTTATATGATTTTTTTTAATATTTTATATAGATTTTCATAGAAATGTTAAATGAGAAATGGAGTGTTTGTTTTTTTATTCCGCATAGCAGGGTAGACAGAAAGCACCTAGTGTCAAGACACGCTTTTTTTCGCTTTTCACCCAATTCAGCGCCGCACTTTGTCTCACCAGAGGGAAGAAGTGTTAATATATTTAAATATAATTACTCCCCGGAGTGGGGATTAAACCTACAACCGGTCGCGTTGACAGTCAGACACTGTCACACAGCGCCACGACCGGCCTTAACTTGGAGTATTTGTGCCGTTATTTTACAAGTAAACAACAATTTTCTTCATTTTTAAAAATATTCCTATTACAATGGCGGAACTAAACGCCGTGCATTGTCTTACCTCTTGTACAGGGACAATATATAAGGTCCCCCAGACTGTAGATATGAAAATTATAAGTTTCATATTTAGAAATTGATTTATAAGCAAATAAATAAATTGCAAAATAAAAATCGATTTTACTTAGATGTCACTTGCTTGACTACTTTCCGCTCAAAATTGAAACATTGCATGTTGAGTGAGAAACTCAACGCCGCGCATTCCGTTAGCAGAGCAGCGAAATGAAAATCAATTTTAAATATAAAAATTGGGACCCCGAGTGGGAATCGAACCTACAACCAGTCTGTATAAAGCTATACAAACTGATGAAAATGACATAACTAAAAAAAATATTTAACTTCTCATTTTGTTAAAAATTACTCCCAAGTAGAATTAGTTAGTTTTCACATAAAGTGATTCTAAGATTCTATGACTTTTTTCATTTATTGTAATAAATGAATTATAATTTAAATGAAACATAATATCATTTATTTCTACTAATTACAATTCATAATTTGCATATTAGTCGTGTAATAAGTAGTAATTAATGAATTATTTAATTTTACTTTGAAACTGCTTTATATTGTGAGATTTGAACTCCATTCCACTAAGTATTGACCTATTGATGGCTTTATTGGTTCCAGAATGTTCTACACATTTATTTTCAGTACATCTATATAGCATTTTATTTAATAACAAGCTCAGTTTTCTAACTAAGGTTAATACCTTACTACTTACTTAGTCTTAACCTTACTTAGGTTACTTTATAGGTGTTTTATAGGAAAATCAAACGCGTACAGTTTGATACATAAAAAAGTCACTTTATTTATCTACAGTTAGGATATAAAATAAATTACATAATGATTTATCGGCGCCGGTGTCCGTGTATACATAAACGTCCCACTTCTCGTGATCACTTACTTACAATAAGAGAGGCAGACAACGGCGGCCATGAACACTACTATATATACATATACATATATATATATATATATATATATATATATATATATATATATATATATATATATATATATATATATATATATATATATATAAAATCACAAAATGGTTTGTCAATCAGTCATTTTAATGGTACAAAAAAATTATGTTCCTTTTAATGAATATAGTAACCATTCATGGCAGCCGTCCTCTAAAAGATATACAAAAAGTTCGCATTTATATATGCTTTATACAATTCTACGCCACGAACACTACTACTAGGTAATAGATGGCAGTATCTGTTATTGCTACTCGACCGCAGGTGGCGCTGGCTCCACTGGATCCACTACAGACTAAATACAATAATGGCGCTTTACATTTTGCAATTTACATGATCGTTACGTGTCAATAGCTTATTATTTACAGGTGACTTAGATTAATTATATTTTTCTATTTAGACATCGGGATCTGTGTTCCTGTGCGTCGGCCACTCAACGTGGTACGGCAGTGTTGAGGACTACGCTACCTCATACTACCTTCAAGAAAGCTTTTATTTGACATAAAATTACAGTGGTACACTTTTCTGAGGATAATATAAGGAGCAGTTGTTAGATGAGTGGTCAATGCGCACTTCTACTCTATTCATTCATTTCACTGTGACACAGTACTGGTACTAATCGGGTAATGCCACTTAATGCACACTTTCCGCCGCAACAAGGTCGCGAGTTCCCGGACTATTTAGCTCGTTACTGGTCTTCATTAGTTCGCGCATTGTTACAACTCGGCACCGCGACGCCGGACTTACACTATTACGTATATGAGATATCGACTAGAGACTAGAGACGCACTAGACGGGCCCGTAGTCGGACAGCGGCTGGCCGGAGCGCGCGGAGGGCGCCGTGGCGGCGGAGGGCGCGGTGGCGGGCACGGAGGGCGCGAGGGCGGGCGGCGGCGGCGGCGCGGGCGCGAGGGCGGGCGGCGCGAGCGCGGGCGCGGCCGGCCCCGCGCCCCGTCAGACGGCGCCCTTAACGAGTGCGCGGTGCGCGGGCGCGGCGTGGGGCGGCGCGCGGCCGCCGCGCCACACGCGCCGCCACGAGTCCAGCGTCTTGCCGGACCAGATCCACACGCCGGACGTGATGCCCACCGCCAGCGCCATGAAGTACTTGAGCATGAGCGCGGAGTAGAGCGGCGCGGGCCCGCACGCCGCGCCGCACGCCACGCGCCGCAGCCAGCGCTCGCGCCCGCCCGCCTCGTAGGCGAGGCAGCCGATGACGACGCCGGCCGGCACCGCGTACAGCACGCTGAACACGCCGATGCGGATCATCAGCTTCTCCAGCTTGTCCGCCTTGGAGCCGGCGCCGATGCCGCCCTGCCGCTTGATCACGGACCGGATGCGGAATAGCGACACGAACCCGGCGAGCAGGAATGTCGCCCCGAGCGCGAAGTACACGATGAGCGGCGCCAGCACATACTTCTTGAGGTTCTCGGCGGACGTGTTCCCCACGTAGCACACGCCGGCCACGGGGTCGCCGTCCACGGCGCCCGCCAGCAGCACGGCCACGGTCTTGGCGGCGGGCACGAGCCACGCGGCCAAGTGGTAGTACTGCGCGTGGCCCGCGATCGCCTCGTTGCCCCACTTGAGCCCGGCCGCCAGAAACCACGCGAACGACAGGACCACCCACCAGATGGAGGACGCCATGCCGAAGAAGTAGACGAGAATGAACACGAGCGTGCAGGCGCTCGGGCCGTTGGCGGACGTCTTGAGCAGCGCTCCGTCGCAGGCCACCTCCTCGTGGCCGACGGCGAGGCGCGCCAGGTAGCCGAGCGCCACCATGAAGTAGCAGGCGGACAGGTACACGATGGGCCGCTCGGGGTACTTAAAGCGCTGCGAGTCGATCAGGAAGGTGGTGAGCGTCATGAGCGTGGAGGCGGCGCACAGGCCGCCCCACAGCGCGACCCACACGGCCGCGAACTCCTTCTCCTCGCGCGTGAAGAAGGCGCCGCGGCACGGCAGCGCGCAGCCGGGCGCGGGCACGCCGGCCGCGCTCGCGTTGTGCGCGCGCACGCTCACGAGCGGCGGCCGGCACGCGCACGCGCATTCGTCGCTCGCCTCGCCCGGACTTGCAGCCGGGCCGCCTTCGCAGTTTTTTGGATCCTTACAGTCTTTCTTGTAGGGCCGGCGCGGCGGCGGGCGCGGCGGCTCGGGCTCCTGCGCGCGGTCGTTCTCCTCCATGCAGAGATGGTCGGGGTCGCCGAGGCGCGGCAGCTTCTCGCAGGCCATGCGCTCGGGCCACTGGAAGCCGTACTTCTGCATGAGCGGCGCGCAGCCGGCGCGCGCGCGCTCGCACACGCTGCGGCACGCCGGCAGCGGCTTCGCGTAGTCCTCTATGCATATCGGCGTGTACACGGAGCACAGGAAAAACTTTAAGTCGGCCGAGCATTTGATTTCGACGAGGGGCCAATATTGATGAACCTAAAAAGAACGATAAATTACTTAAGTAAAGATTGCTATCGATAAAGTATACGTATTAATGACACGCAACGTGGGTCTCGCCGCATACCTCGAGGCCGGCCTCCTCCTGCGTGTCGTGGTCCAGAGCGTTGGGGAAGGAGGTGAGGTTGTACCCGATGCCGCGGCACATGGGTATGGTGATCTCCTCGCAGCGCGGCTGCAGCGCGCGCGCGCCCGCCGCCGTCAGCGCCAGCGCCGCCAGCGCGCACGTCACTGTGCGCCACATTGTGTTACACTACGCTAACCGCATCTGTAACAAATCGATGTAACATTAAATAACAATTCGATGTATCATTAACAACAAAAAGCTGTAGTACCTTATAAGGAAAAGTTAGGGCTTTTAAAATTGCTCGTATACTTAATAAGACGTAATGCAATGTGACAAATACAGATATACAAAATATTCATCACGAGTACAAATGATATCGTATTATTGAATAATTTATAGCAATATTTTTCAGGAGTTAGGTGTTCTTTATTGTTTTTCGATATTTTATTCGAGAGAACACCACTTGGAACACTTGCGATGAATAACAAATAAGTTTCTGACAAAACGCTCTCGACGTTCATCGAAATCGCATACAGATGGTTGAAGTAAAGTTGCAAAATCTCTCGGGCCACTTCGCCAAAGTCCTTATAATGTTATTGGAAAAGAATGAGTATGGATGACGGAACAATTGTAGAAGTGTGGGCGTCTCAGCCGGAATTATACAAAAATATAGGAGTAATACAATTCTAAATCTAAAAGACATTTTGCACAGGCTCGAATAGAAAGCCTGGCGGCATTTTTGTTTTTGTCTACAACATCAAAAGTAAACTGATGTAAAAAGGAAAAACCGGGGATAGCGTTTAAAAGTGGCAATTAGTGGCTGGAGCGAAAGCTTCGAGTTAGAATGTTATAAAATCGCTTCATTAGCATTCATTAGTCGGGTCGGCGTTCGTACAACAAATACGTGAATCAGGAGCTGTCATTAATATTCCCACAATTCCCGACCAAGGAGAATGGCATAAAGAATGAAAGGAGAACTCCTCGGAGCGCTTTGTTTGTCTTTTGTGATTGACGTCAGCTCGATATATACATAATTTGATAGCGACGTCTAGTCGGCCTAGGAGACGAAATTACTTCGTCTGGAAATATTATAGCTTATTTTTTTATTTGATTATTACGCATTTCCACCAACGCTGAGTGTCACATCACTAAGACTTTTGTCACCGTTTAAAAACAGGATTCTAAAAACACTAGCAATAGGGACGATAGATAGACGCAAATTCGCTTGATACATACGTAAATGAATGCAGTTGGTTATATCGAACGATCGTAATTTTATAATGAAACATTAATTACCTGTTCCTACATACACGATGGTACGTTACTGGTTCGTCGAACGTAGATTTAGTTTAAGTTAAATGGCATTATTTATTTTAGTCGGGCCATGTGCCGGTAAATATAGCGAGTCCCGACGATTGCTCTGCGGCTGGAGAACACATTTTGAACCTTCCGGCCAATACTTTTATGGTCGATAATGGTTTATAGTACGCAAGACCAAGTTCGGTGCGGTCGTTTGCATCATGCAGAGGAAAGCATGCGGTAGATCATATAAGGCGTCGCTCGCGAGGACTGGTCCGTCAGTTGCTTAATTGCATTTTAATTAGTAATTAAGCGGAAATATGGAAATACGAACACATTTTTACTAAAATTATGCGAATTCAGGTCCGCTGCGAGTGTTTTTATTGAAGTTAATGTTTTTTGCAAATTAGAACACCTTCAGTCCGAATTGAGCGTTTCTAGTTTTTGTGTGGCGTACCGAGCGCGAGCACAGCGCACAGGTGACGCCATACATATGTGATTGATTACGTCTGGCTCAATGTATAGCAATGGAATCACTAAATATAATTAATTTTGCGACAATTACAGGTTTTAAAGTCTTAACTGTCTTAAAATAATACGTTGCAGTCGTGGCACAGTGTAACAGCGTCTGACTATAAACGTGATCGGTTGTGGGATCGGTCCCTACTTGGGGAAGTGATTATATTTAAAATTATTTTCACTTCCTCGCTCTGATAAGGGAACGCGCGGCGTTGAGTTCCACCACTCAACACGCAATGTCTCGAATTCGGTGGAAAGCGAAGTACGGAGTGTTTTGACACTAAGTAGTTTCTGTCTACCCTGCTGTGCGGAATAAAAGCGTGAAACAAAAAAAAGGAGCCTAGCCTAATGAATCATTTAAAAAAAAAACAAAAATCATAAGTTTGATTCTTCTAAGTAAATTGAAGACTCGTTTACTTGCTTTTAACTTGTGTCCCGCATTTTATGGAATACGTAGTTCAATGATCCTATAAAAGAGACCCAATCTCTGGGAGATTGGGTCTCTTTTTCCTGCTTGGTTTCCTTTTTTCGTTCAGACACTACCCGTTACTCGACCTTAGTATACAACAGATATCGTTATAAAAAACAGCTTCAGGCTTTTTAATGCATGAAGTCATGAATCAATCGTCAATCAAAACATTAATATAGCGTGAAAACTAAGAAAATTAACTTAAATTATTTATCTTGAGAGATAAGATAATTTAAATGAGTATAATAGGTTAAAGCTGTCATTTAGACGCCCCGCCATTGTCGATATATGCCCGATCGGTATCCGGTGTAGTCGCCGTTAATGCGCTTTTAACGACGCGCCGCGTCGACACGTGGCCCGGCCTCTTGTTCTGTTTGACGTCTTATATGTATGCGCCTACCGTAAATGTGTACACAACTCAATGTACCGAACACTTTAATATTTTGGGTTTCTATCGTTATGTTTTATATATTTTTTCCCTTTTCTTTGGAGTTCTACGCTTTTTAAAAAATAGCATAAAATGAATATAGTGTCAGGCATTCTGTGATTCACTTTGACGCCCAAATTTTTGTTTTTCACAAAATTCTAAAAGAATCTATTAGGAATGCTTTTAAGATAAGCGAAAAAATTGATACAATAAATAGCAAAGGAAAAATCATCACTAAGAATTTTAATGGAAGCTACAAACAAAACTCATTGGATGTTATGAAGAAAGAATCCATACATCGGACGGCACTGGCTTCAAATACGCGATGTTTTTCTTGTTTCTTTCTATGTGAACGTGAAGGCGTCATGTCAGCGGGTACTGCGAGGTGCACGCGCGAGCACAACTCATCCATCGTATGCTCGCTCGACGTCGTTAAACATATAGGGCTTAGCGACGCGCGGCGACTGTCTGGATTGTGATACGCGTTGGAAACTAGGAATAAATACATTTGAATTGATAACTTGTCTTAGATCTATTTCATGATATATTTTTTTATAAACATATTTAAATAAATTCCTTTTTAATATTATATTAGATTGAGAATTTGAAAGAATTTCATTGTAAGAATTCTTCAACTGTGGTGTGGTGTGTGTGTGTGTGTTTACTGTGGGAATTATGTAAAATATAATAGAACGTACCAACGTTGTTTAAGTTAAGGTGATGACCTTCAAAACCTGCGCTATTCCGCCAAACTGATATGATTTTCCATCAGTAATATAAGCTGATGGCAAGGATCAAAAAAAATATATCTTAAGTAAACGATATTGCGGGGGGAAATTAGTTACAAAATAATTATAAATGGTTATAAAGTTGTAAATTCCCAGTAGTCACGGACAAACAGCGAAACTCAAGTTTCACTATATTATAGCAGGGTAGTACCTAAAGTCAAGATAATCTGTAATCGAAGACATTCGTGTTGAGGTGGCGGAACTCAACGCCGCGTTTTTTCTTACCAGTTTACCAATGCGAGAAAATGAAAGTTATTTGAATATAATCATTCCTCCTAATAGAATCGAACCCACAACTGATAGCGCTTACAACCAGACGCTATCCCCCTGCGCTTCTATCTGCCTTATTACATTAATAATAAGTTTATTCGGACGTATTTGTCCTCTGGATTAAATTCCAAATCCTTTTATATAAGAATATCATAAAAATTAAATATAACAAACATGTAATTAATATAATAATTTCACTTTTTACAGTTTCCAGAAAGACGAGTAAAGTAATTAATCTTTACAATATTTGCTTGAGATAATCAACGATAAGATGACATTGACGTCATTTCTTAGTGTATATAGTTGTCGTTTTTTGTAAAAAAAATTCGACCGGTGTAACTGCCTGCGTTTATCTACGTGTATCGCGTATGCGAGATGGTCATTGGTTCGATTTTTTTGGGGGGTAATGATTATTTTGCAATATATATAATTTAATATTTTCTAGTCAGATAATTGATCTAGATAAGTACGGTGATCAGTTCATTGTAGCGCAGTGGGTCAGTGTCTGTCTGTAAATACAATTATTTCTACGGAGTCAAAGTGCGGCGTTGATTTTCGCAACTCAACATGAAATATCAATAGAAAAGATGAGAACGGAGTGTTTTGACGCTAGGTTCTGTCTGGTTACCCTGTAAGACCAGTAAATGCGTAGATGCGTAGGCGTTTAGAACCGCCACTGAACATCCAAGCAAAAATAAGCGATAATGAGTGGACCTGACTAATGTATTTTGTTATCTGGCTCTGAACATGACGCCAAGGATTTAAATATTCCCCGTGTTTTTCATGTTAATTAGACGATTGTTTACTTTGTTAAGATATTTACAAATTGATAGAATTTCGTGAATATCAAATTTACTTTATAACTAATTAAAGTGAATATAGAGCCAGTTGGAGCAGTGGAGCAGTGGAACAGTGTCTGACTGTAAACGCGATCGGTTGTGGATAAGATTCCCAACTCAGGGAATTATTATATTTAAATTATTTCTATTTCCTTGCTCTAGTAAGAGAAAGTGTGAGAGAGAGACGTACGGAGTGTGGTTTTTCGTTAACATTTCAAAAAATACGTGGATACTCTTACAAAACGGTAGAATCGATTTTAATGAGAATTTAAACGATTTTTTCAGAAAGATATTAGTATAGTATTGCATAATTACAGACAAATTAATTTTTAATAATATATTATGAAAACATATTTTGTATATATATATATATATATATATATATATATATATATATATATATATATATATATATATATATATATATATATTTCAAATTACCAAGTTTATCTGATATGCACCCGGACATAGCCAGGTCGTTGCTAGTATGAGCTGATATTATAACGAGCGGCTATCGGCGGAAAGCCGCCTTTAACACGTTCAAGTAATAACACTGCACTTGTTAGTATTTCCAGTTACAGGAATAAACTGTATATATGGACTGTGTCCGTACATACCTACATACGAATTCGTGTGTATTGGATTACTCATGATTAATACGTTATATCCTTTGTATTTAATATTAATTTTGTCAATTATAGCTTTTTGAAATAGGGAATTACAATGAAATTACCATAGCAGTACAGCGGTGTTTAATGAATTTGTTAGTTTGCTCGCATTGGATGTAGATTCGATTTTTAATCTTGGGTGTGTTTATATTATTTTTTATAAGGTTGGTAGTAGTGCAATTTGACAGTGTCCGACTGTAAACGCGGTCGGTTGTTAGTTTTTAATTATTTTCGTTTCTCGAATTCAGCGTAAAGTGCAGTACGGAGTGTCTTGGCACTCGGTATCTCCTGTCTACCCTGCTATGTAGCATAAAGGCGTGAAACTATAACGTAGAAGTTTCCTCAATTTTCTAAGATAGAAAGGCAGAGTTGTGTACAGTAATTCAACGCACTTTGTTTTTAAAGATAATAAGATTGGAAAGCCTTATCACTAGGTTATTTTTGCTTACACCATAAAATGTTAAGGTTTAAACGATAAATGATACATTTTTTTTTAGCTTCACGCTTTTTATCCCGCATAGCAGAGTAGATAAAAAGTACCTAGTGTCAAGACACTCTGGTCTGGTCTGTCACGGAATTTCAGACATTGCGTGTTGAGTTGGTGGGACTCAACACGCAATGTCTCAAAAACTAAACAAAAACACTAAAAAAGGGAGTATCAAGTGTCATAACACTTCGTTCAATGTGAAACTCAACAGTTTGTATGAGCGCTTTTTTTATTTCTTTTAGCTTTACGCTCTTATCCCGCATAGCACAAAGAAAGTACCTCGTGTCAAGCCACTCTGTACTTCGCTTTCCGCCGAATTCGAAACATTCCGTGTTCAGCTATCAACTCCGCACGTTATCTTACTAGAGCAAGAAAGTGAAAATAATTTAAATATATTCACTCCCTAGAGTAGGAATCGAACCCATAACCGGTCTCGTTTACAATCAGACGCTGTCCCACTGCGCCACGACCGGCCTCTATGTTTAATTTTTTTAAATATTTTTATTTTTTTTTCTTATCTTGGTAACAACTTGAGTGACATTTTCAGTAATTTTTCATTGTCAGCTCCGACGATCATTATAGGGTGGGTGTGGGCATGTTTAGAACGGTTTAGGAGGTTGACGTCCGATCGGCTGGCCTGCTGCCAATCTTATACTATCCTAGCTTTCATTATTTTCATTTCAAATATATTTTTAAAATTGTATAAATATGTTTATGTCATAATATTTTTTTTATCAAAACTTCAAGTCGAAAGAGTTTCTTATTCGTTTTACATATATAGATCGGCGTTAGGTTACGTTATTCACATAACATATATAAGATAAATGAGTTAACGAACAAATTGAAAATAGTAGTTATTTTCATTTTTACGTGAGTGGAATCGAACCCGTTACTTAAAGCTAGTAGCTTAGACATAAATCCAATATAGATAACTATAGATAACATAGATTAAGTTGTTCACGTGATTTATCTATTATTATCTGTGTATACATAATATGATAATTACACGCTAAGTCCAAGAGGATTTTTTGTTTTTATGGCTTTCACGTGTTTTTGGGTTTCATCTTAGTACAGGTGTTCCTTTCTTTATTTATCCAAGAGAGAGGGAGAGGTCACTGAGGTTTTTGTATAAACGTCATTTGTTGTGGGTTTCGTTCCCATTCGAGGGAATGATTATATTCAAATAACTTTTATTTCCTTGTTCTGGCAAGACAAACCGTGGCTTTGAGTTCGACATGAGTGGACGCATTATATTGACACTAGGTTTTCCCTTATTACCCTGTTATGCAGAATAAAGTACGAAGCTTTTATATATTACAGCCTGTTGGGTAATAGAACCTATTATCTGATTTTTATAAGATATAAATTTTGCCCCCAAATAAAACTCGAACATATAACCATCTAGTTCAATTACACAAGGCAACTACGCCACAATGTTGTTTCAGTACCAATTTAATACAAACAATTACAAGGAAATTATACCATGAAATCATCTAACATGTATATGAATAAACACTATGTATAGAGAAAAATAGACTAATGGGGAAAATACAATTCCAATGGAGTTTATTCATAGCATGAATGTAATATTGTATTATTGTGTATTTATATGTATTGCTTATAATTTTATATGTAGGTATATGTTACACTATCATTACGGAAGTGCTGGTTGGTTACAGCTTCAACCCCAGCTTGGGGAAATATGTAGTTAACGTGATTTTAGTTTTGGGGCTTATCTTGACGTAGATTCCCACTCAGGCGAATGAATATATATATAATTATTTTCGTCCCCTCGCTCTGGTAGGACAAAGCGCGGCGTTGGATTTCACCTCTCAACACGTAATTTTTGGAATTCGGCGGAAAGCGAAAAAAAATTGTTCTATTTCCAATTTGTGCGCTCTGGCAAGACAAAGATCGGCGTTGATTTCCGCAACTCAACTAACAGTATCTCGAAATAGGATTGCAAACGGATAAATAAGTGGAGTGATGTAAAATTAGAAATAATCAAAAACAATATTATTTGGAATCAAGACGTGTAAAGCAAAAACAATATAAATGCGAATCGCAATACACTTCAAACACACAAAATTCGTTTCAATTAACTCATTATTACGCCCACTTTTATATTATCGTTAACCAATGTAATGGTGTAAATAAATTAGCGAATACGTAGGCGATACGCTCCCGGTTATGCTTGGCATAACCAGTTGCTAATACAGGCGTCGGGAGAACTATACGATCTGATAAGAGCTTTTATACGTGCCGCGCTTTTCGGCGTTTCTTTTAAGTTGAGAATGTCGGTACAGAAGACGTATAGGAGCGTGTGGAAATATTTTTTAATTATTTACATTATAAACAAGATTATTTTAGTAATAAGATTTTTCATTTTGATATTGAAAAATACAATTTTGGAAACCCAACGTTTCGAATACTTTACAGAAGTCCAGTGGTAACGGGTAGACTTTGAATACAATGATATACGCGATTAATCTGTTTAAAATAGTTTCCTTCTAATCTTGCGTCCCTGAATTTTCGTTAAGCGGGCTCGCCTATTAAACTTTGTTAGCAATTTGTATTGTAATTACATTTATAGTAGAAGAAACGCCTAACTTTGGTAACATATTGCAAAAAGCGATCTACGAAACTCTATGCAAAGGAAACGGACCTATAGTCTAAACTTAGTTATATTGTTCTAATAGTTTTACATACAGGTATTTTTTTTGTAGCTTCACGCTGTTATCCCGCAAAGTAGGGTAGACCGAAAGTACCTAGTGTCAAGACACGTAAGTATTTTACTTACCACTCAACGCCGCACTTTGCCTTTTGGCCAGAGCGAGGAAGTGAAAATAATTTAAATATAATCTCACTCCCCCGAGTGTGGATCGAACACACAACCGATTGAGTTTACAGTCAGACGCTGTCCCACTGCGCCACGATCGGCCTCAAATAGATATATCTAAAACTACTTATTAATACTTGCAAATATTCTATGAAAAAGGATACGGCGAAATAAAGAATAGGAAACGAAAATATATATTCTTTACATCCACAGTTACTCGACTGTCAAAAGGAAGGTTATGATTCATAATGAATTTGAATTGAAATACCCGCATCGAATAATCGCTATAGCTTTAAGCATCTACAACATTTAGCGGGTATATAATTTTGTTCGTTTATCGCATACATTTTGCGGGTAGAAAGGACCTAGTGTATGCCAAGTATTTTGCTTAACAAAATTGGATAAAAAGTTACATATATATTATATGTAAATAAATATTTTTCTGAGTTTGAACTCATTACAACCGTTTATAGTCCGTAGTTATAATTGTGACCCGAAGACGTCAGGTGACCATTTTTACGCGGTAAGTTAGCAGACTATGATTTCTCAGCGGAAAGAATGAATTTAGTTCTTAATAAGTTCTTTGATTTTTGCGATTTTTACACATTTCAAATGAAATTATTATACTTTTTGCTCTAAAATTAATATTTTAAGTATTCTAATGGTGAAAACTAATTAAATATTTAAAGCATTTCTTTCCACAAAAAAAAATGAATAGATTATTAATATATTCATAACACTTCGTTATATCTATACAATAAATATAATTAAGGTGTCTGTTTGTAATATTACAATAACAGCTTTTCCCATTCGAGGGAATTAGAGAGAGATAATATTTGAATTATTTTCCCTTTTTCCTCTAGTAAGATAAATTGTGGCGTTGAGTTCCACCGCTCAACACGCAATGTCTTGAATTCAGAGTACGGAATTTCTTGACTTGACTAAGTACTTTCGGTTCACTCAGAGAGATGCATGGCAATGCGGGATAAAAGCGTGACGCTAAACGAAACATTATATATATATATATATATATATATATATATATATATATATATATATATATATATATATATATATGTTTCTTTACAAGGACTTCTATCAATGCCACAATGTTGATTTGTGTGTCCATAAGAGAGGATGTAATGCGACAAATATTTGTGGGGTACGTGCAAATATTAGTGGACGTAGGGACGAGTGGAGCCTCAACTACCGACTCGGAGTGTTTATGTTGATGTTGAAACCTAGTAGCGGTAGTTCTGATATAGGGTACTTGTAAAAGAAACAGGTCGTGGCGCAGTGGGTGTTTGTAAACGTGGATTACGGAGTGTCTTGACACTAGGTAATTCCTGTCTACTCTGCTATACGGGATAAAAACATGAAGATATTAGATTATTATTAAAAAGGGACAGCAAATATATATATCTTGACACAGGGTTGCCTTTGTTATTTGAAAAAAACCATGGGGTAGTATTTTAAGGCCTTCGTCGCCTTTGTATTTTGGCACAGTGGTCTGTAGACACAGAAACTGCTTAGATCGTTTTCATTCGTTCTTTAGTTTCTTTTAGTTTTACGCTTGTATCCCGTATAGCAGGGTAGACAGAAATCAATTAATGTCAAGGCACTACGTAGTCCTCTTACTGTCGATTTCGAGACATTTGTGCTGAGTGTCGGAAATCAACGCCGCGTTATATTTTACTAGAGTTAAATAATAATAAATTTAAATATAATCATTCCAGCGGGAGAGAATCAAACCTACAATAGATCGCGTTTATAGTCAGACGCTATCCCACTGCGCCACGACGAGTCGGTATATATATTATGATCAAATTTATAGGATTTTCTAGCGTCTGTCTAGAAAAAGGCAATATGAATATCCGCAATACTGGGAAGTATGCGACAAAAGATAAAATTTGGAAGTTTTAACAATCACAAATAACATTAGAACTATGAATAGTTGAAATAGAAAATACAAAATAGAAATTATGTTTCCCATTATAAAACAAAACAAGACACCCAAAAAAAAAAGGAGCCGGTTGTTATCTACGTCCACTACGTTCGCTGAGTCACCAGAAATCCCCTCACCTTCCCTTGGGGTGAATATATTACATGAGAGACGAAAACTCGTCGGTACCTATTTGCGTGTTATTTATATCTTAATAAGTACAATTCTTTACATGGGTTTCCTACAATTTTCTAGTTGGCGTGTGCGTTTGTTTCTTAATTGTATTTTTTAGCTATGCCTTTTAAAATATATAGTTGACTTCACGTATTTTCCACATTTAGCAGGGTATTGATCGCAAAAACGTATTATATAAAAACATTTCGCGTACTATACCCGACTGCGAAAAGAAGGGTTATGTTTTTAGCGCGTGTGTATGTATGTATATATATATATATATATATATATATATATATATATACACATTTTTTAGTTTTATTTCAGAAGTTATTGTTATTTGCGGTGCGGGTCACGGAAACCGCGCGCTCGTAAACTTGTAGCCAGCTAGCGTTTTACGGCCCTGCATCCTGCGACACCTAGCGCTGGTCAATGCCCACTGTTCTTGTATATTAACTTCAAGATTTATTGCACGTACCTATATTATAGTAGCTTTTTATTTGTTACAGTTGTGCCATACGTTGGTTGGGAATTGTATTGTTATATAAATCTGTGTTTATGTTTAAATAATTTGTGTTTACAGTTAGATAGAGCACGGCGTTAGATCCCGTACAGTACTCGATAAAGTAGAAAAATTCATCAAAATTCGCTTCGTAGACCGTTTATTGTAGTATTAATAAAATAATCATTTTCTCAAAGCAAAAGTTTAGAATGTAACTTTTGTGATTATAGAAAGTAAAGTTGTAACAAATAGCAATAAATTCATAGTGGCGACCTCGCAAAAAACGGAAACGAGCGTCGCGGCCAACACAAGAGCTACAACCGGGTTATATTGCTAAGTTTTTGTCACCTTAAAATCGTTTTATTACAATATTCCAACAAAACGTTCCTAGCAATATTTTTCTTGAGCCCACCAGTGTGAAGAAATGTATTTGAATTTCAAAACGCGATTGAATAGTGAAATTAAAATTATTTATGCTTTTAGACAAAATGCGGCGTTGAGTTCCGCGACTTACGTAAATAAGTTAAGATGAAACACGGAAAAAGGAGAATTTTAGCACTAAGGTTCTGCTTACATTGTTACATGGAGTATAGTAACTTTACAAACTAGGTCGGGTATTGCATATTGTAGAGAGTAAACGAATCGAATAAATCTGAAAGTTAAAACGTTTCTGACAAAAACCGACCAACTAGAATAGGTCTTTTGTGAATTTTAAATGAATGGAGTTGAATTGTTGATATAGAAAGCGATATAATAGTTTCAATACATCAAAAGATATTGTCGATCGACTTCAATTTTTATGACATTTATTATTTTTGACCGACCTGACTGGATGACCTACATATATATATATATATATATATATATATATATGTATATATATATATGTATGTATATATATATATATATATATATATATATATATATATATATTGTATTGTACTGCTTTCGTATTGTATTGTATTGTATTACTTTCGCCTTTATCTAGCACAATATGGTAGACAGGAAGTACTTAGAGTCAAGACCCTCCTCTTTCCGCAAAAATGACAATAGTGTAATATATAATAATATAATATATAATAATTATTCTTCTAAGCAAGAATCGAGCCGCTCCTGAAATTTATTACAATTTTTATATCCCGCTTTATTGTCGATTAAACAAGATAATTCTAATATGGATACGATGGATTTTAATTTTCTTAGAAAACATCTAAGATCTTGAAGCCGGTTGTGGCGCGGTGGGACAGCGTCCGATTGTAAACGCGGTTGTGGGTTCGATCTCCACTCGGGGAAGTGATTATATTTAAATTATTTTCACTTCCTAGCTCTGGTAAAAGACAAATTGTGACGTTAAATTCCACCACTCAATACGCAATGTTTCGAATTCGGTGGAAAGCGAAGTACGGAGTGTCTTGACATTAGGTACTTTCTGTCTACCCTGATATGCGGGATAAAAGCGTGAAGCTAAAAAAATGTAATATTTAACACAAATATTAAAATCAAAAGCTGATATGAGCTGTACTTATTATAGTATTAGATTAGTATTAATTCAATCATCGATTGTTCCAAGCTCATATCTCGTTGCCTCCCATCTCCAATGAGCCGTTCACGCGCACAACAATAGCCACTACCGATTGTAAACCTAACTCAGAAACAAGCTTCACTGAACACGGACAGCTTTAAAACTACCTACAAAACTTATTTTGGTCCGAACTTTGTCCACAGTGTGAAGTCCATTTATTGTCACGTCCACTCCAAATGTTTTATTCATGAGAAACCTCGAAAATCTGGTTAAGAGATAACGGCAGTGGCGATTTAAAATTTTAAATTCGATGCCATAAGCTCCCCGCATTTAAATATTTGGTACCAATAATGAAGTGTTCACTTACAATTCATCGCGACCTATAACGTTATTGGGCTGAACGATTTTCGATTTGGAAATTTAAATGCTTATATTTTTTTTAACTTCACGCTTTTATCCTCTATATGAAGTTTATCGCTTTATATGAAGTATTTAGTGTCAAGACACTTCGTACACCGCTTTCCGCCGAATTTGAGTATTGCATACTGAGTGGTGAAACTCAACGCCGCGCTTTGTTTTACCAGAGCGGGGAAATTCAAGTAATTTAAATATAATCATTCCCCTGTGTAGGAATCGAACCTACAAATGCCTTCACAGTCAGACACTGTCACACTGCGCCAAGACCGGCCTCAGTGCTTATATTTTTGATTTATTTTTGTTAGCAAATTAAAGACATATGCTAGTTCTATAAATATAATATAACCACCATTTCACGAATATCGTGTTGTGGACATTTTACAATATAAAACAATATATTGTTAGTTTTTTTTTCTCTCCAAGAATTTAAAGTGTTTGTAAGAAACTTATGTGTCACAAGGTGTTTTCTATAGATATATTGTTATTTAATTTTTATTATTTCAAGACATCCCACTGTTTCAATTACAGCCACTGCTAGCAAGGTGTACGTTTTTATGAATTTGTTCTCGAAAATTCAGTTTCTTATTTAAAGTTATTACAAAATTATAAAAAACTTGAACAGATCTATATGTTTTGTATATCGTATTTAGAGTAGGAAATCGAGACATTGTGTATTGTTTTGGCGGAACTCAACGCTGCTGTTTTATCAGAGCTGAGCTATTAAACTGATTTTTAAATAAAGATAGGTATATAAAAGGATATTCGAATACATTTATTATCTTAAGAAGTGACTCACGCAACGTATTGTTAGCTAATTACATATTACGGGTACGTGTTTTGATTCACATACGATTTCCCAAATCAATATATATATATATATATATATATATATATATATATATATATATATATGTATATGTATATATGTATGTATGTAGGTAGCCACTGCACTGTCGAGGAATACAAAGCAAAACGGCTCTTTTACATAACTTTAAATATTCAATTATTTAAAGATATAACTTTATAAGGTAAAGAATGATTCCACTGAGTTTGTTAAGGATATTTAATTTAAATCTAGATCCTTTATAATGCCGTCACAAAAATACGTCACATAGCAAAGGAAACCTTTTGATTTGAAATTGTTTAATTATTAACAAGTGGTTTTATTAAGAAAGAATTTGTGATTCGTTTGTCTTTAGATTATGATGAATTATTTTACCTTTACATTGTGTACCGACGTCTGTTTAATATCTTTATATAATGTCTGGTTAGTTTAATATTCAGTACAATGTACAGTATAAGTACGTAATTGTTCCTTTTTATATATTTTAATTTTTTGCCTTTAAGTTATAAAAATGCACACTTTGGAATCGTATCGGCTAGTTGCAAAATATATGTCAACAGTGTTTATGAATCGAAGGTTTCCATTACTTTTAATAGCGTGAGACACACTCTTAATTGTGGCCGGTTTGACTGTAAACACGATCGGTTGTGGGTTCGATTCTCACTCTGGGGATTGATTGAGGGAGAAGTTGGGCGTTGAATTCCACCACTCAATACGAAATGTCTCGAATTCGGCAGAAAAGCGAAGTACTTCGTGTCTTGACACTTGCGATGAAAGCGTGAAGCTAAAAAAACACATAAATTACAGTATATTGTGTGTATCTAAGTTTGGGTAAGTTATATAGAGATGACCTAAATATCAATCGTATCGTAAATTTCAGTAGCGGTATCCAATGACCCTTGTCCCTGGGTATACCTGTACGTACCTATTAAATAAACATCTTCCTTAAATGAGATTCAAACCTGCTATTACTGAGCAAGAAACATACAAATCGCGCTTATACGGCGTCATTAATAGTTTAAAAGCGGTAAATAAAATGAGCTATTAAACGTGACTTGACCGCTGTAAGAATTTCATAATTACAAAACGCGTTTTACGTGGAAACGATAAATTTACTAATGCACAAATAACTCGGTTACGAGAAAAAAAAACAACGTGAAAAGCTAACGCTGAAAGGATTAAGCAATAAATCTAGGTTTCGGCCTTCTTCTTTCAATGGAATGATATTTTGGACAAACGCTTTTAGGTTATTATTTCTGTATATATCTTGGATATATCGACAAAATTTGTGAAGGCCGGTCGTGGCGCAGTGGGACAACATCCGACTGTAAATGCGATCGGTTGTGGGT
The DNA here is from genome assembly GCA_032432895.1 of Dryadula phaetusa. Lineage (NCBI taxonomy): Eukaryota > Metazoa > Arthropoda > Insecta > Lepidoptera > Nymphalidae > Dryadula > Dryadula phaetusa. Next base: position 576,343 of record JAOYRS010000035.1, read on the forward strand.
TTGATTCCCACTAAGGAGGGTAATTATATTCCTCGCTTTGGTAAGACAAAGTGCGGCGTTGAGTTCCGCCACTCAACACGCAATATCTCGAATTCCGCGGACAGTAGTACCTAGACACTAGGTATTTCCTGTCTACCCTGCTATGCGAGATAAGAGTGAAGCTAAACAAAAAAATACAATTGTTTTAATATTATAACATTAATATGCACATTTTAATGTAAATAAACTTCGAAGAATTTTAAAATCTGAGTGTTTTTATAGTGCTATGAATGATAAATAATTATTAATTATATAAAATTTAAGACATCTAGAACGTTTTTATTATCATATGTGTATACATAATAATTTAAATATATATTTGGCTCGAGTCATATATAAACGACCACGTCTCCATATATGAAACTTTATTGAAGACACTATAATAAATTTTTTAGTTATAAGAAGTTTAAACAATAAGACTTTTTAAATAAACAGTTTAAATTTTAAAATTTTTGAAAGTCCATGTCGCCATATTTTCATATTTAAAATTATATTTTATAATTAAATAGAAAAAAATGGCAACTACGTTCAGTTTTCACTTAACATCAATACAGAAAGGACTATAAAGTCATCATATTTTTTCCATAATATTAGCTTTACAGTGACAGTTACCTTTATTTGCCATTGTAACGTGTTAATTAGTTTATAAGCGTTATAACGTGAGGCGTACACATATATACAGACACCCCCGTCCTTAGGGAGTTATCATGTTATTTATTTTATCATTTGTATGAAGTTTTGGCATTTGCTACAATACTGGTATAATAAATAGAGGGGAATTGCTAGCTTTGTAATTGATTGGCTGTTGATAATTACTATTATTTATTCATATTATAAAACATATGAGATCGGTCGGAAATATATGAGGCCGGTCATGGCTTAGTATAGCGTCTTACTGTAAACCCGGGAGAATATTTAAATTATTTTCATTTCATCGCTCTAGTAAGAAAAAGCGTGGGGTTGAGTTTCGCCACTCTAAACGCTATGTCTCGAATTCGGCGGAGAGTGGAGTACAGTGTGTCGTGACACAAGGTACTTCCGGTTACGCTGCTAAGGGGGATAAATGCGTGAAATCAAAAAAGAAAATTAAATATATATTTCATAAATTTGATTTTTTTGTTATTAAACATACGTATTTACATATATATAAGTTTGTCAGTTTGCTACATAATGTCATTAAACCACTAAATCGGATTTGGATGAAATTTTGGACACTATTATACTTCATAATACGGAAATAACGCGAATGATAATATAAACTATACAAAATAATGGCTAATTATATATATATATATATATATATATATATATATATATATATATATATATATATATATATATATATATATATATATATATATATATATATATATATATATATATATATATATATATATATATATATATATATTAAAAAACGTAGAGGAAAAAACATTACATAAAAGCATACTGTATTCCAAATTGACAGACTAAATATAGAATTAGGAAACATTTAAAATAAACATATTAAAATTTGAATGGAACGGGATTCAAACCAACGCCGTTTGGAAACCCTCCAAGTAATATAGTATAGACACAATACATGCTTGATTACAAATACATATATAATGTTTAAGTTATAAAATTTAAACCAGCATGGTCAACAGTCATCAGTAGATCAGAATTAGGCGGTACACGCGATGGTAGTAGATACGATCATACTCGATAAAATGATTATAATATGTACATTATTTTCTGATGCTCTGATTAAACCGCGGCGTTGAGTTCAGTTAAATAACGCTTAAATTGTCTGTTTGTGGTGGAAAATGTCTATTTAGTACGTTATAATATAGAGAAGAATATATAGTTTGAAAAACATATACTTGCGTATCGCCTACTTTGCACTGTGAATAAAATAATGTACTATACATTATTTATATTAAATTTTAAACTTCATCTCTGAGTAACAAGTATTTGTCAAAGGAACACGAATCTAATTTAAAGTGTGAATTAAGTTCAGCAAAGGTCTTTATATAATAGCATGATCGCTCGAATGCTTCGAATAAGCAACTTTTAATAGCCAATCAAAGATGTTACAACTGCGTAGCCGGAGAGCAGTTCTGTTTTCATGAAGATATGTACTATGGGGATTTTAGTTAGTTTAAGTAACTTAGTTCATTGAGTTCGCAAACTGATTTTAATTTTCGTTTTCGATCGATATACATTAAATATATAGATATTTAATAAACATTATTAAAATTTTAACCTAACACCTTGTATATATTTTTTCTTTATAACGTTGAATGGCGGAAATTAACACCGCGTTTTCTTCAATAAAACTTGTATAGTAAAATATTTTAAATTGAAATTTTCCTGTAACAGGAATCGAATCCACATCGATCAACAAGTCTCAACTACGCTACGTCTTCATGATGCATGTACTCTGTAAATTTATATATATATATATATATATATATATATATATATATATATATATACACTAAAAATATACAGCAAAAATGTTTCCTAAGTCGTAGATACCTCAGGTATATAGCCCTGGGCGGTGGAGCGCGCCCTAAGAGCCCTGAGGTCAAAGTTTTCTTGTTCGCTCAATTTTCCGCTTGGCAAACTAAACTTGCTCGTCACAATCCGGGGAGGTTTGATGAGATGATTTGCTTGTTGGACGACGACGAACCTAACAAGTAGAAGTACATACGTATTACACTATTGTCTGGGAAAACGAAACGACAGACGGACGGCCGATCACGATGGTCACCGATTATATTATATATAAGGCGCACGCAAGGTGAGCTTAAAAAATATACAAACTGTCCCGTTTTCACAACATTTTTTATCACTTTTTTTTTTAAAAAACGTATAAAAAATTGAACGCAGCGGGATTCGAACCCGCGCCTCTTGGATACCGTCCAATCGTAGAGGCGCGGGTTCGAATCCCGCTGCGTTCAAATTTTTATACGTTTTTTCAAAAATGTTTTCTAATCCTAAGTGTGGAATAACACTTTAAAAATAGTAAAAATTTTTTATCACTACTTTACTCACATTAGTAGCAGAGAGATGTTATGTGAGTTCCTCGATAAATGAACTATTGAATACAGAAAGAATTTTTCAATTCCAATCAGTAGATCTTTAGATTAACGCGTTCAAACAAACAAACAATTGCTTTATATTATTAGTATAGATAATTATAGATACATTATAGTTACGGATGGCTTATATAGATGTTTGTATAAAAATTAAAAAAAAATGATTCTAGATTATGATTGGGGAACATAACTTAAAGCATTCTGTTCTTTTATAATAAATTATAAATAAAGTGCGTAGAACATTTGGAAATCTATTAAATAATAATCATTTGTAGTGTTTATGGCAAAATGTTTTTTTTAAATATAAAGTTTGCTAGGAACAATTAGTATGGTAATAAAGATTTACTTTCAAAACTCAATGAATGTCCTCGCAAAATTCTAAACAACATTGAATAGAAGATTATATATTGACTTCAATTAAAATCAAAGGACTTCAAAAGCTATAAAATATTATAAACAAAAAAATAACAAAACATTTTCTACGAACAAAAACTACATTTAAATAGATATATGTCTAAAGAACCCATAAAATTTTGCAATAGTTATTTTGTATAAACAGATGACTGTTTGAGGCCGGTCGTGGCGCAGTGGGACAGCGTCTGACTGTAAACGCGATCGGTAGTGGGTTCAATCCCCACTCGGGGGACTGATTATATTTAAATTATTTTAGACAAAGAGCGGCGTTGAGTTCCACCACTCAACACGCAATGTCTCGAATTCGGTGGAAAGCGAAGTACAGAGTGTGTTGACACTAGGTACTTTCTGTCTACCCTGCTATACGGGATAAAAGCGTGAAGCTAAAAAAAAAAGATGACTGTTTCTATATGAATAAAACGTTAATTTGCTCATTTTATTAGTATCGTGACCGTTCTTTTCAACTCTTAAGCAATTAAAACTAAGCTTGTTGGTAAAGGGACGATAATTTATTAGTAGTATTGTTTTATTTATAGCTTTTCAAAGTTTCGAACACAAAAACATAAGTTATTAGAATATTATCCACAGGTAGATCGCACGAGGCAGGTGTTCGAGATGGCATAAAAACAGTAGCCCGAATAAATTTAATATTTGTTAGGCCTGATGTAATGTAAAGTGCGTGTTTTGTAATTAATAAAAATTGTACAATTAGTTAGCATTTTATTAAAAGACGTAAAAAACATTGAACGCAGCGGCATTCGAACTCGCGCCTCTTAAAAATTCTCCAAGCACTCTGATGGCTAAGCCATACCTTTTACGAAAAAATGCATAAAAATCTATTTTTTTATATGTTTTTTATTTAAGAAAAATGTTTTCTAATCTAAAAATAGTAAAATATGTAGAATTATTTTATGACAATGTGATAAGACAATGTGCGGCGTTAAGTTCCGCTGCTTAACATTAAATTTATCAAAATGGAGACGGAATCCGGCGGACGAAGTGTCTTGACACTAGATGAATATTGACTACACTGCTATGCGGGATAAAGTGTGAAGCTTTAATAAACACATAAACTGAGCTTTTATTCAAAACATCTGAAGAATACTTTTCAATTATAGGAAATGGACATACCGACCTAAATATATATTTACACAATAACCATAAATATCCATAAAAAACAGGTGCCTCCATATTACAAGATACGTTTACGCATTTCGGTAGCTTTTAAAATGTCATTGACATCATATTTTTGGCGACTACACGAGTGGCTACTTGTGTACTATAAAAAAATAGTGTTTTTTTTAATTTACACAATATAACTTTAAAGTTTGGATTTATCATGTTTAATTTATATAAAAATTCAATATTAAAAAAACTATTCTCAATTATAAATAAAATGGAGGCCATTGTGACAGCTTCTGTCAGAAAACTCATTGGAATGAAAATAAATTATTTTATCTGACTAGGGGTTCAGATGGAGCGCGGCGTTGAGCTCTGCCATTTAAATCTTAACTATATTCTCTTAGATAACACTGGTATGCGAAAAATATACGTAAATAGTCAAAAATACAAACAAAAATGTTTTACTATCTAGATAGCACGTTTCTTGTGTTGAAATCGAATCCACGACCTTCAAGCGAACTGCAAAGCCGTTATTCAATGTCTAGAAACTAAAATATGCAAACAATAAGATAATAAATGATCTCAAACTGGTTCTTTAGATTAGGTTTCTGTGAATACGGAATGTTAATAAAGTTATGAGGAGGCTCGTTTCAGATATCATTTTATGTGTTTAAATTTTAATAATTTGCCTTTTTTTAATTTATTTATTTAATTTTTTTTTGTAATAAAACTAAATGGTTCTATACAATAAGATCTTTGGATTTCGCGATATTTTACACATTTAAAACTAAATATATAACTATAAAGGATTTCTCGCTTCAAAGTAGCTGTTCGACGTCTTTCTGTGACCACGGACTAGTGTAGTGGCCCCGAACGTCAGGATTTCTTTGTATTTACAATGTCAAAACTCTCCAACAAATAACTCCCGAGCTGAACTGAACAAATTGATTACTAAATCAGCCATAAAACCTGATCCCGTACGATTATGCCGAATCCACAAGCGAACCTTTGTTAGCGAGCGTGATATTTTCGTGCTGAAGATGAATCCAAATACATCGAACTATCACCCTAATGTTAAAGTGGATAAGGGTGTAATTTCTATGTCAATTTGGTGGTTAGAAATCGATTATTTGTACAAACATCGATGTAATAAATCATCCCCGCTACCTGAGAATGAAGGGAAAAAAAAGGAATTTTTGAAACAAAAGGCTGTGACATTTCTAGCTAACGATGCCAGTTTACTGGCCGTTTGCGTTTTACAAGTGCAATGAACAAATTATGTTGTTTAAGGTAAACGAAATTGTTGTTTTAGGTGAAGACGGTTAGTTTGCGGAGACTGGCGTCGTGGCGCAGTGGGAAAGCGTCTGACTGTATACGCGTTCGGTTATGGGTTTGAATCCCACTCGGGGGAGTGATTATATTTAAAATTATTTTTACTTCCTCGCTCTAGTAAGACAAAGTGTGGCGTTGAGTTCCACCACTCAACACGCAATGCCTTCAATTCGGTGGAAAGCGATGTACGGAGTGTGTTGACACTAGGTACTTTCTGTCTACTCTGCTATGCGGGATAAAAGCGAGAAGCTAATTAATTAGTATTAATTAATCAATAAATTAATATAACACCAAAATTATACTTTACTAAGTATTTATTTCAAATTCTTGTTCGTGTAATAAAACATTAAGTGAGTAAATGGAGTTATTAAAATAAAATAAAGCACTTTCTATAGCATACTATCTACAAAACACGTATCAGACGCTCCGACCTCATCTTACATCCACACGGGGGTAGAAGAGGGTCAGTCCAGAATAATATTAATACGTGTTAGGGTCGCTTTGGGGTAGCGTATGTACTAGCGAGGAGGGTGTAGGGTGTAGGGTGCAATCCCCTTACAGAGAAGATGGATAAATTCACAGCAAATGATTACGCTTTAATGTATTTTCAATGCAGTAGATTGCTTTTTTTTGTTATCTTCAGGTACCTCCACCGCCGACGGTATTATAGAGTAGTTGAAAGACGCGACGGTCGTAGGTTCGATTCCGAGGGGTTTTTTTTATATACATGTACTAGAAATTAACTTTATTATATCTTTATTTCATAATTCTTAAATAAAAATAGTCCAAATTATTCCTTATTGCATCAGTTTTCTCGTCATTTTCGATATAGCCGTTCTAGAGATTATTCTGGCATATGTAGCGTGTGTGTATATTTTAATATTACAAACAGACACTCCATTTTAATTATTTGTATAGATTTCCAATATTGAATAAATGTTCTTGGCCACGAGATGCAATAGAAAAGATCCGCTCTCCGCTTCTCTCCGTCGTAACTGGCCGATAACAGTTATATTAATAAAAAACAAATATTACCTAAATATCAGTGTAGACGAAATCGTAACAAGATCACCTCATTTTTCAATCTCCCCTATTTTAAATTTAGTATTGGGTGGTGAATAGCAATGGAGTGTATCTAAGCAGTCTAGCCATGCAGTGATAACATGTACATACATACATATATACATGTACATATATAATCCAGACGTTTTGGCCATAAACACCACTGGCGGAGCTTAACGCCGCTCATATATATTGAGCGTATATCGAACCAACAACCATCGCGTTTCCAATCAGACGCTTTCATTGCGCTTTAGTGAGTAATTCTTTAATAAGGTTTTCCAATATAAATAATAAAAGACAAAATAAATCTCTTTACCACTCTTATTATAAGTATAAATTCTTAAGTACTTCATGTATGATAGAACTTAAGAGTAAAGTAATCTTCTAGTAATATATTGTATTATGTAAATAAAATCTTGTTGCGTACTTAATCTAGGACAGTTAATAGACTAGATTCTAGACTGGAATATAAGGTATAAATTCTAGACTCAATTTATTCCTTATATTCTAAATAAGAACTATAAGGATTTTAATAGATGTAGATAAAAAATAAATTCTAATTACATTTTTAATCTGTGGGCGTAGTGTTTACATTTCTTACAACAATACCTATTTAGTAACTACTGTAATAGTTAAAATCATGGGCCCTATATTATATTATTTTAGGCACTATGTGTCAGAGCTCTACTGTTTTGTTTTTGATAAAACTTTTTTATTGAGACAACATCAAAATCTTATAATTTTGTACTACAATTGTAAGCTTCGTAACCATATAATAGAGCTAAATATATAATAAATGCGTAAAACATCCCAAAAACTATAGAGTTAAGCGGACTAAAAATATGGACGTAATTTTTTTTTCGTTAGTAAAATAGTGTTAATAAAGCAATGCATCAAAATTTATTTACATACATATATACATTTGAGAATACATTTTTGGTAACCTCACGTAGATAGACAGTCTACCTGTGACCACGAAGTACTGTAAAGTGTTCGAAACGTCAGGTTTCCAAAAATGTATTTTCAATACCAAAATATGTGCGATTAATCCGTTTAGACATTTTAAAAAAGATATTATTTACTTCGCGTGCAGTTCAAGACAAACACAAAATAGGTGATTGAAATGAAGCTCATTAAAAATGTCCTCATTTAAAACATATGTGTGGAATGTCCTTAGAAAATATGTCATCCGCTATACTACGAATGTTAGGTTAGAAGAAAGTGACATTTTCTATATGGATCCCATAAGAATCTGTGACCGTCTCTGGATATTTAGCTTTTTTTAACATAACATAAAAAAATAGAAGAAATGGCAACCAAATATTTTTTTTAACACTTTTTTAATACTACATAGCAGAGTAGTGAGATAAAAACTAGTGTTAAGTCACTCCGTTCATCGCAAACGAATTCGAGACAGAATTGTTAAGTGGCGGAATACAACGCCGCACTTTGTCTTATCAAAACGGAGATATTGGAAATGATTTTGAATATTTTAAACCTAAATCTCGACTACAGTCGACAGACGATGGATTAAATACATATTAATATTGTGTTTAAGTAATCGTCTTTCTATCCTCGCATACATTGTTACAAGTACGTTGTAAGCAACAGTAAGTGGTAGCAGTAAAATTTATTATCCATAGAATAAATTATCCATTTGGGATATCAATTTCCATTTGGGAGAATGACCATAGTTAAATTATTATCATATCTGCGCTCTGGTAAGACAAAATGCGGCGTTGACTTCCGCCATTCAACATACAATGTCTAGAATTTTGGCAAAAAGCGGAGTAGTGTCTTGATACTAGGTATCTACAGGAAGTACCATCCCCCATATCTACCGTATTACGCGGGATGAAAGCGTAAAAAAATTTATTAAGTGGCAAAAAATATTTTACAATAGCTTCTCTTGATTTTACTTCTAATTTTAACAAAGAAAAAAATATTATCACACAAACAATGTATGTCAGACACAAAGCATTGGAGCAATACCTGTTATCAAAAAAATATAAGCTGCTTGCTGCTTTTCCATACACTGCTTTTCCATATAAACTTTATTACGTATGCCAAATATCACATAATTTTCGTAAAAAGACGTAAAAAGTTAGTTTACGTAAAAAACTTACCCTACAGTTGCTTATGTATATATATATTCATGGGAACTGAACCCGCACTCTCTATATGTAATAAAACATAATCTCCACCAATAAACGAAAGGCAAGGTTTTAATAAATTCATAAATAAGTCATAAAGTAGTAGTGTGGTTGTAATAGCGTCGTTACAAGGTATAGCTTGTACCGGCCAGATTGCTAGATAACGCGATTAGATATTTATACGAGTGTATCGCGTACGAAAATATTTTTTATCGCACACTTCAATGGAAAGATATTCCCTGTTTAATTACGTACAAAAATACATTTTTTTTCAGGCTTCACGCTTATATCCTGCATAGCAGGGTAGACAGGAAGTCGCTATTGTCAGACATTCCGCAGCGCTCCGCTTTCCCTTGATTCGAGACACTGCGTGTTAAGTGGCGGAACTCGACGCCGTGTTTTGTCTTATCAGGCCGAAGACATGAAAAATTTAAATATAATCATTTCCTAAGTGGAAATCGAACCTACATCTGATTGCGTTTCCAGTCAGACGCTGTCCCACTATGCCACGACCGGTCTTAAACAATTATATATGTCATTAAAAATTATAATATTTAAATATTTTTTTTATATCAGAGTGTTTTATGTGTATATAATAATAATTAAAAAAATACTTGTCATATACGAAAATGAAAAATCAGCTCCAAACGGCTTTTGTAAGCCAGCTAGGCAGTTGCACAGTTTACCATGGTAAAGATGATTCATTCATCATTCGTGAAAGTTTTTGTATTGGCAATACTATTTATACGTAAAATATAGTTACAGTTAATTTCTAGTCGCGATGTATCTAAATTGAAAACTACTTCCTCAGATTAGGATGAACGTGGCGTTAAGTTCCGCATAACAGATAAAAAAAGAAGTATGATATATATTATATATACAAATTTACGTTAGGTTACGTTACATAATCTTCTTACCTTGCTATAATAACAATTAACAGTGATTTTTCCTTAGTGTTTCAAACAGACGTCCCTTACATTGTATTTATATTGATAAAAATAATCTATTCTATTCATTGTTTCATACTCTTTGGACGTCATCAGTTCGTTCAAAATATTTTTTTTTAAAAGTGTCAAAATTCATTTATATAAATTCAAAAGTCAGTTTTAAAAGTTGAACAAAACATCGATTGCTATTATTATTCGCGTATGCGTATTCGATTTTTGTTACTTTTTTTTTTCGGATGACAGTTGTTCGCAACATTGACTATATTTTGGGTGAAAACAAAACATATTTTAGACAATAATACCATATGTTAAATGGAATTTCAATACATGTATCTTTTGTATGAGTAATTTTGGTATAGAATTAGTTAATTCGTTCGTATCTTTTTTTAGTTTCACGCTTTTAACCCGCATAGCAGGGTAGATAGATAGTACCTAGTGTCAATACACTCCGTACTCCGATTTCCGCCTAATTCGATACATTGCGTGTTGAGTGGTTAAACTCAACGCCGCACTTTATTTTATCAGAGCGAGAAACTGGAAATTATTTGAATATAATCACTCTCCCGAGAGGGAATCGAACCTACAACCGATCGCGTTTACAGTCAGACGCTGTCCCACAGCGCCACGACAATTCAATTCGAAATTTATTTTTTTGCTAGAAATGTGTTGCAAAAAAACAATAATTACAATGCATTTATATGCAATTAACAATTATGAAGAAAAAAATAAAAAAAAATAGAAAACGTCGTTCAACAAGTGTTCGGTATTTATCGTAACACATGTAAGGCGAGTTGATAGTCTATCGGCTATCAGTCATGGATGCCTGCGTTTAATTATACGCGTTATCTGGACGATGATTTATTGATATTGCAACTTGTATTGTTACATTTTCTATTGATATAATTTGGCTACCAGTTTCGGGTAGTTGCCATGCTCGAGAACATTCGAAAGTAGTTCCCAACAAGATTATAATTTAACCTAAATTTGCGTATGAAAAATATTTCCTATATAAAATGCAGGTTCAAATATAAGTTTATTAAGTAAATAAAAAATTACACATAACAAAGATGTTAGAGAGTAAGAATCTTGTCAAACTTTCAGATTTCTACTTTCCACCCGAAATCGAAACATGGTATATTGAGTGATCTTAGCTCACGCTTTGTCTTACCGGGAATACTTTATAGAACAATTACCCTCAGTAAGAATCGAACTCAAAACCAATGATTACAATCCGACGTTGTTCCAATGCGCCATGAAAGCCTCTGCTTATTTCTATAATCTAGTGTTTGAATAAGTTAGGAACTATTGGATTTTGTATAACAAGTTCATACATGGGGCTGTAAAACACAGAGTATGAGAGCGTTACAGTATCATAGATGCGGTGTTCTCGAAGGTCAACCCAGGTCTATTTATTATTTTTTATCTCAAACAACTTTATTTACCATCTTTTTTTAAATTTTCATTGCTTAAAGCTAGACTTAGAGAGATCAAGACATATAGAGAGTTCAGTATTTCCAACTACCTAAAAGACCAGGATTTATAATTAGTTGTCTTCCAAATTAATTCTAATTAATTGAAACCGGTCGTGGCGCAGTGGGACGGCGCCCGACTGTAAATTGACCGGTTCTCGGTTCGATCCCCACTCAAATTCAGTGGAAAGCGAAGTACAGAGTGTCTTGACACTAGATACTTTCTGCCGACCCTGCTATGCGGGATAGTAATTATAGGGAAAATAATTATAATCAACCTAAAATTAACATAAAGTCATCAAAATTAAAAACGATATAACATTAATATTTAGCAATACATTAAAGCAACATTTTAAATGTTTTATGGTGACATATGTAGATGTCATAAATATATATTTTACAAAGGCGTCCGCCGAATTTAAATTCTTAATTTTACTCAAGTACGCTTTAATGTAATTAAAAGCTAGTAGTAGTGTGATTAGTTTTGACTTTTATATAGATATATATGGTGAAGTGTTCATAGAATACGACTCCTACCGTTTCACCTGTTGTAATACTAAGCCGATAAAGGTCAAAAACTGCATTTCTCCGCACTGGCCGCGTCACTGATGGTGGACAGTTAAATTTTCCGTTCAGGCCATGTCAGTCAGTCAGTCAGTGCTGACTGACGTTTAATATAACCATAATAAGGGAAAAATATTTATGTTAACAAAAAAAATACATTTTAATAATAAATATTATAGGTTTAAAAAATAACAGTTGTTTCAAATTTTGTTAGAAATATAATTTTTGTTAGGCCTTAAGGGAAAGTATGCTATCGGTCAGCACTGACCACGTTTGCATTGAATGTGTAAAATAGTTTTGGCGGGACTCCCTCTAGTTCCGCAAACAAATTATAACTAGGAGCCGCTCCTGGAGAGGACTCCTTCCTCTATCCTTTCTAGGAGCCTCCTATAGAAGCTTAAAACTTATTTTCTTTTGTGGCGGCGTATCGGGTTTCTATACCTGTCAGCGTTAAAAATTTCTACAAATAAACCTAGTATAAAACCGAAAAAGTTTATGAAAACCATAAGTCATGATTTAATATAATTATAAAAAAAAATATGAAAAAAAACAACCATCAATTCGTGTTTAAGATTAAGAGGTAATACGGTATATATTACTAAATACAGTAAGAAAACGACTACAACAGTGTACAAAACTATAGTGACATAAACAAACATTCAAAATATTATGGGCTTTTAGCATTTACATTCTGACGCCAAGCCGGCTTACCTTTACAAGAATTCCATCCGTCGCCACTGATAGATAGATATGTTTAATTAATTACATTTCGTTATCAAATTGGAACGAAATTGTCAAGGTTGCGAAGATTATGTTAAATAATATAATATTTTGATTGCGAGCTACGGAGTATTTTTGTTTCTAAAATGTCCGTCTAAGATCACTGCTTGTATACGTATGTATAACAATTATAATATTTTTGTATGTGTTTGACGCTTTGATTCCTGCTCTGTGAAATTCTACTATATTTAAAACTCATTTTCATGTCTCCGCTCTAGTAAGATAAAGCGCCGCGTTGAGTTCCGTTGAGTGAAAAGGCCATTGATTAATGGCGTGTCTTGACGCCGATTCAGATTATCTTGACTACACTGTTGTGCGAGATGAAGCTGCTTTAATATTATAAATGAGGTAGTTATATATATATATATATATATATATATATATATATATATATATATATAATCATAATATTAGCACCACAAATCAAGAAATAATCAAACGAAGGATTTCACCAAACCAAATTTCAAGTTAAACGTAAACGCGACTACATTTTCGTTTAAAAAAGTAAAAAGCACTGCTGTTTTTAAAACTGGCGTTTCCCAAAACGGGGCTTAGCACGTGCACAAAACCTTTACAACGTATTGCGTCTCTTCATACCCTCTTTTAGGAATACCCATTTCGCTTTCCATATTCATAGTATTTTCACCGCAATCGCCTATAAAGCCATTGGAAATATAACACCGAATCAGCGGCGGGAAACGTTTCTAAGGATCGTTAACTAGATTTTGGTCTTGCTTGCGGTTTGGTTTCATATGAGTTTTTCGGTCGGAATAACCTGGCTAGTCTATTTTTAGTATTTGAATATGATCATCGGGAACGAGACGGGGCGGGCGATTTAGCTCCAGTAGCCAACTATTTTTTCGAAAACAAAAAACAAAGCTTCTTTTCAATTTAAATTCAGCAGTTATCGTTTGCGCCTCGCTTCTATTCACATTCTCTTAGCAAACCTCTTAAATGGATATTCTAGTAGTTATCAGGTTTTATAATCATGTCGTTACATTGGATAATTGAGTGTTAAAATTATTTGTTGTTTTTAATTTACTATATTTAGTAGAACAAATAAGGAGAATCAGCTGAAAAGTCAATTAAGCTCATGTAAAGATAAGAGACGCGGGTTCAAATCCACCTGTTATCTTCAATTTTTTATTATTTTCCTTGTCCTTATCACAGTTAATTAAATATATTAAAACTATTTGGCAATATTGACAAACATGATTTCTTAAATATATATTATTTCTCAATCGATAATGAAAGGTGATATACGATTTGAAAGTTCTGTTCTATTTAGATTCACAGACAATGGGGATGAATTTAAATAAGCTAATTTCTTTTAGTTGTAATCGAATAAATACTCAATGGGAAAATTGATAATATAAATGCAATATTATTAAATAACTCTAGAAATTAGTAGAAGTGGGCGAGATAGCTAGTATTCAATGACGTCATCTTTTACTTTACAATTATAGTTCAAACTAATAGTATATATTATTTAGTTCACATGGAAAATATCATATGAAGAAATGTTACAATTTCTTATACCAACATATTATTTTTTAGACAGGAAGTACCTAGTGTCAACATTCTCCGTACTCAGTTTTCCGATGAATTGGAAACATGGCGTGTTTAGTGGCGGAACACAACGCCCCTCTGTAACTTACCAAAGCGAAGAAATAACATAATATAAATAAAATAATTTCCTCAAGTGGAAATGAATCCAAAACCTGTGTTACCTTTTTATTATTAAATAATCAATAATTACTATGAAAAAATACTTTTATTCTTATATATATATAAGTTATATTCATTTAAATGTCAATTGCTAATTCTCTAAATTTTTGCGGGCTGATTACAGAGCTATAACGATTCGAATATTTAATAACCGGCCATTGTGTGCCACGTGTTTGGACTTGATGAGCTCGGCCCGCACAAACGACACTGTCCCACAAGCATCTACCTACTTAACGTCTGCTAGGGACGTTTGTTATGAATGTCGTATCATAATAAAGGCTTGTGGCTGCTTAATGTAAACGTTAATTGTTATTTAACTTTATAACTATAGATTGTAAATTTTATGATTAGATTATTTTTAATTAAATCGAAGAGAATTAAAAACCGAGTTTGAAGTCAGTAGGTGTTCTCCGATGGTGTGGAATTAAAAACTAAATCAAATAGCTATGGTATTGATTTTAGTGAGGGAGAACTAATCTTGACTAAGACATAACGCCCGAAATCAATGGCGGAGCTTAACGCCGAACTTTGGTTTACTATTGTAAATAAAAACCAGAGCGAGGAAGTCAAAAAAATTTTATATATATATATAATCCCCCGAGTGGGGTCGAACCCACAACGTTCGCGTTTACAGTCAAACGCTGTCACACTGCGCCACCGGCCTCAAATTTTTTTCAAAATTTAAGTAAATACATAATTAAAATAACATCATACATATACATATTAAACAGAAAAATCTGTATTTTTTTTTATGAACGCAGCTTATTGTGGGAAATGCTGGAAGCATGCAATCAAATTTATCTCGATTGTACTCGCGAGGAATGCGAGTACAAAAAACGCGAGCGACGGCTTACACAATTAGTGTTTTATTATTATAATTTGTGGTGAAATGTTCTTCATCTGTTTGTATGTTGCCTTTACAAACAGACGCGTATGCGCCTTGTTAGGAAAGGACGATTCGCGTTTTTATTCTAGGGAAGGAAAACTGTGAATATATGTATTATGAAATGTAATTGTTAGGAACTTATTTATAAGTTCGTAGTCGCAGGTAGTCATTGTTTAAAATATTGTAAAAATCAAAGATATAAATCAATTAAGTTTTAAGACCTTTAAATACACTTTTACTATACATACTGTATTTTTATTATTTTTATATATAAGATAAGATAAATTAGACAGAAATAGACTATTTTCTTAGAGCCTTTTTGAGCAATATAAATTGGCACAATTGTAATGTGTAATACAAACGATCTAACAAACCTTCTCAAAAAATATATCAATATTTATTATTTAAATATAAAAAAAAACACAAAAAAAAAACAAACAAACAAACTCAAAATATATTTAGACAGACACGATCTCACATTCACATCAAAATATAACCAAAAGTTTATATCAACCCGTTATTTTATTTAGAATCACTGGGTATGATAAAAAAAGGTAAAATTCAATGCGCGTAGGTACGTACTCGTAAGCGATGGGTGGCCGGTGCATGTATAAATAATTTGATGAATGTCCCGAGACACCGGTACTGTAGTAGCCCAGCGGGCAGCGGCTTGTTTATCAGCATTTCTATTTTTGACTTGAAACCCTCTGTACGTTACGCCTAAATACTATCGTCTATCTGATTTTTGTAAGCCACACAACTCACAGGTTGTGTTTGTACTGTTAGTATAGGTGTAATAGGTAAATAATAACTGGTTTTTGATGTTTATAATATAGGAGGCATGTAGAATCGATTTTTTAATCGATTCGCAATTGATAATATATAATCTGTAATGGAACAAATGACGTAAGTTATTGTTAATTGAAAAAAAATGGTACTATAATTTCTAATTTTAGAATAAATTGTTAAAATTACATTTAATAGTATGTAGCCGATGATTATCTACAAATATTATACAAAAGATTTTTAATTACAAAACGAAAGAAAAAGGTGGGCTGAGGGTCTCCTTTCTTGTTACTTTCTAATGTTAGTAATTCCAATTTAATCTTATTTATATGTAGGCGTTCCGCATTATCGAGCGAATTACAAAAAAATCTACAAACAAGACTTATAATTGTTTTGAAAGCAGTTAACGGAGTGTCTCGACACTAGGTTATCTCCGACTCTGCTACGCGGGACAAAGCGTGAAGCCTATTTTTTAAAACTACACATATTAATTAATTATTTACATATTAATATTCAGTAAGTAATATATATGTATGGCTGCCTCCTAGGCAGTGGCAAAGACGCACCTTGCAACTTTTTTCCAACCCCCCTTCAAGTAAGTATATTCTAGTCTAAGACAATTGCTCCTATTGTGAAAGGAATGTTTTAATTTACCTTCCTGAATAGGCATTGTTCATAGTTAATTTTACTTCAACCACTTCTTGTGGACGTTGCTAATATGGGAATTTCAAGAACTATCGACATGTGCTTAAGGCGAGACACATTTTCTGTTTATGCACGCATAAATTATGACGTTTTAGACATGTAAGTGACATTTGTTTGCATTTAATTTATATAATAATGATTCAGATAATGCTAATTTTTGGTTGTTATTGGAATGGTTTCTATAGAAAAATTATAAATTATGGCCTGCTCCCAAGTATGGCAGTTCGTCGCTCATAAGTCAAGATGTTATGGATATTATATTCAAATAATTTCATAGTATACTCTTAATTATAAAATAGCACAAGGAAAAAAATATGCTAATTTCATATAAGACAAACTAATAAAATAGCCATGTATAGTAGAGTAGACAGATAGAATATAATGTTAGCACATGCATGCTATTCTCCGTTTTCCAATTTCCTCACATTGTATGTTGAGTGACGTAACTCAACGCCGCGCTTTGCCTACCCCCAAACATGGCGATTTCAGTCACAAGATATTATACGATAACTATCAATTTATCTTTATTTAAATTAAATGTATATACAAAAAAAATCAAACAAAAACCAACAAATTCCCATAACATAACAAATTAATCTCAAATTACTTGCATAAATCCATAGAGCGAAAACAAAGAGAAGTTTATAACGGGTTCATCGACCTCTTTATATCCGAATGTACTAAACGCTTAATACTTCTAATTAGAAGGTGTTAGGTAATACGTAGCAGTGTTTAACAGTTACAAAACTTGGGATTGTTTAAACAGCAATGCTTTATGAGGCGTTTCCAGCGCCCACGCGTCTTGTACCACAGACACTGTGCGGCGTACAGAGGTAGTGTATTCAATAAATATAGAAAAGATGTAAAGCAATAGAAGCAAAATAATTAAAAGCAATTTCGTCATGTTATTTTCATTGTATATCGGAATTAGAATATATATCAAAATTGCTTTCCTAGTTTTAATCTTTGATAAACGGCTTATTTTTAATTAGTTCAAAATATTATGAGAAGTAATACATATTTCATTTTGGTTTTAGTGATAACCTCTCTTTTGAGACTTCTTGCATCGATATTCTATATTATTATTTAAAAACGTTATTCCACACTTAGGGTTACAAATTAATAATAAAACGAATAAAAAACCACGCAGCAGGAATCGAGCCCGCGCCTCTTACAAACCGTCTAAGCCTTGTGACATGCGTTTCAAAAACGTCTTCAAAATTACGCCTAGAATGAGTATATATATATATATATATATATACATATATATATATATATATATATATATATATATATATATATATATAAAATGTAAGTAAAAGCTCGAGGCCATCGCTGCGTAGTGGAACACCATATGCATATAAGCGCTATTGTTAGTGGATCAAATCAAATATTTTCATGTTAAGTAATAAGAATAAATCACGAATTGAGGTGGAAAATACAGAACGGAATATCTAGTCTAAATGCACTCTGCCTACCCTAATCAGAGTGGAGCTGCTAAAAGAAAAAAAATAGTTATAACCTAAAATCGGTTTTAACCTACGATAATTCCCATAAAACACCTCAATTTGCTCGTTATAACAAAGCAAACAGTACAGTGAGATAGTGTTTCGACCGGGGCCTCGATACTCGCATGCTAACATACAGACGTAGTGCGGCTATCAGTTTATTTACTTTACTTTCGCGTGTATAGTAAATGTTGCCAGAATCTGCGTATTTAAAACGCCTATTACTGTCAATATTTATCGCTCATACATTCTTATATCTGAAATAAATCCAATGGGTTTTTTCAATGAGTATCTTTTGTTGAAATCTATCGGATAATCGTATATAAATATTTTTGCGCTAAAATATATTTTTGGTTTTTATGTATCTAATATAATGGAAACTTGATTATCCAGATTGCCATGTGGATAGATGTAGATGCTTTTGATTTGAACGAACTAGATTTGAACTCGGTACGATATTGCTATACACTATTTGGATTTTAAATACTATATAGTTCAAATTTACATTCCGTTTTGCAATCTCTGCCCAAATTTGAGACATTTCAACAATGATTGACGGAACTGAACTCCGCAAAATATTATTTACACAAATAATGAAAATATATGTTTTTCAATATAAACAAGTCAACTTATTTACTGGCGTTACAAGGGTTTACACCTGTTCCTTAACACGAATGAAATTTAAAACACAATATCGTGGCATTTTAGACGCCATTATGCCATTCATTACGGTAAAAATATTTTTCACAACTGGAAAAGCTGAAAAACGTTGTAATTGTCGAAGTGTTCTTGGTAAGTGTTAAATTTTATTCCGTTACAAACTTCGCTTCAATGTATGTGTGGTAAAGAGTTTGTTGCAACGCATAAAAATTGAACGAAGCAGGATTCGAACCCGCACCTTTAAGATACTGTCCAAGTGGTCTCACCCTATAGGTACTTGTACGTTATAACGGCTTGTTCGTTAATATTACATACTTGTTGCAAATCATTTTTGTTATAAAAATTAAAATTAATAAAGTATTACGATTTCTTTATTAATTTTAATATTTTTATACATACCTTTGTACCGCAAGAGTACTAGGTTCTCATAACTGACATATAGTTATATTAAGGCATTTACATTGTGCTTCTTTAAAAAACAAATATCATAAATATTCATTTTTGTCGAGTAAAAAATTATCTAGATTAATTATTGTTTTAAAAAAAAAATTTAAATAAGCAAAAGACAAAAATAACTATAAAAAATAATTATAACTTAACTAAATATATACACTGTCAATACCACAAAATATACTACACAAGTAAAATATTAAAAAAAAAAAATGTCTGTGATATAAATCTCCCATACAGACAGCATTCATTTATATTACTAACGCATTGTTACATGCAATAAATTTAAGTTAAAATCGTGATTCCGTTATAAATTACCTATTTACTGTACACAGTTACATACACCCGTACCGTAACGTCCATTTACTAATATACACTTGAATAACAAAAAAAAACTCTCCATTCCTTTGAATATTCAAAATGGCAAACCACTGTACCCATTTTGATAACGTTGAAGTAAGTATAGATTGCAGCTTTACGTTTAAAACACGGGAACTTTAGACACTTCGCGTTCCGCTCGCCTATTTACAGGTGGAGTTTAAAGCGCTGTTTCTTTTTCTTTTATAGCAATGATAATTTCATTTAAATATAATCGTTTCTGTCAATAGGATTGAACGAACGACCACTGTGTTTAAAACTGAGGATTTTCCACGACGCTAGAACGATTTCTTTACTTTATTAATAAATTATATACAAAAAATAGACATTCCATACAAATTGTAACATATTTAGAAATTTGTTCCTATATGTTTAATGACATTTCGAAGACGCCGAGGAATTAATTAGTTATTTCAAAAAAATTACAAAAAAAATATTTTTTTTAAATTTATATTGACAATCGATCAATAAAATGTATTAAAATAGATATTTAATTAAACCATTTAGATTCAATACAGGTTAGAATTAAGTTCCTAGCCAGTACGGATATCCCGAACTATAAGCAATTATGCATATTGAGTTCGTAATCGACAGGAAGCCACTGTAGTAATCTATTGTTACTGTAGAATAGTAATTTTGGCATGCACATTTTTATTACATTTTTTTACGATCTGACCTCAGTTTAGCGTACAAAAAAACCATATAACGTATTGTTATAAACATATTCTTGTACGTTTATTCTGAAAACGATATACACATGAAGGTGGCTAATATTTGATTATAACAAGTAATTAAATATCAAATTTATTTAATTAAAACTTATTTAACATCGGAATATTTCTAATAAATATATATTTGTAACAATATTTAAGTAATATGCTAAATATTTTTTATATTTTCACGCTTTTATCCTGCACGGCATGGAACTAGTGTCAAGACACTCCATACTCCGCTTTCTGCCGAATTTGAGATATTGCGCATTGTATGGCGGAACTTAACGTCGCGTATAGTTATTTATAAAAGGGGAATTTCCTTTTTTCTTAAATTGGAAAATTTTGAGCTAAATAACAATAATAACAAAAAATAACTAAATTATAAACATTTATTTTTCTTTCATAAATACATTCATTTAAATTATATTACAATTCCAACTACAGGAAATATATTATAATAACCATAGGTAATTCCCTATTAATTATCTTATTATTTTTTAAAATAATAAAAAAACGGAGAGTCTAGTTGTTATAAATTTTCTGCCTATTCCAAAAATGCTTACTTAAAATATATAGAAAAATACTATTTAATTAATATTATGACATTAATCGATTTAGTTACTAAAATGAATTCTCGCGATCGTTAGCAATAAATAAACGTGAGTCAATAGTTATTCTCGCATTGCTAATGTAACCAAATGCGGTTTAAGCTTGGTGCAACGTACTGCATGCCTTGGGTTCTAGCCGTTTGGACGTTAATAAATTTATTTATTTTTCTTTTTTCCAGGCCAATCACTATGATTCTGTTGCATGAGATTTAAATAAAAAATGATGTTCTTAATTTATTTAAGTATTTACATAATAAATACTTAAGTGTACGGGGAAGTTATTTTTAATATCATAATTCAATTTAATATATTTTTTTAATGTTTTAATTTTGTTTCAACTAGAATTTTAATAGTTTATTTTATTCCAGTAACAATATTATTACAAAATAATTTAAATTATAAATAATTACTACAATAATAGGAGTCTTAAATATTTTAAGCATTGTATTATAGTTACACAAATAACAAAATTTTAATTTTTAATTTTAACTAATCAAAACAGACGAAGGGCATAGTATCGACCTTCCAATATCGATCGTACGTAATCGATTTCCGAACGCATCGCAAGATATCACATAACTTATCACCCAAAACAAATCCTGGCGTTATCTAGGAACTATGTACGTAATGACAACTTACCTCAATAAAAATTAATTCCACAACACACAACACACACTATTCACCGTCTTAAATCTAATTGAACCCATGTTATCATTTAAAAGTATCGATCTCACGCGTTGGAACGGTTCTCTGCGACGCGTATATTTTTACATTCGCCTTATAATATCTTTAATATGTTAAAGATGTGGCGTAGGAACACTTTTGTTGGGTTATTATTATAGTGGCACTGTTCTTTATGTAAGTCACAGTCAGCTGAGCGATTGTTTGTAACAATATATCGGGTAATAGTTATATGTTTTTGCAGTCGTGTATTCGCGGCGACGTGTGGCAAGAGACTGACGGGTTGGAGTGAATGAACGGGGGAGCGCGGGGCGTCACGGGGGGGAGCGCGCGGGGGGCGGGGGGGTGGAAATGCTCGTCAATAGATGGCGCTGCTAGTTGGTAAAAGCTTATTTTAAGAGTAATGATTCGGTTTTCAATGTAAACTTGTTTGCTTCTATTCTTTTATTGTTAAAATTCTTTTAAATATATATATATATATATATATATATATATATATATATATATATATATATATATATATATAAAAATATTTAACTTGCAATACCAAGCTTTACAAAAATTGTCTTTTTACGATATTCTCTCACTTAGCGATATGGACCAACAAAACTTAACGTTTAAGATTTTTAAGAAAAGAATATAAAAATTGTCTAACCCACCATCTAAATCTCAACAATACTGTACTTTGTCAACAATTTAAACATCTAGAAAATGACAGCCTAAAAGAAAACTAACGACCTAAAAATAAGAGCAAGACAATGAAATATTAAATTATCGTATTTTAACAAATGTTTATGTTTTGCAAAAAAAAGTCTCTTTATCAGGTTAACGAATACTTTGGGTGTTATTCAAATTAATCACTTGATGTTCCACATATCATACTTTAATAAAAAACAAACTAAATCTTTTGAATTGTTTTATGTCATACAAACGTAAATGTTATATATATATATATATATATATATATATATATATATATATATATATATATATATATATATATATATATATATATATATATATATCATAGAAACAAGTATGTTAGTGTTTTATATTTGAAACTTTTTTAAACGCATTAATCGCGTATATTTTGGTATTTTAAAATACATTTTTGGAAACTTGACGTTTCGAACACTTTACAGTAGTCCAGAAACAAAATATATGCGATTATTCTGTTTAAAATAGTTTCAAATAAATGTGTAAAAATCGCGAAAATCAAAGACATTATTAATATTTATTTCATTATTTTAACCTTTAAATAGATTGGAATCTATAAATAAATTAGAATAGTAGATATTGTCGATTGGTAACTTACTGTAATTTGTATCTATATAAAGTATAAGCGTGCCAAATTCCAAACACCTCCGATAGTATATATATATGTATATATATATATATAAATAAAATAACCGTTAATTTTCAATTTCCAACATCCTCAAACGGGAAGGAAGCTACCATTTGGTAAGCTTTTCGTGTATTTTCTGTCTGTCGTGGAATTAGAAAAGTGTTTTTGAATTATCATCGGGCGTCGAGTGCGCTTTGCCGAATACTCCGATGTCCGGAATCAATTTGCACGGATTTTAAATTTGT